>CM060943.1:294809634-295409634 GCA_030765085.1 Allium cepa
ATATATTCACTTGCATATTGTTTTGTGTTGTAACTTACATCTGTTTGCATGGGTTTCGTTGATGTTGTGTCATTGCTTCATGTTTACTCGAGTCTGTTGGTCTCATTGTGATCTGATTTGTGGTTCACTTTGTGTTGAGTCGCCTTGTGTTTCCAGTCATCATTTTTGGGTTTAGTTGATCCTTCTCGCCACTTCAAGCCTGAGTTGTATATGAGCTCTGGTTGTAGCCTCGAGCCAGTTTGCATTTGAACTTTGTTGTAAGTTGAGAGGTTTATCGATGTATTGTATTGAATTCTGGTTGACACTTGAGTTTGTTGTTCCACTGGCATGTGTTAGTATATTTTCTCGAGTCTGATTGCTTCGAGTGCAGTTCATTGTTGATTGTGAATCCATGCCCTCATGAGTACTCGAGTCTGGTTGGACTGTCTAGCCATTTTGAAGTGTGGTGATATTTTGATTTGTCATTTGCTGTTGCATGATGGACTCTGGTAGTTACATATTCATATGTATATACATTGTTTGTTATGGCTATACTTGTTTATGTGCATACTGTTTCATGGTTCACTTGAACTTTATTTCGAATTTTGGAATTTCACCTGAGTTGAATCCATCTTATAGCTCGGGTTTGACCTTGTGATGTTATTCGTATCGCACCTAAGTTGAATCCATCCTTAGCTCGGGTTTGTCCTTGTGCTCACCTATCCCTGTAGTATTATCAAGTGTATATCGATGTGCACGGTCTTGTGGCATGTAAAGTAATACACGATGCATGTCATAGGTTGTTCGTGTATGATGAATTCATAATGAATATGATGACGAACAACCCAAATAACTGAGGAAAATAGCATTTTCAACACATTTTATTTTACACCGCAAAAAAAATTTCTTTTTCAATTTTACTGCTTCAGTGTTTATTTTGCTGATCGCTCAGATGCTCGATTCAATCTGGAATAGAGTTGATGATAAATACAAGGGAATGAGCGATATGTGGTGAGGTACAAATGTAAATTAAAAATTGTGATGTAATCGAAATTGTGTTGTAATCAAAAATTGTGTGTATATATATATATATAGTGAGACCTCAAATTTGTACTATTCAAAAATTGTAATAAAATATTTGTTTGAATAAAATATCTGTTTGAATTTAAATTCTGTGTTATTTATTTTATTCAGCAAATATTTATTTAATTATGTGAAAATAAAATATTACAATAAAAAATACATTTAAATGAATATATATATATATATGTTTATTATCATCAAATAAGAATCATACACTAGCATATTCAACAATCTCTCCGATTTGATGATAACAAACATATATTTAAGATTTTGAATTTATTAAATGTATTTGATCATTAAATTTGCTCCCACTATTTGAATGCTCCCGCTCTACAACAAAGCTCCCCCTTCATATATGCATGAGAATAAATAAAAGTATGCAAATGAACCTAGATGCAAATAGAAAATACAAAATAAAATATTTGACCTTTATTTGCCAAAATCTTAACTTTCCTCTCCCCTTTGTTATCACCAAAAGAGTAATAGTGTTAGAAAAATAGAGATTAAGTGATAGATATTACTACAACTTTAATACCCAATTGAGTATAAATATTAAATTTCAGTAAAAAAATCAAACAAAAATCAGAATTACTCTGTTAGGTGCATATTCCACTTTACAATGTTAGGGATGATGTTGGTATATAAAACCATATAGTCGTGTCTATTTGTGGTATATTTATCGCACAAATTTGAATATATACTAACCATGCATAACCGTTAGGAATTTTAAATGATTTTAGTAGTATTCCATTTTTTTTTTAAATGAATTCAAGTATCTTCTAATCACGCATACCCATAAGGATTTTAAATGAGATTAGAATCAACTTGTCTATTTAATTAAACAATTTTGATATGTGTTCCATACATGCATAACAGTGAGGACTTTTAAATAAGCATGAAAGTACATAACAAAAAAATTCCAAATAATTCACCAATGCATAATCGTGAGGACTTTTAAATGAGAGTGAATACTTTGGATGTTTTTATAGCTAAAAATATAATAAAATGAAAGCGAATAATACCGCATATTGACATACTATATTGGATTTTGATGAGTGATGGTCGATAGAAATATGATAGAAATAGAAATGGTCATGGAATTTTTACCAATAATTTTTTTATAACTCTTGTTTAAATTTCTAAAGAAATTTACCAAATATACTATCTCAAGTTATAATATATGATCAATATCAACAATCATCACTTCTTCAATCACTATTTATCTTTTTGATAATTAGTAGGGTGTCAGATTAGTTAATGCAGTCATTTAAAATCAAATCCAAAAATAATTATAAAGACAAATTTTCTAAAATGACTAATGTGAAACAAGGTCAACTATTTTATGAAGGGGTTTATAAGAAAAATGTCTGCTAATCGAAAATTATTTGAAATGAAAAATATGCAAATATTTTCTTTTAAATTAATACAACTAATTAATGTCTCAACACGTTTCACTAGTAATTTTCCTATCAACTAGACTGCCAATGTAATCTGCATCTGAATTTTCTAAGACTCAAGATTATCATTAGTTAGAATCATAGACAGACTGTGAAGTTGCAACTAATCATTTTATAGCTTTTTGAAAATGTGATTCATTAAGGATTTAAATGAAAATGAGCACATAAACAAGAAATGAACATAGGTTAGATCTGGAAGCCATAGGGTAAACAAATATATTCACGTGTATCATGAGTAATCATCAATCAATAAAACACTATCATTAATCCAAACAAATCTATATGAAGTAGTTCAAATACTCTTGAGGTACTTATATTGTTCTCGGCATAAAAATATAATTGGCAAACAAATTTGAAAAAGTCAGAATCAAAATCAACATTAATCACCTTATCACATAACTGGCTGAATTAAATCAGTTTATGGTGCAGATTATAACATTTGATATATCGTTCAAGATAGATGTACTGTTACCTATTTTACCTTTACGATAATTTTTCGTTGTTACCCATTGTGATTCTGCCACTTTTGTACTAGGCTAAGGAACTTTGATTTATAACCCATCGTATGCCTGGGACAGCCAGAATCCAGGTAACGCTGTTGTTGTTCCTTAGCCTGCCATCACACCTACACGAGAAAAGATTTTTGTGACCTATTTGTTTTTATAGGTCCATGGTTGTTAGTGGCAACTGATTTTGAAATTTATGTTTGTGGAGACCAAAAACAATTAATATTTATTCCTTTTGGCACCCAGATTTTTTTGACTTTAAGTGATTTTATATTCGTGCCTTTTGGAACCCCAGTTGATATGGTTTTCACGTGTTAGGGTATCACACGTTTTCCTTTAACAGTGTTATTAGTTGTTTGTTCATATTTTGACACTTTTGCAAATTCAAATTCAATCCTTTTATTCGCGAAGAGTTGATTTTCTAAGAGTATATTAAATGATTTATCTCTAGTGAAAAGTTTCCGAGTAACCAACTCAAGTTTATTAACTTCGGATTTTAAAAGTTTATTTTCATTTATTAGCTTCGAACAACAACTAATGGTACAATCTCTCTTTTCAAAAATTTTATTTTTCAAGTCCATAATTTCATTTTTAAGCTCTCCAATTTTAGTCTCAATTTCAAGCATCTCGGTTTCAAAGAGTTAGAGTTTTTTAAATTCAATTTTTTCAAAATCCTTGATTTTTCAATTTCCATTTCAGATTTGCTCAAACTCACGTTTTCTTTTTCAAGGGTTTTGAAATTTTTGTTGATCTCATTTAATTTCTTTTCAAAAATTGCACATTTAGAAATTTCTGACTTCTTAAAGCTATCCAACTCTTTTTGAAAACTGTGGTTTTTATAAAATCAACTCAGTTTTGTTTTTCTCCTTTATTAAAATTTCGCTTTCTAACTTTTGAAAGTTTTCATGAAAACGGGCAAATTCTTTGTCATGTTTTAAACACCTTTTCCAATTAGAATTTTTAATTTTCTTAATATTTTTAAGCTTATTTTCCAAATCACTGATTTTCTTTTAGCTTGTTCCTTTACCAATTTATTATTTTTAAACCCAAGAGCTTTATTATTTTCAATTAATTTTTATCACAAGAGAACTAAATCATTGAATGGAAAATCACTCATCGGCTATTGAATCTTCATCACTACTACCTTTTGCCAATTCTGTTAAGCACGTTTCTTTAACTGAGTCGATTGTGGAGAATTTCTCATTGTTGTTGACTTTTGCATCATATATTGCATCAAAAGTATTCCATATGTCCTCTGCATTTTCACAATAAGAGATAAAGTTAAAATTATTTTGATTAGTATGAGAATATAGTATATGCATAGTAAGAGAATTAACCGAAGTATTTTACTCATCTATTATATCACACCCATTTTCAATAATATCCCAACATTTAGAATAAACAAATTTTAAATAAAATTACATTTTTAATTTCCAATTTAAAAAATCTGTTCCGTCAAACATAGGAGGAATAATACTAGATCGACCCTTAGCAAAAGCATTATTAAAAGAAGCCATCTAAAAATTCAAATTTGTAAAACAAATTTTTTTTTGAAAAATCAAATTTTTAAAACAAAAATGGCTTTTGTTCCTAGCTCTGATACCACTTATAGGATAGATTTCACCCTAAAGGCAGGATGAATAGAGTGATACTATTTATTATAAAAACTTAATGCGAGAGTATATAAAATATTTGCAACATGGATATAGCAGAATAATAGCAGCACATATAATAGCAAACAAAAACAGAAATAGAACAACACAGATTTACCCAGCTTCGGCAAAACCCTGCCTACGTGCTGCCCCCAAGGTTTCTACTAGAAATTAAGTAGTCAGACACTTACACACGTTAACTCGCGACACCCTCTATCGACTAACCTAACTCTATACTCAAAAACCTGCTACAGCTCAGCCACTTAGTCGCGAATTCTCGAACTACACCACCGTAGTTCTTCCCCTAGTCACATGACTTGAAATTAAAAAAGTTTACAAATTTAAAAAGAATTTTAAAAAACCCTAATTTTAAAATTTCAAGTCTAAAGAATAATATAGCCGGCCTAAAGAAAAAAAATAATGTGTAAATAGATTGTTCCCCTTTTCTCTTTTTATTTATTTCGGCCTTGTAATCCTCTTTGTGAAAAATCGCATGTTTGTTCCTTTGTGAAAAATTAGGGCTTTTGCAATTCGTTGAAGCCTCTACTTGGTCATATTGATTTCTGATGCTTCAAATTCTTTCTTCGATATATTAATCCATTCACGGCTGCTTCAATCAAGCCGAGATCGATTGTTGCGTGAATTGGTACATGAATGCATTTTATTGTTTATTGATTATTCTCGACTTTGATTCAAGTTGAATGATATTTTCCTCTATGTTGCTGCTTGAACTCAAATGATTTGAATGTCGATGATGACTTGGGATTTTATAAGGATCAATTTCATGAATTACCGTTCATATATATTTTATTGAATTAGTCCTTGGCCACTGATTTTAGTTTGGATGCATGTGATGTTTCCTGACTTCTTCAATTCATATAATTTCTATTTACTTGATTATCACGGCTTTGAATTGCTTTAACAATGTTGATTTATTTTGACTTGTCCATTTTACTTGCCTTGGTCACTACGACTTTGCATTTTCTTTGGGAATTGACTTCGGCCATTTGAAATTTGTGATATTTGACTGGTTCACGATTTATCAATTGGTTTTGGCTCTAACTTGTTAGATTCCCTAATTTGAAACTGCTAGCAGATGTTGCATTTCATCATGAAGTCTGCAATGTGCATCTCTATTTGTATACTTGAATCATGTTGTAGCTGTAACTCTGAAACTGTTACATATATGTACATGACCATGATTTCATATGTACTTGTCATTTTTCAAACTGCTGTATTTTCTTTCGAACATTGACTTTTTTTTACTGTAACTGGTATTATAGTCTTATTCATAACTGCATATATGTATACATGTCGTTTCACACATGTATGTATATGTTGAGAAAAATAATTGCTGCATCCTTATGTTGCCATGTTACATTGAGCATTGTTGCAATCTGATATGCTAGCTTGAGTTGCTTGTGCTGGTTCGGTTTGGTTACAGTACTAGTTCTTGTTAGATGTGCACTGCCTATATATGTGTACATGTGTGTTTGCATTGACTTCACTTGAGTTTTCACTGGTTATTAACGTTTGATACATTTGAGTTGCTATCTCTATATCAATTTGTAAACATTGAAGTTGAGGTCTGAGCTTGTTGCATTTGGAGTCCTCACTTGTTGTTTGATTCGTATTCAGTCAATGGTTGTGTTCACACTTGCACTTCAGTAAAAATGCCTCTGGCCTTGGTAGTCTCTTCACTTGTTCCACATGAGTCTGGTTATATTCTATTGTTCACTGTTTTGTTGCATTGTGTGGTGAATTTTGGTTTGCATCGAGACATGTCTACATGCTTCACTACATCCCACATTATTACTGCATGTATATGTGTATGTTAGCTTGCATTTTGAATTGCTGTAGTCATGCCTCTGTTTTCATGTGATGTCTTTGACCCAGTTCATTACATGAGTTAATTCTTGCACTACTGTTGGTGCATTTGATATCTTCACTTGCATATTGGTTTGTGTTGTAACTTGCATTTATTTGCATGAGTTTCATTGATGTTGTGTTTATTGCTTGATGTCTACTTGAGTCTGTTGGTCTCATTGTGATCTGGTTTGTGGTTCACTTTGTGTTGAGTTGCCTTGTGTTTACAGTCATCATTTCTGGGTTTAGTTGATCCTTCTTGTCACTTCAAGTTTGAGATGCATATGAGCTCTGGGTTCTAGCCTCGACCAATTTGCATTTGAACTTTGTTGCATGTTGAGAGGTTTATTGATGTATTTTGTTGAATTATGGTTGACATTTGAGTTTGTTGTTCCACTGTCATGTGTTAGTACATTTTATTGAGTCTGGTCGCTTCAAGTATAGTCCATTGTTGATTGTGAATCCATGCCCTCATGAGTACTCAAGGCTGGTTGGACTGTCTAGCCATTTTGAAGTCTGGTGATATTCTGATTTTTCATTTGCTGTTGCATGACGAACTCTGGTGGTTACATATTCATATGTATATACATTGTTTGTTGTGGCCAGACTTGTTTATGTGCATACTGTTTCATGGTTCACTTGAATGTAGTTTCGATTTTGGAATTTCGCCCAAGTTGAATTCAGCTTATAGCTCGGGTTGACCTTGTGATGTTATTTGTATCGCACCTAAGTTGAATCCAGCCTTGCCTTGGGTTTACCTTGTGTTTACCTGTTCCTATAGTTTTATCAAGTGTATTTGGTGTGCATGGCCTTGTGGCATGTACAGTGATACATTGTGCATGTCATAGGTTGTTCGTGTATGATGAATTCAAAATGAATATGATGACGAACAACCCAAATAAATGAGGCAATTAGCATTTTCAACACATTTTATTTTACACCGCAAAAATATTTATTTTTCAGTTTTACTACTTCATTGTTTATTTGCAGATCGCTCAGATGCTGGATTCCATATAGAATAAAGTTGAGATAAATACGAGCGAATGAGCGATATGTAGTGAGGTACAAATGTAAATTAAAAATTGTGATGTAATCGAAATTATATTGTAATCAAAAATTGTGTGTGTGTATATAGTGAGAGCTCAAATCTGTACTATTCAAAATTCTAATAAAATATCTGCTTGAATAAAATATCCGTTTGAATTTAAATTCTATGTTATTTATTTTATTTAGAAAACATTTATTTAATTATGTGAAAATAAAATAGTACAATAACAAATACATTTAAATGAATATATATATATATATATATATCATTATTATCATTAAACGAAAATCGTATACTATCATATTCCATGTAAACTACCAATCCCTGATTCCCATCAAGAGCTACTAACACGAGTACAGTGGTTAACAATTGTTTCAACTTAAGGAATGCCTCTTCACATTTCTCAGCCTAGACAAACTTCACGTCCTTCCTGGTTAGCATAGTTAAGGATGCCGCTATCCACAAGAAATCTTTAATGAACCTTCGCTAGTATCCTGCAAGTCCAAGAAAGCTTCTAATCTCAATTATCATCTCTAGTCTTTTCCAATTGTTAATAGCTTCGATCTTATCTGGATCAACTGCTAAACCTTCCTCGGAAACTACATGACCAAGGAACTTCACTTACTTCTTCCAGAAATGACAATTTGAGAACTTCGCTTTCAGCCGATGTTGCCTTAGCATCTCCAACACTATTCTAAGATGATCCGCATGTTCCTAGTCATTCTTAGAATATACCAAAATGTCATCAATAAAAACCAACATG
Organism: Allium cepa; assembly: GCA_030765085.1. Taxonomy (NCBI): domain Eukaryota; kingdom Viridiplantae; phylum Streptophyta; class Magnoliopsida; order Asparagales; family Amaryllidaceae; genus Allium; species Allium cepa. Next base: position 294,817,989 of record CM060943.1, read on the forward strand.
AACCTATCCAAGTGCTCTCAGAAAACCCGATTCATCAAATCCACAAAGAAAGCCACCGCATTAGTAAGCCTGAACAACATAATCAACCATTCATATGACCCACATCTGGTCCCAAAAGTCGCCAAAGGACTACTATCCTCTGCCACTCTTAGCTGATGGAAACCTGTTGCCAAATCCAACTAGGAAAACACTCTGGCTGCACTTAACTGATCGAATAAGTTGTCAATTCTCGCCAAAGGATACCCATTCTTGATCGTCATCTCGTTCAGCATACAATAGTCGATACACATCCTTAACGACCCATCTGGCTTCCCCACGAATACCGCAGCCGTTCCCCAAGGCGAACTGCTTGGCTGGATGAAATTCTTTCCTTCCAATTCCACTAGATACATCTTCAATTACTTTATCTCGGTTGGTAACATCCTGCTAGGTGGCCTACTTATGGGTTTAGCTCTCGGTATGAGATCTATCTAAAACTTGATAGCTCTTTACGGCGGCAATCCCGAAGCTGGTTCAAACACAACCACAAACTCTCGTATTAAATAAACTTGCTTCAACTCTGCTTCCGTTCCCATAGCACCCAATAACGCAAAAGCATTTCTGCTTGAACTCCTTACTGAGTAAATAATTTGGTTATGGCTATTAGGGTGTTTCAATGATATTTCCCCCTCCTAGCAAAATATCCTAGCATCATATCTATCTAACAAATCTTTACTCAATATGATCCCGAAACCCACGAAACCAAAAACATATAAAATGCATGCAAATATATGACCTAACAAATCAAGTTGTAACTGGTCATATCTCATTTCTAGAGTTGCATACCCTCCAATAGGATTCGCAACCCTTAAGGAGTAATATGGTATAAAGGTTATAGACATAAGCAATCCACCAAATACTGAGATATAAATGAATGCGATGCACCGGTATCAAATAGTATCCTAACCAGAGTAATCATAAGCATACCTTCCATCATAGCTTCTCCTTTCTCAGCAGTCGTTGGTTAAGAGGATGATGGTTCCAACACAAAGACCTTTCCCTATCAAGCTTAGCAGCCTTGGGACACTTGTTCTTATAATGCCCCATCTGGTCACAGTTATACCACTTCACGTTCGGCCTCACTGCAACCGCTCTTCCATCACCCGAGCAACACTCATAGGCATAGTGCCCTTTCTTGTCACACTTATAACAAACAATATCGGCTTCGCTCTTCTTAGCTGCTACCCCCGACTGGGCACCTTTCTTCTTGAAGAACTTATGCTTTTACCCTGAAAATTCTGAACCTCGGTTGGTTTTCCTTTTCCAAAATTAGAAAGCATCTCTTCATTCCGAATAGCTATCTCAACAACAATATGAGATGGATCCAGAGGTTTGGCATGGTTACTCTGGCAATCTCAGGATTCAACCCCTTGATAAACTAATCATTTCTCCGAATGATAGTATCCACAGTAGCATATCCATAACTGAAAAGCTCATCAAACTCTGTAACATACTCAATCACCGATCTATCCTCTGGACTAAATCTGCAAATTTCCTTAGTTACTCTAACTTGGCAACCTCAGATAGAAATCTTTCTTCGGACCTCCTTTGAAATTCATCACAAGTTAGGTCTTCCTCTGGCTCTCCTACGGTAACTCCATTCCACCAAAACAACGTTGCTCCCTGCAATTTTCTTGAAGCAACTCTTCTGCATATCCTTCAAGCCGAGATCTGCAAATATTCTTTTACAATTCATTAGTCAGTTCTCCACTCCTACTGCATCCTCGGTTCCTAGAAAAGGCTTCCCTCCAAGCCCAGCATAATCCCTGCTCAGCTTGCCAATAGGAGCTATGGATTAGCTACTCCAGCATTCCCTAAAACCACTCCCGTAGCTGCTCCAACTTGCATCATATTCACAAAGAACTGATACATTATCCCCATATCAATCGGCGGAATCCAGCACCAACATTAGCATTTGCATCTGGGTTTGCATTCCCTATCGACCCTAGTTGCTCCACGAATTGGGTCGCACATTTCCACATGTTGTAGTGCCTCTCCCACCTTGATTCACTCTTCCATTTCCTGCCTCCATATCTTACTTCCCTACTACCAGAAATCCAATTTTCGTAAGATACAGAAGGACAATCTAAGAGAGCGAGGAATACATACTTAGGTATTTATAGCAAAGTACACATACGTTACTATGACGCTTACCTAAGCCCAACCATATATTAATTCATTAGATTATGATTTAAAAATATTTTACGGTATAAATTCCTTTTAAGTACATCAACCATGCTCTGATACCAACTTGTAACATCCCACTTCTAAAGGCTCAAAACTAACTACTACGGATGCTGCAGTCATCCATAGGTATTATTTCTGAGCGATCGAAATTGGAATCTCGAAACTATTGGCAAAATAGAAACACAAGAATATAAAAAAAATTAAACTTCAACAAAACAGATTTCTCATTTCTTATGAATTTCAATTTAAGATTTAATTACATAACCCCAGAGGTCAACCACGTTCGGATCACATATACATGTACGAAATACGATAAGAATGACACATGAAGATGTCCCCTTATGATGATCATAGAACTAATAAATATAAACTTTACAGTTCTTAGTACATCACAGTGGAATACACAAAAAAGCTCCTATATATCTAATACTACCTCCTACACGTCTCCGGAAGCTTACTCGTCCAAAAACCTGAAAGTTTCCTAATCTCAGACTGCTCAAATTAATTTTGAGTACTCGAGAGTTTGTGGAGAAACACAAACTTCAAGTCAGACAATAAGTCTTGTATGAATAATTCCATATCATCTTTTATCATAAATAGATATCTAGTGAGATCATGCCGCTTAACGGAACGGGTTTTCCCCTCACTAGTATCAAAAATAAAACATGCAAATCATTTACTATAACCCTGCACCTGAAATGATTATTCTTAGCATAATATGAAATAAAGCCATAAATCATATGTATTTGATATCCCATCCACCAATTTATTGGATATCCCATTTAAAAGCAATTTATTAGATTTTCCATCTAAAATCAATTTATTAGAGTTCCCTTCTAAAATCTTTAAAATGACTATCCATCATGATTTAGTAGGAGCATCCATCCCAAATCCATTTAAAATAAATGCAGATTATCCATCGTACATTGTTTTATAAAAGATGGTGCGGGCTATTCACCGCACACTCCATAGTTTACCTAGGATGATTATGAAACCTTGGGTGCCAAATCATGAGGCTAACCACCTCTGGGAAAACATTCTTTTCTGTTAGAAATTTGATGTGGGTTATCTACCATACATTCCATGGTTTTCCTAGGTTAACCAAAAACCCATCACTTCGCCAATAAAAATATCATGATCCTCATGATTATTTATAAAAACTTATGATCCCCATGATTATATATTTTCCCCAAGTATTCCAGCTGTTTAACCTATTCAAATTGGTAGGCCCAATTAGGTTAAATTAAATAAAAACATATTGATAGCCCCAATGTATAATTTTGAAAGCATATTTCTATTTGTAACCCCAAACTATGTATCAAAATCAGGAATCCCACCCCGGTGTCCCTAAGGTTTAATAACATCAATTTATATAAGGCTCCCCCTTACATGTTCAAACAAAAAAGTATTTTGTTTTATAACTCTTCGAAGTAACCCCTTCAAATTAGCAAAATTTTGATTAAGGAAAATGGATAAAAATAGCCTTTTAAAACCCTGCGAATGAAATCCCATTCGAAAGCAAATAAACATCCAAAGTTAGCCCCTTCGAAAACATTTCTTTTGAAAGCATCACAAAATCATACCTTTTGCAATCATTGAAGCTAATCCCTTCAAAACCTTTCGAAATCAAACCATTCAAAACCAAACCTTTTGAAATCAAAACCATTCGAAATCATTGAAACTCAAAATCTTTTGCAATTATTGAAGATAGTCCCTTCAAACCCCTTCGAGATAAGCCTTTCAAAGTCAAACCGTTCAAAATCAAAACCTTTCAAAATCAAAACCTTTCGCAATCATTGAAGATAGCCCCTTCAAAACCTTTCGAAATCAAACCTTTCGAAGTCAAATCTTTCGAAACCAAACCTTTCAAAATTAAAACCTTTCGAAATCAAAACCTTTCGAAATCAAACCATTCGAAATCATTCAAAAACAATGAAGTATTGGTGTTGTAACCACCCCTTCGAAAGCATACTTCCGACATGTCGGAAGGTTAACTCTTCGACTTGCCGAAAGGTTTTAAAACACCTTTTCGGAAAACATTTGAAAACAATACTCTTGAAGGTTTAAGCTTTCAAAGATCCCCTTCGAAACCCTTCATGAATATAATTTTTTTAGTCTTTTATAAAATGATAAAGTCGAAGAATCCCCCTTTAGCTTATAATAAAGGAATTATGTTTCTATCCGAAAGAAAAATAAGTAGTCTTCCAATTCCTTCGCCCCTCTTCCCTTCAACATCATGCCTACCTTTCGACTTTGGTGGAAGGTAATGGTTTACCTTCCGTCTTAAGTGAAAGGTACCTTTTGATTTCATCAAAAAGGTAAAAGCGGGATTGTTAGAGCTAAAGACAGAAGTGGACCCACTGAAGTGATGTTTATATCTTATTTGTCTTTTTTTGATTGGCAAGGGATGCTTCTCCTGTACTTTTAAATATTAAAAAAGTATACAAAAGTCAACCTTTTTCTCAAAACACTATACTTCTTCCTCAAATAGTTCCAAAGGCAATTTCCTTATGAATTTAAGTAATTTCGGAAGCAAATTTTTAGTTTAGCCCTTGGGCTCAAATAATTCAATTACCTTAGTAAATCATTAGGGAAAAATCCTCAAAAATCACCAAAAATCTGACAAATCATATACTTCAACATATTAAATTTTCAAAGCATATGAAGATAAAAAACGTAGATTTTAGCCAAAACTGAATGAAAACTTGTTAATTAGCTCATTAGCATTTTAAAACACCTTTGTCTTATCCAAATAAACGTTTAAATGGTTATATCATAACCAAAATCACAAACATGAATCGGGTATAACCAATAACCGATCTAAACATAGAAAAATGAGATGATAAACATTATTATTCACCTTGATTAGTTGATTGGAGAATGAGATAATTTCATAGCTTTAATTTCTTAGCTTATTCTTCAACTTAAACTCTTCCTGCAGCTTTTAAATGGCTGGACGAAATATGTGGGAGTTAAGAATGGGAGAGTGGAAGTTTATTCAAGTGAAAAGATATATACAAAGAAATGTAGCCCCATTTTCAAGTTTACCCCTTAGGAAATTCCTCCTTCTAAATTTAGTTAAGTATTATTTTAGTTCTTTCATTTAGACACGGCTATATGATTTATTAACATCCTCTCCCTAATTATTCACATCATTCTATTTAATTTATCCAATTAAATATCCCGAATAATGCTAATTAAAATTCGGGTTCATTACATCAACAATCGAAGCAAACTTGCACAGAGTGCCATTTAATGTGCGAATAGCCTTACGCACATCCCAAAACGGAATGGTAAGTGCTACTCCATCCGATCTGATGCATTATCAAGCCAAGCAAAAATAGCAAGGATATCAACAAAGCAGTGTGGTTTGAATACCAGGCAATAGTCATCACCATACATGCAACTACATTAGAGCAGAGAATCAAGGTGATCCCTTATAATTATTCTCAAGACATTACTCATTCTGAGAGACCATACAGAACTAAGCTTATAGCCCAATTCTTAGGCGTCCACAAGCAAGTTCAAATTCAAATTTGAATTCTTCCACCATAATTTCAGAGGTTCTCACTCTAAATTTGTGATTCCCACCTCCGTTCAAATTTCCTACAGAAAACACGTCAGTAATCCAATCACATCAAATAGGTATTGCGAATAAACGATAGTTGGAAGGATCTAAGAGTAAAGGAATAATGAAGACAAAGCAATTTAATTAATCCACATGTTTTTCTTGGCAATAAATAGAAAGGACACTGTAGCATAAAAGGGACTCTTTAACATTTTTCTCTTCTGAAGAAAACTTTAAGATTCAATGGTACATCCTACCATGAAATTCTGTGCTCAATCAATAAAAAAAGGAAGAAATAGAAATTTTATCTATTGATGTATGATTTCTTAAAATCCAAACCACGTAAATCTTGCATCCTTTACCGTTTACGCTGTTTTATTCTTATTAGTTGCAGAACAACATTCTCTTTCAGTTTCAAGGGAATTAAATAATGGTTGGATCTAACACTTTAACATACAGTTAAGTACGGCTACATGATTGTGTTAGCGCTCAGTTCAACACTTCACGGTGAAATTAAGATTACTTAATCTCGCTAATTCCAAATTAGCAAAGTAATTAGCAAACAGATTAATTTACACAATTTTGAGGAGTTGAAGGACGAAAAAGTTCTCCAACATCTTTTAGCGCTAGAATGAGGGCTCGAACGTACGGACTTTTGTTCGTCTTCCACATCGAGTAAAGAATTATATCATGAATCATGAATCACACTGATTCACCTATTGCCCCGATGCAGGAATCTATACATTTGGCATCAAAAACTATCCCGAAGCCACATATACTCTTAAAGAACCAAGATGAGCCGACAGTCTCTATTGAGGCCCTTGCAAGTACCATCTTGATCTCCTTCCAATCCTTCCCAGATCAGATAAATCAATGTATGGAAGGATTAGAGAAAACAATGACCCAATATATCATACATAGGTCGTTTTCATCTCCCTACTCTATAGCTCACTGACATCGTCCCACATTTGCGCTTAACATTCAACGAGTGGAAAATAAGAGCACTCCAATTAAAGGGAATGATACTAGATTAAAAACAAACACCAAGTCGAATGAGTCAAATCCGAGCTAACCCTAAGATTAAAACCAAGCTAACCAACGTAAACCCTTTGTTGCTGGAACGACCAATACGATTCATAAGAAATGATGAGGACACCATGTTAGATTGTAACTCATCCTAGCTTGACCCAAGGGAATACAAGATCCAACAGCTCAGGACTCAGGTGGAATAGCTGGAAAAGGTTTGCCAATGGAATACCCAAGAAAGGATAGAGGAAGGAATTTGCACTCCTTTCGGCAAAACCGTTGTTGAAACTGACTTTTTTGATAATTTTAAAGCCCGTACGGTTGATAAGTTTGATGGAACTACTAACCTCGAAGATCATCTCAACACTTTTGTATAGTTTATGAACATCTTTTAGGTTGGAAGTATGGCATGGTGTAAATTATTCCCCATATATTTATTAGCTGCAACATCCAGATGGTTTAGAAGGTACGGATCTAGAGATGTCAAATCTTGTAAGCAATTGTCTACCGATTTCCTAAGAAAATTCAACTCAGAAAGGGAAGTCTCCCCCGACTTTCACACCATGTCCTATATGAAACAGGAGGAGAATGAAAGTCTATGCAGTTTTATCAAGCATTTCAAGGTGAAAGCCCTTCGAATAGGGGAAACAAGCGAAGAAGCACTGCTAAAGGAGGCTCACTCCGGAATTAGGAGAGGAACCATTATATGGGACAAAAATAGGAGGAAGACTTATTATAGTATAAAAGGTTTTATGAGAGAGCGGCTGGTTACATCAGGTGCAAGAAGCCTAGACTATATCTTAATCTCAAAGAATTTATGTCCTGAACTAGGGTAAGAAAAGGAGTGTAGACGGGTACATCCATCCACAAAATGGCCACCATATGGATAATTATTGACATCTGAAGAAGGAGATAGAGATGCTAATCGAGAAAGGTATTTTAGGAAAATTCTAGAGAGAGAATTGGGGAGACGGGACTAGCCATTTGGTTCCTGATCCGAATGAACATCAAGCAAGAAACTCTTCAAATCTGATAGCCTCGATTCATGGAGAGCCGCATCTTGTGGGTGCAATAGAAAAGGCACAGGAGTGATGCATGTAGGAAGCAAAAGCCCAGCGGGAAATCTTCCATATCAAATAGAAACCTACACCAGAGACAACCTTTACATCAGATGAATCGGCAGGGTTGTATTCCCACATCAAGACCTACTTATGATTATGGTGCAGATCTTGAACTGTACCGTAAAGAAGGTCTTTATTGATTTGAGCAGTTCAATAAATATCATCTTCAGATCTGCCTATGATCAAATGAAATTATCATCTGAAGTCTTGAAAACTAGACCTAAGTTGATCTTTGATTTCAACAACACTGCAACCATTTCAATAGGGTCAGCATGTCTGCTCGTCACGGATGGAACTGCCCCCATTAAAAGCCATTCTATGCAAACTACTTAATCATCAATCAACCCTTACCCTATAATGCTTTCTTAGAATGACCCGTTTTGATTGATCTAGGGGCAATCATATCTCAGTAGGACTTGCTCATGAAATTTGGTACCTTAGCTGGGAAAGAATCCGTAAGATGGGAATTGTTTTTAGCTAGAGAATTATATCATTTAACTCTTAACTCTAGCAATAAAATTGTTCCGAACTATTCTACTATTTCTTTTGATATTTGTAATGGTAAAACTGAAGTTAAATCCTGGCATAACTACGGTAGTATCAAATACCTAAGCCGATACTACAGCAAGTAGCCTGCATCCCCCATACGTAAGAGAAAAGAGAAGAGAACATATATGCATATGATTGGCACTGATGAACATAACTCAATTTGTGCTTAGTATCTCTCCGAGGAAGCCCGAACACAGGCGCCCTATGTGAGTTCGCCACTACATGAACTAGAAAGAGAAATAGATCTGAGTTTAGGAGCAATAAAGAAACAATTAAAACCAAATGATATCGAAGATATCCAAATAGATCCACATGGTCCCACAAAGGTTCTCAAGATAGGGAAGAACCATAATGTAGAAGCCTAGGATGAACCGATAGACTTCCTAAAATTTTCCATAGATGTATTCGCTTGGACCCATTTAGACATAGTAGGAATAGATCCACACGTCATCTGCCATGCACTGAACATCGACCCAAATGCATACCCAGTTAGGCAAAAGTGCAGAACTTTGGACCAAGAAAGATGCGGCGCTCTACAAAAAGAGGTTAAGAAAATAAAGGAAAATGGGTTCATCGGGGAAATGCACTTCCCTAAGTGGATTGCCAATCTAGGGTTGGTAAGGAAATCCAATGGAAAATGGAGGACCTATATAGTTTTTAACGATCTTAATAAGGCCTGCCCTAAGGACAGTTTTCCATTGTCGAGAATCGACCAACTAGTAGACACAACCAGTAGGCATGAACTACTCTCATTCATGGATGCCTATTCAGGGTATAATCAAAATGCCATATTTGAGTAAAATTAGGAACGCGCTAGCTTCTTGATGGATAAAGGGTTATACTGCTACAAAGTCATGCCATTTTGACTCAAGAATGCGGAAGCAACTTATCATAGGTTAGTTAATACGATGTTTGCTGAATAGATTGGAAAGAATGTGGAGATATACGCAGATAATATGTTAGTTATGTCCAAGGCAACATCAGATCATGTCAAAGACTTATAGCAGACCTTCATAGTCATAGGGCAATATCATATGAAGCTAAACCCTCTGAAGTGTACCTTTGCTATCAAATCAGGTAAGTTCTTAGGGTATATAGTGAGTGCATGTGGTATTGAGGCTAACCCTGAGAAAATCGACGCCATAAGAGGGACGGAAATCCCAAAGAAGCCAAAAGATCTAATGGGTGAATGGTAAATAACAGCTCTTAGCGGATTCATATCCAAAGCCATAGATAAATGTATCCCATTCTTTGATTAAGTGAAGAAAGGATGAAAGTTCATGTAGATTGAGGAGTGCGAGGCAACATTCCAAAACCTAAAGGATCGTCTAGTCAAAACTCATATATTATCAGAATCTGTAAAAGGTGAGAACATATACATTTACTTAGCTATAATTGATAAGGTCATTAGTGTTGCAATAGTGTGAGAATACCATATATTTCAAGAGCAAGCAGTTGTCAAGGGGCATAGCTAAACTACATAATTGTCGAAAATTTGGATTTCAATTTACTCCTTACAGCGAGAAAGCCGCGACCTTATTTCTAGGTATACCCCATCAAAGTTCTTACAAACAAACCATTCAAACAAATATTATAGAAGCTAGAGATATCATGTTGCCTATTAAAGTGGCAATGGAATTTAGCCAGTACGACATTATCTACTACCCTAGGAGGGTGATCAAAGGCCCAACACACGTAGACTTTATTGCGGAATGCACCTTATTGACCGAGTCCCGTTTAGAAGAAGAAAAAAGCACTCTCACGGTTTTGGCATTTCTTCGCAGATGGAGCCTCAAATGAATAAGGGGTAAGAATTGGATATGTTTCGATCACACGAGATAGGAAAAAGCTGCAAGAAGCAATTCAACTTAGTTTCAAAGCAACCAACAATTTGGCAGCATATAAGGCTCTCCTTGTAGGCCTACGAATGTCCTAGGTAACGAAGGTAATGCATGTTAAAGTTCACAATGATTCTTACTTAATTATGGACCAGTGTAGGACAATTACGAAGCAAAGGAACCGATCTTAGCTAAATGTGTGCAACTGTCTAAGAGATGGCGAGAGCAATTTAAATAATCCAAGATAAAAAATCCCCCATGAAAGCAACTCATTTGTTGACTCTTTAGCAGAAATGGTTAGTACCAAAAAAATTAGTGAAATGAAGGCTGTACCATTTTGGCATCAAGCAGCGCCAAGTATAATAGAATCAAATCAAATATTGGTTCTGACCTGATTCCAATAGGCCATCAAACAAGGCATACAACGCTAAGAGGCAGTAGAGAGCTAAGAACAACCAGCTACAAAACCCTCATTCCCATGAGTCAAGGAAGAAAACAGGATGACTCCCATCAAGTAATATCTTCTAAATGGATTTCTGTCTTCGAACAAAAATGAGGCCCAAAAAATAAGATACCAGACCCTATACTATTCCATTATTGATGGCACAGTATACAATAGAGGTTATTCTACCCTTTATCTTAGGTACATTTCCAAGGAAGAGTGAGTACGGCTCATGAGGGATGCATGAGGGACAATGCAACGATAACTCTAGGGGAAATAAATTGGCAAAAAAGGTTCTAAGACACAGTTGTTATTACCCTACAACATTTCAAGGTGCAAAGGAATTGTAAGAAAGTATGATAGATGTCAACAATTTGCTAACATCCCTGGATAACCATGCAATGAGTTCATCCCTTATTCAATCTCGTGATCGCTGGATATATAGGAATAGACCTGATAGGACCACTTCCAATGTTGAATGGAGGAGCTAAATATGCCATAGTGGCCATAGATTACTTTACTAAATGGGTAGGGGTAGAGCCCCTAGCTATAATTACCATAAATAAGACAGTCACTTTCATAGCATGGAATATAATTACCAGATATGGAATACCACATAGAATTATTTTTGATAATGGCACCCAGTTTGATTGCAAAGAATTCATAAAGATTTGCAAGAAAAACGACATAATAAAAAGTTACCCATCCCCAGGCAAATGAATAAGTTGAAGCCGCTCCTTTCGACATACTGGTTCTGACCCAAGTATAACAAAATCAAATATTGATTCTGATATGAGTCCAACGGGCCGTCATACAAGGCACATAAAGCTAAGAAGCAATAGAGAGCCAAGAACAACCAGCTACCAAATCCTCATTCCGACGAGTCGTGGAAGATAACTAGATGACTCCCACCAAGCAATATCTTCAAAATGGAGTTCTATCTCCGAACAAAAATGAGGCCCGAAAAATAAGATACCAGGCCCTATACTATTTCTTTATTGATGGCACAGTATATAAGAGAGGTTATTCTACCCTTTATCTTAGGTGCATTTCCAAGGAAGAGTGAGTACCACTCATGAGGGAAGTGCATGATGGACAATGCGGCGATCACTCTAGGGGTGATAAATTGGCACAATAGGTGCTAAGAGACAGCTATTGTTTCCCTGTAGCACTTCAAGATGCAAAGGAATTTGTAAAAAAGTGCAATAGATGTCAACAATTTGCTAACATTCCTAGACAACCATCCTATAAGCTCATCCCTCTTGCAACCCCGTAGTCATGGGATATATGGGGAATAGACCTGATAGGACAACTTCCAAAGTTGAAACGAGGAGCTAAATACACCATAGTGGCTATAGATTACTTCACCAAATGGGTAGAGGCAGAGCCCCTAACCATAATTACCGTAAAAAAGATAGTCACTTTCATAGTACGACATATAATTACTAGAAATGGAATAGCACATAAAATTTCTTTCAATAATGGCATCCAGTTTGAGAGCAAAGAATTCACAAAGATTTGAGAGAAAAACGACATAATAAAAAGCTTCTCATAAGTCGCTCATCCGTAGGAAAATGGAAAAGTTGGAGCTGCTAACAAAACCATCAAAAAACTACTAAAGGAAAGGCTATAGAAAGCTAAAGGAAATTATTCAAACGAACTCTCTTTAGTATTGTGGGCCTACTGAACTTTATCCAGATCCCTGCGAGTCACACTTCTTTTTTGTTAACCTATGGATATGAAGCCATGCTACCCGTCGAAGTTGAAAACCAATCACATAGAAGAATATCATATACCGTAGAAAAGACTAAGAAATTGAAAGAAATTTCTCTAGATCTCGTCCAGAGAGGAGGGATAAAGCAGTAGTGGTGGCCACATATCGGTAGAGGTGGTGGCAAAGTGTTACAACACAAGGCTTAAAGAAAGAAAATTTTGTAGTGGAGATATAATATTGTGAAGAATAATGGCCAATACTAGGGACTGATGGATGGAGCATTAGGGAAAAATTGGGAAGTAGTCATAACATAAGTTTTAGTAAAGGAGCATACGGTTATCCAGACCTGATGGCAACCCAGTTCCAAGAACCTGTAACTCAAGGCACCTTACACCTTACTTTGTCTAACTTACATTGCTTACGTGATGTACATTGTAATATTATAAACTAATAATATAATAAACTATACATAAAAATATTATACAGCTCAAACTAGAATAAAATCTCTGTACTATCGATAGCGAAATCGGCGCATATTCACAGGTCACCACTAGTAGTCAACGATTTAGCGAAACACTAAATTAGTAGCGAAAACAGTAATTTTAGCATTAAGAATGGTGATACTTGTCTTAAACAGTTAAACTTGCATCAAACCAAGGCAGCTCATCGGCCATGCGCTGGAGAGTATGAATGTCCAATCCTAGGGAGACTGTCATAGGGATATTAGCCTATCCGAACTAGTATAGAAAACCTATATGTTAGATAGTTCGACATACCACACTGGACATATGGATATTAGACAATCAGAACCAGTTCAAAAAAACCATGCGCATTCGATAATGGGTTGTATACACTCGACTTGACTTCTTAGTCAAATCTTCTTCCACCCTTCATAACACACCGCCATCATTCCATAGGTATGATTCCACCTGTGAACGACAAGGACAATCTCAAAATTGAGAATGGCGATGCTAAAGTAGAATGCGGCTTAGTACACATATGTCATTACATCCCTAAACAAAAGGGATGGGCCATACAAATCCTTAAGCTCAGGACATTACACCCCTTAATAGGGGGCAGGTCGAAATGAGCATACAACCAAGCATTCGGTTAAGGACATTACGCCGCTAATACAGGAGGTAGGGGAAAACGAATATACAATCGAGGATATGACTAAGGACATTTCACCCTTGAAAAGGGGCAGGTCAAACCAAAATCTATTGGTGTCACTCAATGTGGTATTAGCAACACCACATACAAGTGACCATGACAATCTCTAAAATGAGAATGGTGGTATTGAAGCAAATGTAAAATAGAGGTTGAAGCATAAAAGACCAGGTGTTGAAGGCAACAAGTATGCCACAATCTATAATCACAACAGACTTAGAGGGCAAAGTGCTATACCCGTTCTTACCATAAACTGCAATATGGGAAAGTGAAATAGAGCGAAAGGAGAAGCGACTTAAAGACATAACACCTAACTCAAACCGAGCTTTGTAATCAAAGGATCGTAAAAAAAGACCATCTCCGCGCACATCATGGAACAGGGGCAGGCCAACTTAGCCATTCCCAACACTGAAGAATGAAAGTAAATAGAAGCGTAGAAAGTAGTGTTAGGTGCATTAAGGTAACCAGACCTTTAAAACTCACAGTTTCTCAATACCTACAGGTTTAGGTCTGCTCTAGCACATGCCGAGGGCAACCTACAGTGCCATACAAAGCCAAAAGCGCTTCAAAGGGGCTGTATATAGGACCATTCGAAACACGCTTTAAAGGATGTTCAAACTCACAAGAAAATGATAAGTGTGAAGTTATCACTCTCTCTCATCAACGATCCAAGCAAATTTGCACCGAGGGCCATTCAAAGCGCATATAGCCTTAGGCACATCCTAAAACAGAATAGGAAGCATTACTCCATTCTAATCGAACTCATTATCAAGCCAAGCAAAGATAGCAGGTATATCAACAAAGCAGTACGATCTGAATACCATGCAATAGTCATAGCTATATATGCAACTACATCATAGCAGAGAGTCATAATGGTCCCCTATCATTCCTCCCAAGACATTATCCATTTCGAGAGAGAGGAGACCGACCCATACAAAAATAAGCTTCCTGCCCTATTCCTCAAGCATCCTATAAGTAAATTAAAATTTGAATTTGAATTTTCCTACCATAATTTTGGAGGTTCCCGCTCTAAATTTAGGATTACCACCTCCATTCAAACTTCTGACCAAAAACATGTCAGTAATCTAGTCATATCAAATAGGTAATGGGGATAAACGATATCTGGTGAGATCCAATGGTGGAGGAATAACGATGCAGAAGAAATTTCAGTAATCTGCATGCTTTTCCTAATTATAAATAGAATGGGCACTGTTGCTTGTAAGAGGGACTCTTTGATAATTTTCTCTTTTGGAGAAAATATTAAGATTCAGTGGTACCTCCTACCATGAAATTCTGTACCCAATTAATAAAAAATTACCCATGGACATAGGATTTCTTGAAATCCAAACCACATAAATCTTATGTCCTTTACCATTTACGTTCTTTTAGTCTTATTAGTTGCGGTACAACATTCTCTTTTAGCTTCAAAAGAATTAAGTAATAATTGGATCTGACACTTGAACGTATAGTTAGATTATAGCCACATGATAATGAAGCTCTTAGTGGCATAACCACCACTTTACTACGAAGTTAAAATTATTTAATGTCGCTAATTCCAAATCAGAAAAGTAATTAGCGAACAAATTACTTCACACAATTATGAGGAGTTGAAGGAATGAAAAATTTCTCCAACATTAGGCATTATTAAGAATTATTATGGTGTTTTTAGTAGCATACTCTCAAAAACAATTATTATTATTTGGTTACGATGTACATGTTAGATTGAAAGTTGGGCCTTGTGCAACTTAAAGGTTCGAACCGAAAGGGAGTCCTTGGTCCATTTATTCAAATAATGACCTTAAGTTATATATGTAAGTCCAAAGCCAAGAATCATATATGCTAGGTTTGAATTAAGAATTTTATGTATGAGGCATAATCTAAGAAGTACAATATGCAAATTATTTCAATTACAAGTCATATAATACAAAGTATTAAATTCAATTTGACATAATGGCCATGAATCCCCAATTCAAAGCTTACGTTTACACTTTTCAAAAAAAAAATGAAAAATGAAGGAGAAGAGGATCTCAAAAATCAACCTTCTTTCAGGTAAGGGTGCATGTCTATTTATACGGAAATCGATCCATTAGAATCTTGACATGTGGCGCTTTATAAAAATTAGACAATCATGATCTACTAACGTGACACATGAACGGAATGACATGTGGCACATTTTCCTTCTTTGTTCAAGAAGTTGTTTTGTGAAATATTGCAGCTATGTAACTCAGTCACCACATGGAAACATGGTAATTTCATTCTTTGATAGCTTTGTTCATTAATATGCAGTGGCTTTAGATCGTCATCCTTTAATAATCCATTCCTTCATCATTCAAAAGCCTTAATTAATCTCCCCTTCGATGGCACTTGCAAAACAACCCACGAAGGCCCTGATAGTCATTATATGACGATACTTGTGAATTGACTTACGAAAGCCCTCATATCATCATGCAATGGCACTTATGATTCAACTCATGAAAGGCCCAATAGTTGTAGGTACTCCTTGGCTTAGCTCTATCCCCAATCAACATCCAAAAGAGTGTAGTCAATTCTTCCATTTTTTGTGAAAGTTGATTTGATGAAAGCATGATTTTCGAAGGATAGGCATGACCTTTTTATTTTTAAGTTCCTCAAGGTACTTGAACTTTTTAAAATTCTCTTAGATCTCTCTTTTGATTCATTTTAAATCCTTACACAACCTTTCCCTCTATCGGTTAAGTCTTAAGATTTTGTCTTTCTTTTTATCTAATATAATATTTACGTAATTCCTATTTGTCCTTCTACGCTGGTAATTAAGATTAAGGGTTATTAGCAATAAATAAAAATGAATTATAAAATGACGATTGTGAGAAGAAATTACCTACGGAGTAGTTGCCATGATGTTTGGCTTGAAGGATCAAACTTGAGGAGCATTAGAAGGAGATTGACCTATTCTGCTTAGCTCAGAAGGCACCGATCCACTAGAGGGATTTGTAGGAGGTGGAGTTTATCAAACACTTTGTCAACATTTGTAACGACCCGTAAATTTTCGATAATTAAATAGCTAATTTAATAAGATTTCGTGATTTGGTGTTAGAAAAAAATTTGTACGTCGTTTGGAATAATAATAACTAGAATGAAATGCAACAAATTTATCTAGTTAATTATTTATGAATTGAATGAAATCTCAAATCAATTGAAATAATATGTAGTCAAAGGTAATTGATTCGAAGTAATATAGTAAACCGACTGATAATGAAATTTTATTTAAAATTCCAATATTGAAATCCGTCAAATATTAGACAATTAAATTGTTAAAATTTAATATTTGGAACTTATTGAATAACGGGTTTAATATGATATAAAAGGGATTTGTAAAATTTTATTTTATCATATTAAAGTTAGAATGATGTTGTAGAACTTTTAAAATCGAATTAAAAGTAAATTTGTGAAAATTGAATATTTTAATATTTAATTATCGACTGAAAAATAGCCAAATTTTGAACAGTCTCAGAATTGGACGAAACTAGTTCCATTGGATCCGTAATAGTTAGTTATTATCGGATTTCAATTTTTGTAGCAATCGGAGTTGTCGTTTGACCGTGGCAGCTCGAAACGCGTTGAAATTGTTTTAATATTAATTTGGCGAGTTAAAATAGTCATTTTTCAAACGGTCTCGGATTTCAACGAAACTAGTTTCATCGGATCCGTAATGTGATATTATTGTAAGGTTTCAAATTTCGTGTCAATCGGATTTACCGTTTGTCCGGGGCAAGCCAAAACACATAGAAATTAGTTGAATCGGTTTAATTTAAATTTGATCGTTTATTGTCGTAACTCGCGCATATGATCGAATTAGCCTCCGAAACCTATTCCATTGTGTCCGGAACGCGGGGTAAACCCTAGAAACGCCAGTCGGCACGCTTCGTTTGGAGTTCGGAAAATTTCGATGAATAGTAAATTGGAAAATTTTTCTATAAAAGGACCTTCACCCTTTCACTTTGCAAACCTTGATTTACTTCAGCCCTAGCCGCCA
Source organism: Allium cepa (assembly GCA_030765085.1). Lineage (NCBI taxonomy): Eukaryota > Viridiplantae > Streptophyta > Magnoliopsida > Asparagales > Amaryllidaceae > Allium > Allium cepa. The sequence goes on from CM060943.1 coordinate 294,835,652, forward strand.
TTTACTGAATCAATGGCCACGAAAATTCGAAACTTCTTCCTCATTTTCCTCTCAATCCATCAACAATTAGCAAAAACTCTCAACTGCAAAGTTGTAGAGGACATCAAGATCTAGCTATCCAACGGTGGAGATCGGAAACGGAGCCACGGATCGACGGCAAATCGAGATTGGACCTGCTGCGTTTTTCACGCAATTCGAGGCAGAGGGGGTGGCCGAGCTTCAGGCTATTGATGGTGAAGGTGGAGTAAGGCGGTGGCTTCGAAGTGGTGTAACCTGATCGTCTTCAAGTTGCTCGGTTTGGTCGTGAAAAATCGATGAAGATGGCGGCTGATGGGTTTGTTTCTTACGTTCAAACCTGGGCATTCAACGTGAAGAGGAAGAAGATGCAGCAACGGCTCAGATCTGAAGATGCAGAAATCGATGGCCAGGATGCAGTTGAGGGTTTGATATTTAAAATAAAAGCTGAAATTGTATATTTAAATTCGTATAAACTTTAAAATAGCATAACTTTTTCATACGAGGTCGAAAACGCACGAAACTTTTTGCGTTGGAATCGTTTTGTCGAGCACTACGCAATGGAGCTGGATTGGAATCATTTGGGGATAGTGAAAATTTCGGGTAAAATTAAACGTTCGTTTAATTTTATTCGAAATAAAGCGCTGGAACTACATTGAAATCAAGGTGAGTGTTTTATAACGCTCACACCGTACTAAATATCTTTATGCTAGTTAAATTTGATATTATGAAGTGTTATGATTTTATTTGTCGTTGTTTGGTAAAAATTTAATTGTCATATAGCTTGTCATTTGCATTAACCGTTGAAAAATTAAATTGACAGTTAAATTGAATTAAAATTGAATTGCGATTAAATTACCTGACATTGATAACTATGAAACTGCCATGAATTGTATTGTTTATTGGATGAGGTATTTTGATAGATGATATTGGTTGATAATTGAATGTTTGGATGTTTATTTGCTTATATAGATCCTGTTATGCATACATATGATACTGAGATTTAATTTAAGTAATGTATACTCATCCCTGACATTTAATTGAAATAAATAATTACTTGGCCATAGGATAGAAAAATATATACGGACACCGAATTGGCTAAATTAATAATTTTTTGAAATCGTCGATTTGAAATTTATTTAAATGTTTCGATTTAAGAGTGATAAATAGAAATCAATGTATAGAAATCGAATTTATCGAAAAATTGAGTTTGAAATGTTGAAATAAAATTTTGGTTAAAAGAAATTGTTGAATAAATTTAAGTGGAGACTTTGAGATTTAAAATTTGGATATGATTGAATTTCGGAAATTTATTTGTTTTAAAGATTGAACATTAAATTTGAGCTTTGAATATTACTAAGTAAAGTGACATAAAAATGATATTTTGAAATGAGCTTGGAATTGAATCATATTTGAAATTTGGATTTAAATTTGAATATTGAAGGATAATTTTGTTAAGTGTTATAAATTGATATTTTGAAAATCCAGCTCTAAATCGATATAAATTGAAATTGAATTAATTGAAAGTGAATAAAAATTTTGAATAATTTTGAAGTCAAAGTTGACATTGGTTTGAATTGAAATCGAAATTGAATCGCTAGAATGGAAATTGGAATTGATTTGAATTGGGAAGTTATAATTGAAATGGATTGATTTTGAAGCTGTTTTAATTTGTTTTCCAAATTACTCTGTTATATAAACCATTTTGAATACTTAAACTATTTTAATCTATTTTAAATCTACTTAACCCAATTTAAATTATTTTAAACTAATTTATCTATTTTAAATCCATTTTAAAGATTTTAAGTGTTTTTAACTATTTTAATTATTTAAAACTACTTTTAAACTACTTAAAACTTCTCTGACGCCGTTACACTCATATTTATTTACGATTGACTTAACTTACATGAGGATATTTAGTCCTGACTCGAGTGTTTGTCTTTTCATTACGCTCGGGTCAGTCCTGAGTTTTCAGTTTAGGTTGAAGATCATTTCCTTGGAGGACGGAGACGAAGATTTGGTATATTATCTACTACTATTATATTCATTCCATTCCGCTGCATTGTTGTATGATATTTGCTGTATATGTAACTCTGATAAATGTTGTATAATAATAATCAAATGTATTCATTTCAAATGTATTCATTTAATTAACAGCTTCATGAACTGTTATTTTATTATTATACTTTAGCCTTCCGCTGTGAGATTCTGTGTTGTTTCATTTCCTTTATTTCCCTTCCTTTTCTTTTCTTAATTACCCCAATAACTATCTGCCCTTTTAATGGTTTAGAATCGACATGTGTATTTGATCGTCGGTTTTAAACTGTCCAAAAAGGCGGGTCGTTACAGTTGGTATCAGAGCTTTGGTTTAGCGATAAACCTTGGCTCTAGTGGGGAATAACTCATTGAAATAGAGGTAAACTATATGAATGAGTTGAGTGTATATGAGAGAGCGTACTTGTTATTTGATATAAAATGGTTTTATATTGTGTTAATTTGTTCCGTTGAGTATTTATGAATTCTGGTCGATACTTGGGACGCCAAGGCGTCGATAGGAATTTCTAAACACTCGAATAGGACAAACCAACACAATATCATTTTGGAATATATTTTATATAAAAGAATTATTTGAATATTTATTCATTTTGATTGAATTGATTGTTAGGAGATGATAATATTAAATTATTATCGTTATTGTTTGATCAGTCAATATTTACAACAATTGATTAAATAACAATGGATTTAGGAAAATGAAATCTTGTAAACACAATTGATAATGAATATAAATGAATTTTAACTTGGATTTGGGAATTTAAATTCCGGTGTTTGAGATTGACTTACAAGAATTTGAAAATATAATATGAGCATTATATGATAGTATAATTGAGTTGAAATTGTTTTCGAAGGATTTTTTTATGATAAGTGTTATATTCCCTTTTCTTGACGCTAGGAAATGATTTCGGTGATGAGTGCACGCATCATCGGCGTTTATTTTCGAGAGTCCGAGTGGGGGAGACCACTTAATAGCTTGTCTAAACCTTGTTTTAATTCAACTTTTATTTTATTTTGTATTCTCTATAGTATGATTTGATATATAAATTATATAAGTATATATTATTTCAAAACTTGATTTGAAATGAAACCGGGATTGGAATTCTTAAGTTCTTTAATAATTAATGATTTTTTTTTATGATTGAAATGAATTTAGACTTGAATCATTAAGGAACTTCTGAATTGTGAAATGAGAAATGAACCTAAGAGCTAAGTGAAAATATCAATTGAAGTAGAAATCCTTAGAATTAGGAAATTATGAACTTAAAATAAAATTGAAACTGTAAAACTCGCATAGTATTAAATTTCATTCTATAGCTTAGATATAACTTACCAAAATACTTAAGAAGTTCAAAAATGTTATATGAATTGTTAATTGGATAATATACAAGTATAGGTTTGAATAATGAAATATGCATTTAATTAATGGTTGCAAATATAAATAAAATTGTTAGTAAATAATTGGAATTTAAATTAACATTTAAAGGTGATTCACAATTATGTTAATATAAAATGGAAATACTATATGTGAATGTAAATGTGAAATTAAATTATAGTGAAATTTAAGTAATGACTTAAGAATTAATTAATTGAAAATTCAACTTTAAATGAAAAGAAGTTGTATGTTGTTTAACTACATTCTATTTGCATAACTATAACTTACCAAATACTTAAAAGGTTTAAATTGCTAATAAGGATAAGTAGAGAAATAATATACCGGTGTGAGAGTGAATAATAAAATGTGAAGATCTATTGATAGTTGTAAATATAAAAGAAATTTAAGCTGTAAAATGAATAATATATATAAATGAATGAATAAAATTTAAAATTAATGAAATATAAAATTGGTAGATGGAAACTAATTAAATTTGAATATAACTAAATGTCAATAAACTTGAAAGTGTATGAAATTAAAAAAATTGACTTGGAAATGTATAATTGATTTCGTGTAGGTTCTGGATGGTTGTTAATGTTTGATATGCATTGGTTGTTAGATGGATGAAAATTGATTAAGTAGAATTCATTAGTGTTAATGGAATTGAATAAACGGAATTAAAAAAAAAAAAAAAATTAACTTCAAGTTTGAAGCAAAGTGAAATTAAATATAATTGAATTCAATTTAAATTGAAGCAAATTGACTTGAATTTAAAATGTGAATGAAACAAACTTGAATAAATCGGAAGCAAATTGAATGTAAACCTATTGCATGGATGAATAAGAAAATAAATGACTTTGTGTTTATGATTGTTTTGCACTTTGAAATAATAAAAGCAAATTTTTGGAAAAAAAAAAATCCAACATTGTCCAATATATGCTGAAACGAAAACAACCATAACTTTTAAATGGTTGAACGGAATTCGACGATTTTGGACTTTTCGGAAAGATTAGAAACTATAGCACAACTTTGTTTAGGTAACTTGAGAAAATTCGTTCGTCTTCTTGGTTAAAAACTTGAATGTTACTCGCTGTCCTGTGTAAAAATAAGTAAAATCAGTAGTATACACCCTTAGTATTTTCGTCATATCTTTTAACTGGTTTATCGGATTTTGATGATCTTGAACTTTCTGGAAAGCTAAGAACTTAAGATAAAACTTTTGTTTTAAGTGTTTTGTGTTTTGATGTGGTTTAGAAGGTCGGAAATGTGGGTGAACGTCGCGGACCTGCGCAAACACTGCCCAGGCTGAAGCGTATCCCCTAAGTAAAACGGCCATAACTTTTGAACGGATGATCCGAATTCGATGATTTTGGACATTCCGGAAAGCCTGAAATTAATGCAACAACTTTTGTTTAGATTCTATTGTCAAATTTTACCGTTTAGATGACCTAAAGCTAAGATTTGTTTGCTGTCCAGAAATTGAAATCTCAGTTTTGAAGATAAATATGTTATATATATGTTGTGTAGGCTAAGTATAGCGGTCTATCTTTATATGCATGGTTCTAACTTAGTTATTGAGCATTTTAGTAGGTATCAAAGGGGTTGCGCTTCGTGTGGAGCTCGCTTCTACGCTAAACGCATAATGTAAGTAAAATGCTAAATAAAAGGTACGCTTACGGTTCTATATGATATTGGTGATATTTATATGTTGTTTCTCCACATATGGGATGCCTCATCATTGAGATGAGATGTATATTTGTGATATATATGCTATTATATTTTTTCCGATCGAGCCGCGCAAAGGAGACTCTGCCGAATTTTTCCGTAAATCCGGGTGTTAGAAAATTTTTCAAGTTTTAAAAAAAATTTTTATAACTTGTTGTGATTACTAACTTTTAAGGTTAGGGGGCCGTTTGAAGTAACTTAGTGGAAGTCTAGTAACGATTTATAAATGAAATTTCATTGTTTTATAAGTTGGTAACTTTGAATAAAAATATCAAATGTTGAATTCTATACTTAGTTCATTTTCCCTTCTTTTCCCTTTTCGGGGACGAAAAGTTTTGAGTGGGGGAGAGTGTAACGACCCGTAAATTTTCGATAATTAAAATAGCTAATTTAATAAGATTTCGTGATTTGGTGTTAGAAAAAAATTTGTAAGTCGTTTGGAATAATAATAACTAGAATGAAATGCAACAAATTTATCTAGTTAATTATTTATGAATTGAATGAAATCTCAAATCAATTGAAATAATATGTAGTCAAAGGTAATTGATTCGAAGTAATATAGTAAACCGACTGATAATGAAATTTTATTTAAAATTCCAATATTGAAATCCGTCAAATATTAAACAATTAAATTGTTAAAATTTAATATTTGGAACTTATTGAATAACGGGTTTAATATGATATAAAAGGGATTTGTAAAATTTTATTTTATCATATTAAAGTTAGAATGATGTTGTTGAACTTTTAAAATCGAATTAAAAGTAAATTTGTGAAAATTGAATATTTTAATATTTAGTTATCGACTGAAAAATAGCCAAATTTTGAACAGTCTCAGAATTGGACGAAACTAGTTCCATTGGATCCGTAATAGTTAGTTATTATCGGATTTCAATTTTCGTAGCAATCGGAGTTGTCGTTTGACCGTGGCAGCTCGAAACGCGTTGAAATTGTTTTAATATTAATTTGGCGAGTTAAAATAGTCATTTTTCAAACGGTCTCGGATTTCAATGAAACTAGTTTCATCGGATCCGTAATGTGATATTATTGTAAGGTTTCAAATTTCGTGTCAATCGGATTTACCGTTTGTCCGGGGCAAGCCAAAACGCATAGAAATTAGTTGAATCGGTTTAATTTAAATTTGATCGTTTATTGTCGTAACTCGCGCATATGATCGAATTAGCCTCCGAAACCTATTCTATCGTGTCCGGAACGTGGGGTAAACCCTAGAAACGTCAGTCGGCACGCTTCGTTTGGAGTTCGGAAAATTTCGATGAATAGTAAATTGGAAAATTTTTCTATAAAAGGACCTTCACCCTTTCACTTTGCAAACCCTAATTTACTTCAGCCCTAGCCGCCATTTACTGAATCAATGGCCACGAAAATTCGAAACTTCTTCCTCATTTTCCTCTCAATCCATCAACAATTAGCAAAAACTCTCAACTGCAAAGTTGTAGAGGACATCAAGATCTAGCTATCCAACGGTGGAGATCGGAAACGGAGCCACGGATCGACGGCAAATCGAGATTGGACCTGCTGCGTTTTTCACGCAATTCGAGGCAGAGGGGGTGGCCGAGCTTCAGGCTATTGATGGTGAAGGTGGAGTAAGGCGGTGGCTTCGAAGTGGTGTAACCTGATCGTCTTCAAGTTGCTCGGTTTGGTCGTGAAAAATCGATGAAGATGGCGGCTGATGGGTTTGTTTCTTACGTTCAAACCTGGGCATTCAACGTGAAGAGGAAGAAGATGCAGCAACGGCTCAGATCTGAAGATGCAGAAATCGATGGCCAGGATGCAGTTGAGGGTTTGATATTTAAAATAAAAGCTGAAATTGTATATTTAAATTCGTATAAACTTTAAAATAGCATAACTTTTTCATACGAGGTCGAAAACGCACGAAACTTTTTGCGTTGGAATCGTTTTGTCGAGCACTACGCAATGGAGCTGGATTGGAATCATTTGGGGATAGTGAAAATTTCGGGTAAAATTAAACGTTCGTTTAATTTTATTCGAAATAAAGCGCTGGAACTACATTGAAATCAAGGTGAGTGTTTTATAACGCTCACACCGTACTAAATATCTTTATGCTAGTTAAATTTGATATTATGAAGTGTTATGATTTTATTTGTCGTTGTTTGGTAAAAATTTAATTGTCATATAGCTTGTCATTTGCATTAACCGTTGAAAAATTAAATTGACAGTTAAATTGAATTAAAATTGAATTGCGATTAAATTACCTGACATTGATAACTATGAAACTGCCATGAATTGTATTGTTTATTGGATGAGGTATTTTGATAGATGATATTGGTTGATAATTGAATGTTTGGATGTTTATTTGCTTATATAGATCCTGTTATGCATACATATGATACTGAGATTTAATTTAAGTAATGTATACTCATCCCTGACATTTAATTGAAATAAATAATTACTTGGCCATAGGATAGAAAAATATATACGGACACCGAATTGGCTAAATTAATAATTTTTTGAAATCGTCGATTTGAAATTTATTTAAATGTTTCGATTTAAGAGTGATAAATAGAAATCAATGTATAGAAATCGAATTTATCGAAAAATTGAGTTTGAAATGTTGAAATAAAATTTTGGTTAAAAGAAATTGTTGAATAAATTTAAGTGGAGACTTTGAGATTTAAAATTTGGATATGATTGAATTTCGGAAATTTATTTGTTTTAAAGATTGAACATTAAATTTGAGCTTTGAATATTACTAAGTAAAGTGACATAAAAATGATATTTTGAAATGAGCTTGGAATTGGATCATATTTGAAATTTGGATTTAAATTTGAATATTGAAGGATAATTTTGTTAAGTGTTATAAATTGATATTTTGAAAATCCAGCTCTAAATCGATATAAATTGAAATTGAATTAATTGAAAGTGAATAAAAATTTTGAATAATTTTGAAGTCAAAGTTGACATTGGTTTGAATTGAAATCGAAATTGAATCGCTAGAATGGAAATTGGAATTGATTTGAATTGGGAAGTTATAATTGAAATGGATTGATTTTGAAGCTGTTTTAATTTGTTTTCCAAATTACTCTGTTATATAAACCATTTTGAATACTTAAACTATTTTAATCTATTTTAAATCTACTTAACCCAATTTAAATTATTTTAAACTAATTTATCTATTTTAAATCCATTTTAAAGATTTTAAGTGTTTTTAACTATTTTAATTATTTAAAACTACTTTTAAACTACTTATAACTATTTTTCTAAAATCCTAAGCTGGTCAATAAGGTGAAATGTTTATATTTAAATCTTGAATTTAAATATGAAATCTGATATTTTGAAAGATACGATGATATTTGAATGGATTTGATTGTTGAAGCGAATATGATATTTTGATATCAATTATGAATCGATTTGAAATATAAAGAGCCAAAGGTGTAATAATACGTAGTTATTAAAGAGACCGGGATTGGATATGGACATACTCTCTGTCGATACCGAAAACCACTTTAATAACTATTATACGCGGAGTGATGATCCAGAATGAAGTGGATGGTTTGGTGAACGCGTTGACTGAAGAAAGAGAACGATTATTGGATGACCCCTGACATGACTAAAACAAGAGCCGCGCCGGGCCATTGAGGTTCGCCACCTCTAGCGGACACACTTCTTCGATACCATATCTATTACATTTGTGATGCGATTTGGGTGCACCCCTTGATTTGGGAGTGTTGTTTCGCGGTGTTGGGGTAGCTGCTGGCTATGCCCAACATCAGTCCGGATCACGCAACTACTAGTATCCTAGTTGGTATTGCCTCATGTACCTTGTCATACTGATTATCCTATTCACGACCACTACGTTTTGATTTGTACCTTGAGTATATGGATTGCCCTCTGGTGACTTCCGGTTTTGGGGAAACTACGGTCTTGTATATGCTTTTGGGAATATAAAATGTGTTAAGGGGGATTATGGTAACGCCTTAACGCTATTTTGATACTTTATATTACTGATAGGCATTATCTACTTAGCGTATATTACTACATAGTAGATAGTTTAACGGATCCTTGAGAGATGGAAAATCCCGTAACATCTCTTAAGTTATTGCACGCACGTTGACACTGGATATGAGATGTCAAACCCCGTAAACATCTCTGACGCCGTTACACTCATATTTATTTACGATTGACTTAACTTACATGAGGATATTTAGTCCTGACTCGAGTGTTTGTCTTTTCATTACGCTCGGGTCAGTCCTGAGTTTTCAGTTTAGGTTGAAGATCATTTCCTTGGAGGACGGAGACGAAGATTTGGTATATTATCTACTACTATTATATTCATTCCATTCCGCTGCATTGTTGTATGATATTTGCTGTATATGTAACTCTGATAAATGTTGTATAATAATAATCAAATGTATTCATTTCAAATGTATTCATTTAATTAACAGCTTCATGAACTGTTATTTTATTATTATACTTTAGCCTTCCGCTGTGAGATTCTGTGTTGTTTCATTTCCTTTATTTACCTTCCTTTTATTTTCTTAATTACCCCAATAACTATCTGCCCTTTTAATGGTTTGGAATCGACATGTGTATTTGATCGTCGGTTTTAAACTGTCCAAAAAGGCGGGTCGTTACAACATTAGTGGAAGGGAAATCAGACATATGGCTTGGGTATTGAGGAGCTCCAAATGCACCTTGATTTGGGTCATCATAACCATCCTTTCTTGGCGAACTATTTCGATCCAAAACCACCAGCACCATCACCCCCAATATTTTTGTCATCATCATTATCATAATCATCAGACTTATCTTCCCATGACTTCCTGATTCTTCACCATCATCATCTATTAGGATATCATCAAGGGCTAGAAATTTAGTAAGGTCAATAAGAGCCGAATCCTTAAACCCAAAATATTTCCTTGACATGCAGTCTAAGATAATATCGAATTTCCTTTTGTAATCTATTTCCATAGAATGAAGTGAAGGGATGACCATGTTCGAGCATTGGCCAATGTTATTCACATAAGCAGTGAATAGGCCAACTTTAGAACTCTGGTCTTTCCATCGAGAGAGAACATCATTCAAGAAGGAGAAAATTTAGGATTTGATAACATCCAAATATGAGTTCACTTTGCCAATGGAAAGGATTTTCTTTTCTAACTCTTTTTCCAAAACGGGGACCCGAGCTGAGGTTACTTTGAGATCTTAAATTTCTAGTCGAGCTTGAGCGAGTGTACCCTCCAAAATTTTTACCTTATCCTCTAATTCTTGAGATCTTTTATTTTCCATGTCCAAGAGGGTCATAGTTGTAATCTTTTTAGCAAATAGTGACCCACTGTCGCATTGAAGACCACAAAGTTTGCCTCAAGAGTAGAACCTTCTTAGAAAATGAGGAGTTTAGTTTCCATAGTGAAGACATATTATGAGAGGAAAGCGAAAATGATTGCTGGAAATTAAATAAATGCCTTCCAATCTAAGCAAAGTTATGACATAGAATTAATATTGGAATGATTAAAACACATAACTTGTCAAAGTAAAAAAGGAAAGAAAGCATAGCAAGATAAGATGCTACAAAAGAAAAGTGTGAGCTCCCTTCGAGAGTGAAGAAGTAATTCCCAAGGAGCTTAGCGAAGTGAGAGCAGGAGAGCTGATAATACTCATTAGTAACTCCTCAAAAGTTGAAGCACAAGGAATTTACGTCTTGGAAGGAGGAGGAGGAACATCCTTGAAAGAAGGAGAGTTATGGGCCAAAGCTTGTTAAAGGAAATCTGTAGAGTCATGAAGAGGTGAGCAAGTAACATTGATAAGCGGACGTTGAACCAGAAGGGTGACAATAGTAGCGTCAGTTCTATACGTAGGGGCTAAATGTAAATACGTAGCAGGGTCGATCTCCTTAGGATTTTTAAAGAAAGGCTTGGAGGAAGTATTCACATCTCTAGAGCATTTCTACTTCTTTTCCCCGGCCGATGCCAAGATATCTTCTATGGTAGAGATAAGAGAGGATGATGGATTCAGAGAGTGATGACTTCCCTATAGCCTTTGACGAAGCAGGCAAATAAGAAGGACCTTCAGTCAAGATTAAAGCATCCAAACTAACCAGATGCACTTCAGAAGGATCTACCCACAAAATAAAAAGTGTTAGGGAAAATTAATTTCCATCTATATGAAAAGGAAAAGAATGAGGAAGTGGGACTGGGAGAATATCCAAGGCCATCAGTAGTTGGACGCTGTATCAAAGAATTTATGGAAAAGAAATTAAGTTTGGAAGTGAATAGGGTTGGTGAAGCAAATCTCTTTTTCTTCATCATTGGGGGTTCACCTAAGGCATGGTGAAATGGTTGAGTCAGGGAGTACTTCCTCAGTTTTCCATAGTAAGAAATTTTAGTCAACTCCTTGAGAATTCAATGGCATTCTTAAAATGATTAACCTTAGCCAAGACTCTAGGATCGATATTCTTTGAGTCAGACACCACCATAATGATCCCCTCTTGTTAACCACTCAAATTGGGCTTTCTCTTGTACCCAAAATTTTGGTAGACACTAGCAGCGTAATGAACGTTATTTTAATAGTGCCATTGAATATATGAGGATTACAAAAGTGAAGCTTGAACTAAGCGTCGAACCAGTCTTTAGGTTCAACAATAAGAGTTCCACTCTAGTTAGCCAAATCAAGTTATTCGTCCAAATTGGCACTCCCTTGCATTCAATAATGTTTGAAACATTGTCCGTAGTCATGGATCAACCCTCTTGCTATAATTCTTTATTTAGAAAACCAACACTTGATGAAATTGATGCTTTTGTTTCGCTGAAGCATTTATTGGTCAAATTTTTTTGCAAATCTGGATGGGGAAATTTTCATGGCAAACAATTTAGCTCCCACGAAATGTTCTTTGCAACACTCGAATAATATAATAAAGTGGGAGAATCTTATTATGGTCTAAAGCCTAATGAAAATAACCTAAAAAGAGCCCTTGCATAGCAGTCCTCAAGAATTGATATCTAAGGAAAACAGGTCAAACCTTCTACCAAAGACGTACCAAGTAATGAACGATGGGATTAAATTCATAGCAAGGAAAAGGTAGCTCATTGCTTTAAACCAAGTTAGTCAAGATGAAAGTGAAATCTCAGAAAAAATAATACTAGACATGGATTTCAAGGAAAGAAGAGAAAATACACAATCCATGGAGGACTTAGAAGAGATGAAACTAGATTCCAAGATTCTGCCAAGATCGTGAAAATAAGTAAAGGGATAGACAATGTTGTTTGAACTAGGCCAGCCTACAACGAAAGAAATCAGTGAGTTCCAATTTTTTTACACTACTTTGGAGCGTTATCGGTCCTATGAAGTTTAGTTTATTTAGAACATTTCTAAATTTTCTTTTAAATAAAATCATTATTTTATTTAAATTTATAGTATAGTTTTATACTATATAATTAATTATATTATAAATGCGTATCATATACACATATTTATGATTGTGCATGTGCAAAATAGCAATCTTTGTTAAGTTTGACATGTCCATATGTAAGTGTTAGGATTTACAATACAACGGATACGTTAGCCCCTCTAATATAAAATATATAATCCAAATATATGCTTATATGCTTTAATTTACGTATACAGAATATTAAAAACAAACACACACACACATAAATCTACATTTTGTTTTGAATAATATATATATATATATATGGGAATAATAGATATATAATCATGCATATGTATATGTAAAATCATTTAAAACCGAATTAAAAATTTATTTATTTATTTTGCTGTAAAATACAAAAACATTTTTTCGAAAAATAAGTGTATATAATATATGTATATACATATATCTTATAAATAATTTTGCTATATATATTAACACATAAATGAAATGCATATAAAGTTTATAAAAGCAAAAGTATACATATCTGATAATGCCCACGACAAAATTATTTTAGTATTTTTATTTTAAATATTTCTTAAAATTAAATTTTTGTACGGAAATTAATGAAAAATTAAAAAAATTCAAAAGATAATTTTAAATTTTATTTTCATTAAAATTTGAATGATATTTAATATTTATATATATTTATATATTTATTTATTATAGTTTAAAAATTAATTATAAATCCAGTTACTAATTTTTACATGTATTTAAATATTTAAATTATATAATAAATTTTTTTACCTCCCGAAAGTATTTTAGGTATAAATTTAATTTTATGAAATTTAAAAATATTTTATATAATATATTTTATGGTGTTATTAATTTATCAAATTAATTTTTTAAACAGTGTGTGTATATATATTAAGAATATTTTATTTATGCCAAAAATCTTTTAAGTATAAAATTATTTATATAAAATTTTAAATTAAAATTTTGTATAACTTAAAGTTTTATATTTAAATTATGAAAGTTATATAATTTAAATAATATGTTAAATTAATTTAAATCAAAAATCAATTTTTTATTTTATGTCGTGAGTATTAAAAGTATGCATGTGTCAAAAAAATTATATAATCATCCAACCATTCTAAACGTGGCGATATACCAGATCCATCACCTAACTAACAAGACAATACATGATATATAAATTATCTAAATGTTAATTTTATTATTGTTGTAGATTAGAAAATTATCTTATCTCTTAAGCCAGTTAGCACACATTGAAATGAATAGGTTAACTCCTTGAACTAGATTCTAATTCAACAAGGTGCTAGTTCCTGAACTGATGACCACTGGCTATCGAATATCGTTTCTTTTTATTTGATCATGAGCTTGGAATGGAGAAGGAGATAAGGATGTGTTTCGGCCAGAAATAGTGAGGGTGGAGGATTTCAAAAATTAGTAAATGAGTGAGAGTTATGATGCTTTTATGCTGGAGAGACTAGAGTGATAAGTTAGGATCAAGATCCATAGTACTCTCTTACCCATTCTTTTCCTCTTATCCTATCAAAACCATAGCCTATATTTCATCATATTGCTGCTGCTGCCTACTCTATTCATGACTGAAAATTCCCTTGCCTATTTTGCCTTTAAACCTATTTCAAGTCCGAAAAATATGTTATTAGATTTAAATCCAATTTAAACACGTATCAATATCATATATCAATTGGTATATATAACTATTATAAAAATATTTAATATTATTCAACATGTCAAATAAAGCTAATACTCATAAATATTAATTAATTCAATTAATTTGTAATAATTAAATTATTTGGTCAAAAGGGTATTCAAAATTTTGATTGTGGGTTTTTGGTGTAAATTCGGTCAACGATTAATATTGAACTATTCGAATATTAACGTTCATACGACACTTAGCAGGTGTTGTGAAATTTTGGCTAAATTAATCACTTACTTGGTTTTGATAAAATGCAGTTTTACTTTATTAAGCATTATCCGGTTGTGACTATTAGTTACACCAATTCTCTTCGCAAAAACTATGTCATTTTGGGCTAATGGAATTTGGTAATGGTCAAAATTCTGATATCGTCCATATTAAATAGTCCAAACACAAAGTCCTTGGTTTAAGAATAACAGTTATTAACAACCTAACTACTTTGCCTAGATATTTTGACTTAGGTTGACTTTAGTTGACCGTGAAACTAACCCTATATAACTAAGGAGGAAAATCCTATCTTGAATAGTATCTCACTTCTAATACTTCCACTCGATTCAACTATAGACACTAAATGGATGTCATGCCAAGATTTGACTATAATAAAAGTAGAGCTTTCATTTAGAAGATTGACTATGTTCTCAAGGCAAGAGAACCATGTAAATTAAGCTCATCGATATTTTATATTTGATCCTATTATATCAACCATAGAAAACTACCGAATGAGCATTCCTATCCAATAATTATCAATGTATTGCCACTTGGTTTCCATAACAATCATAAGTAATACACTACCAAACATTTGGAAAGCGTTACGTACTCCAGTCTCCACGAATGCATAGATATCTAGACTCGATGCATCTTAAATAGGAATATTTAAAATGACGTGTTTATTAGACCGTGATACACCATACAAGATTACAACTATTTGTAATTACTATCACAAACACACATTTATGGATTTTCTATTAAAGATATTTTGATTAAACATTTATGCATATTATAATAAATATATAACAGAAAGGAAACACCTTTATTACGAACGATAATTGATTACAGTGTTAATAAAAATTACAGAATTTTCCCTAGAGCGTACTTCTAACTCTATTAATCTCCCACTTGCACTTGGGACTAATTATGCAATCTCAAACGCATCCTTTCAATTAGCTTCTTAAGAGATGACCTAGCTAGACTTTTAGACAATGGATCTACTATGTTTTCTTTGGTATCTACCCTTTGTATCATGACCTCTTTCTTCTCAATGATTTCTCTAATATGGTGGAACTTTCGGAGAATATGACATGACTTCTTATGTTTTTTAGGCTCCTTTGTGATCTATATCACCGCATTGTTATCACCGAACAATGCCATTGGATTCTTAGTATCGAGAATCACTCCGAGCTCACTTAAAAACTTATACATCCAGACTTCCTCTTTAGCTGCTTCATTGAGGATGATGTACATCGTCCTCCATTGTCAAATTAGCTAATGTTTCTTGTTTAGAGCTTATCCAACCAATATCCCTATTATTGACATAGCCAAACACTGATTTACTATTATTTGTACAATTTTGAAAGCTATAGTCCATATACCCCTTCATAAGGAGGTCTCCATTCCCACGTATTAGGTATAAGTCCCAAGTATTTCTTAAATACTTTGGTATACATTTTATAGCCTCGGTTATTTTCTTTAGGATTAGACTGGTATCGTTTCATGCATCCTAATACGTATGCAACATCAGTCTAGTACATAGCATAGTGTACATTATGGATCACATGGCTGAAGCATAAGGAATCCTCTTCATACACTCTTTTTCCTCATAGGTATAAGGAGCGTCCTTCTTAGAAAGATGATTCCAGACTGTGTTGGAAAGTTTCAACGCATGGAATTCTCTATATCAAACCATTTCAGTATGGTATCTATGTATATGGATTTGGACAATTCCAAAAACCAGTTAGATCTATCTCTATAGATCTTTATATCTGATATATAGGACGCTTCTCCTAAATCCTTCATTGAGAAGTTCTTGGAAAGGCAAGCTTTTATTAATTGTAATAGCGATGTTTCATTTCCAATCATCAATAGATCACTGACATACAACAGTAAAATATGTTGGCTTTGCCTTGTTCCTTTCTGTATACACATACTTCCTCTTTATTTTGATAAAAACTAAATTGTTTGATTACCTTATCAAAACACTTATTCCTACTCCTTGAAGATTGTTTAAGTCCATAAATGGAATTTAACAACTTGCAAGCCTTGCCTTCACTCCCACTGACCATAAAACCCTTGAGCTGCAACATATAAATGGTTTCTTCCAAATCACCATTTAGAAATGGCGTCTTCACATCCATTTGCCAAAATTTATAATCATAGAATGCTGCAATGGCCAGCATAATCCGAATGGACTTAAACATAGCTAAGGGTGAAAAGGTCTCATCATAATCAATACCTTGAATTTGACAAAATCCTTTTGCAACAAGCCTAGCTTTATAAATATCTACTTCTTCATCTGCATTTAACTTTTTCTTAAAAATCCATTTGCAATCCATGGGTTTTATCTTTTTAGGCATGTCTAACAAAGTCCATACTTAGTTTTTGTACATGGAATCCATATCAAATTTCATTGCTCCAAGCTAGAGTGCAGATTCTTTACTCTTCAATGCTTGTTGGAAAGATAGAGGAATGTTGACACCTAAAACACGATCCACCTTCTCGCTATCCACGAGGAAACTATAGTATCTCCCGAGTACATGAGATTCCTTTCTAGACCTTCTAATAGGTTGCATGTTACCATATACTGGCGAACTTGGTTCTCCCACTATTTCAGCCTCAATATTAGTCACTCGGATCTCATCCAAGTCTACAACCTCGTTGTTAATTTCCTTTGTAAGAGATTCCTTTTCTAAAAAGACAACATTTGTTGAAACAATCACATTTTGTTCCTCTGTGCTATAGAAAATATATCACTTACAGTTCTTAGGGTATCATATAAACTTATATAAAGTTGATCTTGCCTCAAGCTTATAGTGGCCAATGTTCTTAACATAGGCTGGATGACCCCATACCTTCAAATAATGAAATGGGGTTTCTTTTCATGCTATATCTCATATGCAATCTTAGGCGTAGATTTAGTAGGTGCTAAGCTCAGCATGTGTGCTGCAGTTTCCAATACATATCCCTAATAGGACAGAGGCACTCAGCCTTACTCATTATGGAACGAACCATATCTAATAGGGTTTGGTTTCTTCGCTCCAATACACCATTGTATTGTAGAGTATAGGGTGGAGTAACCTAAGAGATAAACCCACTAACTTTTAAGTACCATTAAAGCTCTTGTTGAACGTACTTGCCTCCTCGATTGGATCGAAGAATTTAATCTTTTGGTTCGTTCGTTTGACTTTAAACTTCATTCTTATACTCCTTAAATTTATCGCAGGTATCATATTTGTTCTTCATAAGATACACATATCCTAGTCTTGAGAAATCATCCATAAAGATAACAAAGTAAGAACAATTGTTTTTGGTTAGCACATGCACAGGGCCACATACATCACTATGTACCAGCCTTAAGGTTTTATCAACTCTTTCATTGCTCCTAACTAATGGGTGCTTGGTCATTTTTCCTTTGAGATATGAGGCATAGGTCTCAAATGATTTAGAATCAGTTTGCGCAGTCATTTCTCACTAATATGATCGAGCCAATAATGCCAAAGATTATCATTCTTATTGCTACTAGAACTACTCAGAGAACATACATAGTTTGTATTAATCACATCAATGCCTTTTTCAAGAGTATGATCGTAGACTTTATTTCCACTCAAAGTAATGTCCATAACATTATTCATACAATGAAATATTTATCTAGCCTCTGACAATCTAGAAACAAAATTAATTCCTTAGGTAAAGTACTTTAAAAAATAGCAATTATTTAATACCAAAAAAACTACTAGGAAAACATAGATGAAAATCACCCACTGTCCTTGCATCTACGATAAACCCATCAACAACTTGGAGTTGCATTCCATCCTTTACCATGCAATGCCAGTTTCTAAGCCTTTGTTGAGTTACAAATATGAGTTCCATATCCTGTATCTAAAAACTAAACATTTTATTGATTACAAAACTATCTTTGTAACATAAATGTACTTGATGGAGCTACAAAAACATTATACTTCTTTTCTTTCGCAATCTTATGATACTCTAGACAATTTCTCTTCCCGTATCCTTTTATATAAAAGTGGTGATGCTCACCCTTATCATCCATAGCTTTCTCTCCTTTCTTGCTTTCAACTTACTATCTCCCTTTCGATTCATCAAACTCTTTAAAGAAGATGCACCATAATTAAAAGCAAGCACCACTAACTAATCCTTAAATTATGGCTTAGCCGTCCTCAAAATATTAAGGAGCTCCATATTCGTATTTTTCATATTATAGTCCAGTATGAATTATTTGTAGTGAGGATTTAATGAACCTAAGATCACTTGTAACTCATTGCTTATAGTCACGTCCAATGATGCAAGCCTATCAATATAGCCCTTCATCATCAGCATGACATCATCTAATGCAACAACCCGGAATTTCTAACACTTCATAAATATTTGAATCTTGGATTTAATGTTATTAAAATGATTTAATAAGTTTGAAAACCCCATTTTAAATCATAAGTAATGATGGAAAACTTATTTTGGAAAAATGTTTACAAAAATAAATACTTTGAAAAAA
The DNA here is from genome assembly GCA_030765085.1 of Allium cepa. NCBI lineage: Eukaryota > Viridiplantae > Streptophyta > Magnoliopsida > Asparagales > Amaryllidaceae > Allium > Allium cepa. Next base: position 294,854,628 of record CM060943.1, read on the forward strand.
TATCGATAATGTGACCGAAAATCGTTTTATCGATAAACAATTTTTTACTCACCAGAAGTTATTTAAGCTTTTTTGCACACATTTATAAGCTTAGAAAATTAATAAAATGAAGTGCAACTTTTTACCATTTATGGAAATAAACCTTTTAGATGATTTCAAGGGTGATGTCATCGAAGATATTATGAAAATAAGCTTTTAAGGAAAGACTTAACTCTTAAGTGTTATGTAAAGGAAAAGCGATGAAAGGTGATCCTTACATGACAAGAGAGAGGTTGAAAACAAGATTATGCGTCATCATTTAAGGCTTATAAATAGAGGGGCACACCCTTGATAATAAATCACAAAATCACGAAGCTTGAAATGGAGTAATTGAATAAAAATGGTGGAAGTGCTTAAGCATTAATCCACTTATTCTTCTCTAACTTTTTCAAGTCTAAAAAAAATCAACTCTAATCTCTACCAAACTATCGCCAACACTGTAGAACACCTTAGGAATCTTAGATGTAAAGTCAAAGTAGAAGGAAAATAAAGAAGAGGAGGGATTCTTGGATTGGCCATGAGCAGTGGAAGAGGAGTGAAGGTGCTGCCTTGGTTTGGAAGTGCTAATGGTTAGATCTTTAAGAATTTAATGATGGTTGGAAGTGTTCTTGAGTTGGGTTATGCTTAAGCATGTGTTTGTCTTGGATCTAAGTATTTATCTCACTGTCTTATTTCATATATTGTGTGTGTGTATATGTTGTGTTCGACTTATAAAGTTAAAATGACATTAACTAAGTAAAGTTATAAACCTTAGAACCATCTTGCTTTTGAAAGAAAATGACAACTTTGTATTGTATAACATCACATCTATTACCCTCTTAAACATGTGCATGACCTTAATTTGATGTTTAAATGGTTGTTTGACATGTGTGTTGAATTGAAGTACGTTTGGAAGTGTTTAAGTGAGAATAGTCGTTATAAGTGCACTTCGATAACCCTTAATTTTAACTTGTGTAAATTGAATATTTATGATCTTAAATTGGGATAATTTTATTTGGTTGTTATTTACACATATGTTGGTGTATTGGACAGTTTAGAAATGATTCGGAAAGTTTTAGGAATTTTGAACTAAAGTTGTGAAAGTTAGAACAAAAAGGTGGTTATAAATACACGATGTAAATTTAGCCTATTTTAGGAATTTTTATAAATAAATTGGAAGATATTTTTAGGGATTTTTTTCTAGCACTCTTAGGGTAGTACTTTTATAAAAATTTCAAATTTTAAATCATTTGTTAATGTGGCTAAAACTAGCCGCAATGATCGTGCTTTTCAATGTTGTTTTTAACAAGGACTTTTAACAGCATTTATAAATGTTGCAATAAGTCGCTTAACGTTTTAAGCGTTTGAACTTGATATTTTAATTTGGTATTTTTCTATAATCTTTTTAGAGATGTTTTCTAACATATTTTGAAGTGTTTTAAAGTTGTTTTGAAACTTAAATATATTTTCAATGATTATATATGTATTTTCAACATAAAGGGGTTTTATAATATAAAAATGTTTTTATCAAATAATAAATTAGTTATTTTCAAGTACTATTTTATATTTTACGTAGATATATGAAACTTATTTACAAATATTTTTTGAAGTTTTGAAAAAGGTAATTGACTAGGCTTAACACTAAAAGCTGACGAGGTAGACTTCTTTAATTCTGAGGGTTAAAACTGATATCGAGTAGGGATATGAGCAATAAAGATCTAACCTATCGATTTTGCTCTTGAATAAGGAATAATTAAGTTGGAATGTAGAAAACATGTTAATATTGTTATTTAATTACTTGTTTAAAAGGTAATTAGCTTTGCTTAACGCTAAAAGCCTATGAAATGGCTTATCAATTTGTGAGAGTTAGGATTGAAGATGAGTAGGGACGAAAAAATAGAATTCTAATCTATTGGCTTTCCTTTTGAATAAGGAATAGTCAAGCTAGGAAAATCGAAAAGGAGTTTATCATATTGTTTGTTACTTGTTTATGGAAATCATTAATACCATACCTAACACTAAAAGCCGAGGAGTAAACTTATCTGTTTGTGTGATTCAACAATGAAGTGTCTAGGCAAGGCTTTGGTGCAACTAGGCTCTAACTTACCTAGCTTCGCTCTTGGGCGAGGAATAGTATACATTGAAATATCGAAAATGAGTTAAGAATGCAAATATTGAATTGTACAAGCAATTGTTTTAGTCGGATAGTCGATTAGTCAACCATCAAACTTAACCAAATATTATCTTAGATCTTTAAAAGAATATTTTAAAGATGATATAATTATGGAAATGATTTTGGGTTTGTTTTGATAATGTGTTAATAAGATTCGACTTTAACCCTGTTTTGATTATAGTTATGAGTGTAAATTGATTTTTAGAAGAATGTTTTTGAGATAAGCATAAGTGAAATGGTTTTGGGTTTGTAGTGACAATGTTAAACAATATTAGCCTTAAACCTTTTTGAATTGATTTTTGAAAGTACTTAGATCCTTAAAATAGATGTTTTGAAGAAAATTATAAGTAAGGAATCTGGTTTAAATTAAGAATTTTGTTATTGATTTGTGAATATACTTACACCATTTATGTAACGACCTATATTTTTAACTATTTTAAATTATTAAATTTAATATATTTATTGAACAAAAATGGTTAGACATAAAAATTTAAGGATTTATTAATGTTATTTATTGGATATGAACTTAGATAAAAAAATTAAATAACAAAATTCAATAAGATAAAAGATAATAACTTATATTAGAAAGTAAATTAAATGATATTGAATTGTAAGTAATTGATAACATAAATTGAAATAATCAATGTTAAGTTAATAAATAATCGAATAAATGTTTATAAAGCAAAAGCATAAGTTTGTTTATATGAAATTGTATTTTTGATAAGTACAATTGTCAGATATAAGAAAACATTTATTTGGTAAGATGAATAACGTTTGCTATATACAATATTGCAAAGACGTTGAATTACTGTAAAATGGAAGTAGTTGTTTTATTATTTGAATTCGTTTGGAAAGTTAAATTTTGTAAGTTAAATAGCTTATATTTCAAATATAGCGATTTATTTGATAATTAAATTGTTTAAATTTAATATTTGAAATTGTTTAAATAATTGAATCTTGAATTTAATATGAATGGAAATGATTTCAAAAGTTGATTTAAATTCTCTTTAAATTAGAATGGAGTTAGTGGACTTTTAAAATTTGATTTAAAAGTGATCAAATTACTATTGAAAATTACTCATTTTAATTAACGTGTAAATATAGTTTTTTGGGCGTTGTCTTAGATTTCATTGAGTTTTATTGGATCCGTAATAGTGAATAATTATATGTTGTCGAATTTTGTGGCGATTGGACGTATCGTTTGGTCATGCGAGTCCAAAACGCATAAGAATTTAATAAAGGTATTTACCTTAAAATAATTTAATTTTAAAAAGTTATCTTCTGAATATGATGGAATTGGCTTCTGATATATATTCAACTGTGTTCGGAATATGGGTATAACATGTAGAATGCTAGGCGGGACGCTTTGTTTGGAGTTCGAAATTTTCATGGATAAATAGTGCCATGGAGTTTTTAAAAAAATATCTTTTAACTTTCTTCCATCTGCAAAGCCCTGATGTTGAAAACAGCCATTAAATAGCCTTTATTTAATGTCTCGAGTGAATAGGCGCCACGACAGTCCATATCGGGGTTCAAGCTTAACTAACAAAACACCGGCGAGGTCAAGGGGAGCATGTTCAATGGTGGGATCGATGATCGATGAACCTAGGTGTCAGGGGAGGCTCCGTTCGAGCAATAGTTGGGTTAGCTGTAGAGGGTTTTGGTTCTTGCGATGGTGGCGTGCATAGTGACCGCGACAGAGGGTGAGGTGGCAAGATGCTCGACGGTGGGCGATGGTCATAAGTAGTCGAGCGTTCGGTGATGGAAAAAAGAAAAAATATATATATTCGCAACATAGAAATGTTATACGCATGATTAAGGAAGAGGGAAGAAAGGTTTAATATTTTAAAACTTTAATTATTATGTTAGTTATAAATTTTAATTATCTCGAATGTTAATAAATCCATAACATGTTCGTACAAGGTCGGTTTCGAGCGCGACAAGTCGTGTTGGATTCGTATCAAAGTTTTCTATGACATGGAATCAGATTCGGGTTGACTTGAGTATGAAAGTTTTTCAGTAAACGTGAGTGTTTTAAACCGCTCATAAAATACTAAAATATTCTGATGTTAGTTAGATCGAAATCATGATGTGATTTATTTTTATCGACTATTGTTTGGTGATTTAACTAATTTTTAAATTGACATATGGTTTGAACTTATAGGAAATAAAATTGACAGTTAAATCAGAATTGAAATTGAACTACTAGTTAAACACCCGATATTGATAACTAGTTAACTATTGTGATATATCAACTGTTTTGGATGTTGATTGTGATGGATGGTTATTGGTTGATATTTTGGACGATGGGATGTTTATTTATTTTATATATATCATGTTATCACCATATATATTATATTACAACATATAAACTGTTATTTGAATTATATTCGAATAAATTATGAAATAGGTTAAAATGATACATACCTATGACACTTTGATTCGGACTGAAATGATTATATCCATCCCTGCAAATAAAAGTGAAAAAACTAATCACTTGGCCATAGGATAGAAAATTATATACGGACACCGGATTGGTTAAATTAAATGGTTTAAAATTTTGAATTTGAATCAATTTAAATGATTTTGTTTTAAACAAATAAAAGTCGAATTTATAAAGATTGAATTGTTTTCAAATTTGAGCTTTGAAATGTTGGAGGAAATTTGTAAAAGAAATTGGTTAAAGAATTTATTTTGGAATTTGAAGTAATAATCAATATACGACTTGAATTATGGGAATTGAAATGCTTTAAATGTTTTAACTTTATTCAAACTTTGTATATTTATCTTGGTTAAAGTAATTTAGATTGATATTTCAAATTTGGGCTTGGAATTGAAATATTCAAAATTGAATTAATCTAAAGATTTGAATCTAAATTCGAACATTGAAGTTTAATTGATTAAAGTGATTTTAAATTAGTATTTCGGAATTGGACTTGAAACCTATATAAATTGAAATGGTTTAAAATGAGAACTAAATTGAAACTTGAGCCGTTGAATCAAACATTGAATTGGATTTGAAGTTAAAAATGAGCGTTTTGAAATTGGAGTTAATTCGAACTGAAATCAAAATTAGGGTTAATTCTAATTGAAATCCAAATTAAGTTAATTTGAATTGAAATCGAAATTAGAGTTGATTTGAATTGAAATTAAAATTAGAGTTGATTTGAATTGTAATCGAAATTGAGTCGATTTAAATTGATTTGAGATTGAAATGACTTGAATTGGTAGATTTGAAATTGAATCAGTTTGATTGAAATTTGGACCGAGTCCGGATTTTTTGGAACTGGAAAGAAACAGTTTTAAATTTGAAACTATTTTCATACAAAATATTTTACTATAATTTATTTTAAAATTCATCTTTTTAAATTTTCAAATTATTTAAATTTTCAAACCATTTTAATATATAACCTATTTTCAATACTCAAAATATCTTATATCAAACTATTTTAATATCTAAACTATTTTAACTATTCAAACTATTTTAACTATTCAAACTTTTTTCAAAAATTCAAATTGTTCAAGTTGGGAACTGTTTATATTTATATCATTGATCTAAATACGAATATGGTTAAAATGAAGTTAAAACCTAAGTCGAAATTTGAAATGAAATTGATCTCGAAGTGAATATAATAATTTTGAAGTGAAATTGATTTCATGGTGAATAAAACGATATTTTGAAGTGAAAATGAAATATTGAAGTAAATGTGATATTTTTTAAGCGAATACGGTATTTTGATATCAAGTAAGATTCATTTTTGAAATGTAAAAGAACTAACCAGTGTGTAAAATGACGTTTGGTTGTTAAAGAGACCGGGGTCGATTATTAGCATACTATCTATCAATGTTGGAACCACTTTAACAACTGTGAACGTGGAGGAGACTCCAGAATGTAGTGGTTGGATTTGGTATATGTTGTTGGATTTGAAGAAAGAGAACGATGATGGATAGCCCTGACACTTGGGTCAATTTGAAATGACCAAAACATGATGTTTATAGGGCCAGTAAGGGTAGCTACCTCTAGCGGACATCTATTCTTCAATTTTCTTTTGGACTCGGTCCATAGTATTACCCTTGATGTTGGTTTCGATTGGTGCACCGTGGTTTAGGATGACTTCCCATTGACTCGATGTGGGATGGATGGACACGGTGGACGGTCGTGGTTACGATGTGTTACCACCAGCCCTGCTACCCGAACTGGTAAAATCCTACCTTAGGTATTGCCTCACATGCCTTTTCATACTTTTATCTATATACGAGACCAGTACGAGTTTGTTTTAGTATTGTCGTATCACGGCACATCCTTATCCCCTGATGTTCTACTGGGGTATTATATGCAAACTATACACCAATGCTTAAAAACGCATTGAGGGGATTAATATAAAGCCTTAACGCAAGGAAAAATATTTATCTTATTGATTAGACATTACATATATAGCGTATTTTACTATATATATAGATATTTTGACGGATCCTTAAGAGATGGAAAATCCCGTAACATCTCTTGATTTATTGTACGCACGTTATATACTGGATAGGAATGTAAAACCCCGTAAACATCTCCAATGCTATTACAATCCTGTTATATGCGATATTGTTTTGACTTACATAAGGATATTTTAGTTCTGACTTGAGTGTATTATTTTACTTTATGCTCTGGTCAACCCTGATTTTTCGGTGCATTGAAGATCGTATTATTCTGGAGGATAAAGATGAAAATTAGTTATATAATAGTACTAGTATTATTCCTCTGCATCACATTGATGCGCTGCATTTTTTATTTTGTCTTTGTTGTATGTATAACTCTAATTGATGCTGTAAAAGTATAATCAAATATATATGTAAACAGCTTTATGAACTATTTATTTGATTATTATATTTTCTCATTCCACTGCGAGATTCTGTGTTTGTTTTCTTCTTTATTATTTTTCATAATTAACCCCATTGATTATCTATGTTTTGGATTGTTTTGAGTTGGAAATGTGTGGTTCATTGTCGAATTAAACCTCCCGAAATACGGGTCATCACAGTTGGTAGCAGAGCTGTGGTTTAGCAATAACCTAAGCTTTGGTGGGTTCGAACTAATTAGAGATAGGGTTAGTAATACCATAGAAGGAGCTTGTCTGTGAGCGTATATATCTGGGAGTGCGTATTTTTTAATGTTATAGAAATGTTTTAAACATTGTGTTTACTTATCTGTTGCGTTGTTTATGAATTCTGTTCGGTGCATGGGACACCATGTTATCAATAAGGGTTTCTAAACACTTAAACAAGGAAAGTCAACATAATATTATTTTAAAATTTGATAAATGAAATAATTTTACCTTAATTATATTTTATATTTTGAAACAATTTCCATAAATCTATATGGTTTTATGGATTTTTGTTTGTTAGGAGATTATAATATATAATTATCACTGATTATTTTTTGTATTGAACTAGGAACGAATACTATGTGAACCCTATTTCATGAAGCGTTCGATAATTAGATTTAATCTAACTACAAAGAAAATTGTTTGCAATAGCAAAGATGCAAATTAATGAAATTTTTTCATAATAAGGTAATGGAATTGTAAAAGTATCTATAATATAGCTTATAATAGAAAGGATTTAAAAGCTGAGAATTTTAGAATTTAAATCCCATTACTTTTCAAAATTGTTTTCAAAGCATTCAGAAGTAATAATAATATTATTTTGAAAGTGTTTTTGACTAGAAATGCATTTTAAAAAGAATTTTGAAAGAACTAAAAGCATTAAACTCGCTTTAATCACTGGGAAATAATTCTACGGATGACTACAACATCGTCAATGTTTATTTTCGAGTTTCTGAGTAAGAATTGCTACTAAAAAGAATTTATTTCTGGTTAAAAAAAGTTGTTTATATTTCAAAGATATAATTTGATTTATACAGCAGATAATTATGGTATTATTTCAAAATGTTTTGAAATGTAAAATTTGGTGATCAGATTATATGATTTCAGCTAAGCTAGGTTATAATATGATTATGTGGATTTTGAAGTAATTTGAGCTTGTTTGGCAAAGTTTTAAAAGTATCTAAACTTGTTTATAAAGGTTGGGAAAATATACTATAATAAACGTGTCACGTTTTGGCAGTTCGCGATTTCACGACCTGAAACATTAAATAGACGTGTAGGATTCAATATAAGTTGGAATTCCTTGAAACAAGAATTTTCCGGACCATTACAGTCATAGTTTTCATATGGAACTGAAAAATTAAGATTCATTCAATAAAACACAAGATAGGTCCAAATCAAACTTTCCACAATCTTCATGTTTTGGTACTTCATAAATTTTCGACTATTAATACTGAATAAAAAGTGTTTAAATGTTTGTTTAATAATTTGGGTAAGTAAAATAAATCCGAATCTATATATACTCTTTTGGATATGAGAGTATTATATAAATTTGAACTTGAATTAGAGAATGTTTATCCACTTATGTAAAATAGTTTGAATATGAGGTGAAAAGGTTATAAAACTAAGTTTGAAAGTATTTAACTTTAGCAAAATTTTGTTTTATGGATGTTTATAAACATAAGTAATGAGTTATGAAATAAAATCTAACTTTAGTTTAAGCTAAAGAATGAGTTTAAATTGAAAATTTAAGAACTTAATCCTGTTGAGTGTTTAAAAAGGATTTTAAAAGGAAATAAGTCATGTACTCTCCTTTTATGCCGTTGGAAAATAATTACGGTGATGTAGGCCGCATCCTCGACATTTGTTTTCGAATCTCAAAGAGAAGAGGCCAATTAGTAGCTTTGCTACGCATTTGATTCAATAAACAATTTTTTTGATTTAAAATGTCCAAATATGATTCGATGTATATAAAAGACATGAGTATATATATTATTTCATAATGATTTGGAAAGAAAACCGGTGTTTAGTTCTTAAATTTTCTGTAAATTAAAAAATTTCACTTATTGAAATGAGATGAATTAATGAAATGATTTTTATAAATGGTCCAGAAATGGATTTATATGAGATGTGTTAAACATAAAGTGCATATTGAATGTAAATAAAATAGGATTAATATTATTTGTTGAATGGTTTCTTCTGTTGCAAATTATTGCTATAACTGCTTTTGGCTACATATGATTATCATGCTGTATATTAGTGCTTATGCTTATGGTTTGGATTAAGAATTCATGTTATATGGTCCTATTAAACTTATGCATGCTTTCTATATCTGTCTATAAGCAACTAATATTCAAATTGAGTTGAAATAGGTAGATATGAAGCCATTTGGACGTATATGTGATTTGACTTGCTTTTGCTCGCTTGACCAAAATCGCTCATTGTTTGCACCAAAATTGGTCAAAACTGTCAGGACACGATTCTTCGACTTCCGAAAATTCGACATCGACACTCACTTTATCGACTGCCGAGAAATCGAACGACGGAAAACCGAACGCTGAGGGTTTTAAAAAGAAAAGAAAAGAAAGAAGAGAGAAAAAGAAGAAAGAAAAAGAAAGAAAACAGAAAATAGAGAGAGAGGAAGATAGACAATTTTTAGAAAATAGAGAATTAGAAAAACAGAAGATAGAAAATTTTAAAAATAGAACGGGACAGAAAGGAAACAACAGAACAACAACAGAATCTCACAATTCGCAGCGGAACAACATATAATAATAAATGAATAATCTTTAAAACAAAGGACTATATCAGTTATTACATTATCATCATATCATCAGAGTGTACAACAACATACATCAACAAACAGTGCAGCGGAAAAAGAAATACTATATAAATTAGTAATACGCCATGCCATCCAGCTTGCCTCCAGCAACTCCTGAATATCCAGAATATCCTGATAAACCTAACTCTTAACTGCCCGTGTGGAAATTGGTGGGCACCCAGAGTTTAGGAAGGAAAACAATAAACTCCGAGTCAGTCATGTGACTGGTGTGAGAACTCAAAACAGTTTATTTACTTTAAAATCAAAATAGAGGAATATTTTTAAATCAATTCGCAATGCTTTTAAAAATGAGACTACCATAAGGCCTCCTGCACACACACACAATGCAAACGCAGAATCGGAGGAGATTTCTCCTTATGATAGTCAAAGATGCTTGATACGCATTTAAAATAACATTTGATATTATTACTAGTGCATAGTGTAATAACAAATCATTTCAAAAATAAAGATATAAATCTTAGCCAACATACGACCATTATCGTATGCCTACTATAGCTACTATCCAAACAGTGGTGACCACCATAAGTGAATAGCAGGTTCTACAACTAATACCGTACAAGTTTCGTATTGGGAATTGGATTTCCAACAAATGGTCAGGCCAAGGAACTTCCCATTGCCACATGAGAATGCCTCTGGATGGACATCCCCGAGAACCAAACCGGATCTCTACCAACACAAGGCCGGGTTACTCCTAACTGAGCAACAACTGACCGAATATGCCATCCCCCGGTCCTTTGGGACCTTTTTCCGAGAGCGCTCTCTAATCAATTCACACAATCATAAAAACAAAGTGTTTCAACATGAGTAAGTATCTGGGCTCCATACCATGATACCACCCTTTTCCAGAAGGAAATGGACACATCCTAAAGGGCGCTACCCCTCATAACCTTGCTGCTTCTTTCCTGTTTTGACCATTTCCGGGATGTGAGGCTCGACGAATTCACGTCCACAAAAACATACTTTATACAAAAGCCATGCTTTGGGTCAACAAATGATCAACACAATGATCACTAAGATAGACGATCAAATAAATGATCCTATCACAATAATCAACACAATGATCATTTCAGCATCACTCAGCATGTCACATTACCAAACTGGGAATATATCGCTGATAACTTCAACTATATAACCTTTGAGCACATGCGTCTCAAAGAAGGGTGTTAAGCAAAGAATAAATTCTCCGCCACCAACAGAAATATATTTGAAAGAAATCGGCTTTATATCTCAACTTGTAATGTCAGACATACAATCCATACAAGTCTGTTCCGGGCTCGAACAGAACCGAAGGCACTTACAAAGAAGTCCTTGCAATCCGGATATTCACAATCCTGATCGGATTTCCCATCACTTAGGGAGTCTCTATGCCGTTGCAACTCAGTGCAGAGACAATCGATAGGTCATCCTATCGCTTTCGCAAATACCGGGTCTTCAACACCGATCTTCAATGCTATTCACAACGACGTATCACATATTCGGAATGGGTTATACGACCCCATGGTCCTTTCCCGGTTAACCCGAATAGTGAGCGCTTATTCAAAAATAAGTGTGCATTCAAATTCAATCAATTCACATCAAATACCCATTCAAAGGGAAATATTGATAGTCGGCTATTGAACTATCAATGGATATGCATACATCACCAGATTCCAAATAATTTTCCAAATTATTTATTTTCCAAAATATCTTTACAAGATATATAATTTCAACACTTCAAAAATAAATCAATATTTATTTTTAAACAATTCCACTTTCTTATATAAATTCCATAGTGAATTTATATTTTCAAAATATCCATGCATATGATTTCAAAATCCATTTCAATTTATCTTCAAAAAGATAAACTCTAAATATTCACTTCATATTGGAAAACATTTCCATACTTATTTATTCATAAGTAATTCACAAATCTCTTTTATTTTCAACACTTAGAAAATATTCAATATACTTAAATCGAATTAAGTATATATTTCATTCTTTAAGAAAATCATTCACTTAAACATATTTATTTGGGTCAAAACGAATGTTACGTAAAACATCGTTACGACAACCCAAAATCACTAGTATAGGGATTCGAATTTAAATTAGATATATAAATCCCAATACTATACAAACATTTCCTTTCGGAAATCATTTACTATAACAACAGTGTTATAGTTCACCATTTCCTTTTATTTCTCGAAACATCTATTTTAACAATAAATGTTGAAATCTATGGTTTCGAATCTCAATGCATTTAAAAACATCGTTAGATCGTTTTAATTCTGTTTAAAATATCACATTCTAAACATTTTCTTTAACGTGTTATTCACTATTCAAAAATGTGAATAAATTTCATTAACAAATCTCATCTTTTTATTCGTTTTAATTCAAAGGATTATTCACTATTCAAAATGTGAATATAACTCTATTTCTAAGTTATAACAATTAACTTATCAAAATAAGTCGTTTGCGAATTTATAAAACATCGTTTATAAATTCTATTTCTATTTATTTATAAAAACTTCCTTTTTATAAATTCTTTTATTAACTTATTCCAGTTTATAACTAAATTATAAACTAAACGTTCATATTATAAGTTAATTACTCATAAAGCGATTATTTTATAAAATCGTTCTTTAAACTTCATAATTATAAATCTTATAACTTATAAGATCCATTTATTCAACCAATCTATTCTTCAAATAATTTCACCAAATTTATAAATCTTACTATTTATAAATTTCATTTATAACTTCACAGTTTATAATTCTATAAATTTCATTCTATTATGAAATTCATTCTCACATCATTCAAACACTTATAAAAAATCGTTTTATAATGTCTATATTTCAATTTATAAATATCCATTTATAAATCTCTTAATATGAATCAGTTTATATTATTATTCTGAAACGTCTTAAATTCCCTTTATAGTTTAACCATTTTGATTTATAAAATAATCAAATTTTATAAATCCTATTTTTAAACTTTTAATAATGAATTCAAAAAAATCCAGTTTAAACTATTTTATAACATCATTAGTTCATTTTTCTCAAAAATCAGCTTTTAACCGTATTTCTCAAAAACTATAATTTTTATAACTTTAAAAATTATAACGTTCATTTATTTATAATGGATCACTTCCAAAAATATTTTATATTTTCAAAAATCACTTTAAAACATTTTAAAATCCCAAAATCTGGGTCCAATGATACTACACACCAAATAGTCAATCACGACTACAACGATATCATATATCAATATGAAAATCCATCAAATATCAAAATATCTGAAATCAAATAAAAACTGTTGAGGAATCCAGTTGGATCCCTCCAACCTGTTTTCCTGCATCCAAAAACATTAGCACAATACCAATTTCGCTCCAGTACGAAATTATCGCGGTATATGTTCTTAATAAATATTATCCGCTTAATAACGGCGTAATAGGGTCTCATCCGCTAAACAAAAAATGCTGGAAATCAATCAACTGCAATATATACATATGCCATAGGTTATGAATGTGGCCATAGGTTATGAATGTGGCAATATATACATATGCAATATATTTCTGGCCATAGGTTATGAATGTGGCGGCTAGCAATTATTAGGGTTAGGGTTTGTTATTTTTTCTAAATTTATGAAGGGTAGGGGCTATTTATAAGGAACGAGCGACACTATTCATCCCGGAAATTCCGAACTCCGATTTAGACGCCGTAACCAGCGTACCTAAGGTTTACCCCGCGTTCCGGACACAATGGAACAGGTTTCGAAATCTAATTCGGAAGTATGTGCGAGTTATGGCTATAAACGCTCAATTTGAATTAAACCGATTTAAATCGATTTCTAGGCGTTTTAATTCGTACCGGACAAACGGTAAATCCAATTGACTTGAAATTTGAAACCTTACAATAATATCACATTACGGATCCGATGAAACTGGTTTCGTCGAAATCCGAGACTTTTTGAAAAATGGCTATTTTGACTCGCCAAATTTAAATTAAAAATAAATCGATGCGTTTCGAGTTGCCACGATCAAACGATAACTCCGATTGACACGAAATTTGAAATCCGGTAATAACTAACTATTACGGATCCAATGGAACTGGTTTCGTTCAATTCTGAGACTGTTCAAAAATTGACTATTTTACAGTCGATTATTAAATATTAAAATATTCAATTTTCACAAATAAACTTTTAATTCGATTTTAAAAGTTCTAAAATATCTTTATAACTTCAATATGATAAAATAAAATTTTACAAGTCATTTACAATCATATTTAACTCCATTTTCAATCATTTCCATAATTTAACATATTAAATTATCGATTTAATTATCCAATTAAATCCAATAATTCAAATAAAAATTTATTTGACTTATAAATTCACTTATTAATATTTAAAATAAATTAAATATTCAAATTTAAATTTATAAAAATTCTGGGTCGTTACAAAAACACTCTTCGGGAGTCTTTGAAGAGATAATAATGAAGAATATAAATTGAAAATGAGGATTATCTAATAAAAACTCCAATGAACAGTAAAGTAAATGCATAGACAAGCGTTTTAGAGTGGTTCGGCGTGTTGCCTACGTCCACTATGAAGTTTTTGGCAGTTTTATTGCTTCTCTTTCAATGATTACAAGCAAGGATAGCAAACAACATCAAGTTACAACTGGAAATTTGAAATTAACAGTAGTAGAATATGGTGTTGGATGATGGAGATCTCGATCCGGCAGAGTCTGGGCGCTTGAGAGTCAAAAAATTCTTTTTCTGTAGGCTCTGGGGCACTATTTATAGGCGTAGGAGGCTGAGACTTCGCTCAAACTTCGGGAGATTCGCTCTGGCACGTTAGGGGTCCCACACGACCAATTCTAGAAAGTTTCGAGTCGATCTTTGATCGATACAAAATCATTTCGTATCGATCAAGATGATGTCCATTCGAGCTGAAATTTGGTGTGAACGTTCCTTGTCTCGTGTGCAATCTCCTGTGAAAATTTCATGGCATTTGGATCAGTGGATCATGAGATATCGTCGATACGAAACGAGTATTCTCGAGTGGCTGTTTGGTTCGAATCCATCTCTTCGAATCGATTGCTTCGAATCGATGATGGCACGCGCTTTCGTGACGATGTGGAGCACATATTTCACCTCGATCCGGTCTTCACTCCGAGTTGACCGCATCGACTCCATATATCTCGGCTTGTTCGTATCGAGGGATGACACGTCACCTAGGCTTGTTTGCTCGATGGATACGAATTGGGGGATGAATGATCGATACGTAGCTGGACCGTTCGATGGATACGAACAAGCCTTTCTTTGATGGATACGAACAGCAGCTGCCTGATGGATACGAAGAGAGGCTTCTACAGTGGATACGAAGTAGTGTATCTGGATGGATTCGAAGGGATGCTGCTATGATGGATGCGAAGAAGACACCGGCCGAACGTTACGAAGAGCATCATCAGCTGATGGGTACGAAGTCCATCGATACGAACTCGATGGATTCGAACTTGATCGATATAAACTGGGGCACTTCGATGGATACGAAGTTGTTGGAACCTGATCGATACGAATGCGATCGATTCAAACCGGAGCTCGATGATGGATACAAAATCACCCATAGTGATGGATACGAAGGCTGGGCCGTTTCTTCTAGATTGAATCGATCATAACTTGAGCATACGAACTCCGATTGACTTGAAATTTGAGATGCTAACTTCTATGGCTTTGCTTGTTATGTACTATCAATTGTAGCTCAATCTAGACTCGGACAAAATTCAGCGATATCCATAGTGAAGCAAAGTATAACCAATCTTTGAGACGAACCGTCTTTTGTTTTCGATCGATCTTTTGGTATCATGGATTTGCCAAAAAGTGGTATAACATTTGCCCCCAAAGTACGTCTTGTGGAAACATGACGTGCTTTGAAAAGCCGCAATCTTCACTCTGAACAGTCATTGCTCTTTTGTCGAAGGTTGTAACCTTGCGTTGATATAACTGATTGTTGTATAATAGTGCTTAGCCGTTTTTTGTTGTAATCGTAATGAGATGAGTATTAGATCCCTATGAATGTTGAAAATCGAATATTAGTCCGACATATATGCATATATGTTAACTTGACTCTCGTTAACGTTGAGTGTTCACGATTCGTTGTCGGTTTAGTTTGTTATCGAATTTCGTATCGATTCTCTCCTGAACCGATTTGAAATTTTAGTTGTAACAACGTTCGTCAGTTGTTTTAGGAAGTTCCTTCGTATCGATCCTCTCCTGAATTGATATAGAAGGTTGAAAGATTGACTTTGCATCGGTAAATGGAGAATTCGGTGGATGCAAAATGTTCATTTGTATCGATGCTCGTGACTCCAACAGGTCTTTGTTGTGTTGTTCGAAATGATGCTAGTGTTTATATACTGAAGGATACGAAATAGCTGTTCGTATCGATGGGCAGTGCATAAGTTTTGATGGATACGAAATCTTTGTTCGTATCGATGTGTAGTGGATGGAGTTGTGAACTTGTTGACGCGAACATGGACTTCGAGTCGGTGTTTTCACTGTCCACTTTGAACCGATGGGAATCTTTGGTCAGATGGAAAGGTAAAGAACGAATCGATCTGGGAGCTTGCGTTCGAGCCGATGAAGATAGTGATATTTCTCCTTGGATTTCGCAACGATTCCTGGAATATTTCAATGGAAATGAAGCAGTTCGTACCGATTATGACGGTAGTGGATCGTATCGGTATGGAGTGATCGATACGAAATATGAGTAATTGGTCGTTTCGAAGTCCTCAGCTTTTGGTCGATATGAATTTTATCTCTATGTTTGATACGAAGAGTATCGATTCGAACGTGGGCAATGTAAAGCTGAGGGCTTCCTGATCGGTACGAACCAGGCAATCAAGGATCGATTCGAAGTCATTTTTCTTTAATCGATATGAATTCGAACTTGTCAATCGATTCGAAGTGTGCCCCCGGGGATCGATACGAACACGTATCCTGATGGATTCGAACAAGCTTTTGATGATCAATTCGAATCCGTGTCATGATGGATACGAAAATTTGAACTCTCGATAGCATGACTTCGACGAGCTTCATTCTTGCATATATGGGCTTGATAGTTAAACTGCATACTTGACTACTTTTTGAGGTTCGTCGATAGAACCGCAACAACTTTAATCCGGATCGATTGCCAACATTTTAATAGTACGGTTGGTGATTAATACTTAAGCATTTTGCCCCCCAGTTCCGAGGAACAACATTTGTATTTTGATGGTCGATCGCACCTATTGCAAATCTTGAGCACATGTCCACACTCCTGGGACTTAGGATAATCTGTGATCGATAATCTGGTTCGCACTCTGGGAATTCGAGAATTATCGATGTTTGTAACACAGTTCGCACTCCAGGAACTTTGACTTGGTATTTGTACTCCAATTCACACTCTGGAAATTTGGAGTCGACATTTATATTTTGGTTCGCACTCCGGGAACCTGGAATTGATGTTTATACTCCACTTCACGCTCTGGGAATTTGGAGTTGACATTTGTATTTTTTGGTTCGCCCTCCGGGAACCTGGAATTGATGTTAATGCTCCGATTCACGCTCTGGGAACTTGGAGTCAGCGTGTATGTTTGGTTTCGCACTCCAGGAACCTGGAATTGATATTTATCCTCCAATTCACGCTCTGGGAACTTGGAGCTAGCATTGACGTTTTGGTTCGCGCTCCGGGAACCTGGAATTAATGTTTGTACTCCGACTCGCGCTCTGGGAATATGGAGTTAGCATTTACTTTTCGGCTCGCACTCCGGGAACCTGGAATTGATGTATACCCTCCAATTCACGCTCTAAGAACTTGGAGTTAGCATTTGTATTTTGGTTCGCACTCCAGGAACCTGGAATTGATGTTTGTACTCCAACTCACGCTCTGGGAATCTGGAGTTCGTACTTATGTTTTGGTTCGCACTCTGGGAACCTGGAATAGATGTTTATACTCCAATTCACACTCTGGGAAGTTGGAGTTATCATTAATGTGTCTGTTCGCACTCCGAGAACTTGGAATAGATGTTTATACTCCAATTCACACTTTGGGAAATTGGAGTTAGCCGATAGATGGTCAGTCACACCTATTTGAGCTTTTTAGGAATTCGTTCACACTCTGGGAACGATGGATTTGATGTTTATACTCCAATTCACGCTCTGGGAATTTGGAGTCCGTTCACACTCTGGGAACGAAGGATTTGATGTTTAAACTCCAATTCATGCTCTGGGAACTTGGAGTCCATTCACACTCTGGGAACGATGGATTTGATGTTTATACTCCAATTCACACTCTGGGAACTTGGAGTCCGTTCACACTCTGGGAACGATGGATTTGATGTTTATACTTGAACTTGCACTCTGGGAACTTGGAGTCCGTTCACACTCTGGGAACGATGGATTTGATGTTTATACTCCAATTCGCACTCTGGGAACTTGGAGTCCGTTCACACTCTGGGAACGATGGATTTGATGTTTATACTCCAATTCGCACTCTGAGAATTTGGAGACCGTTCACACCCTGGGAACGATGGATTTGATGTTTACACTCCAATTCGCCACTCTGGAAACTTCGAGTCCGTTCACACTCTGGGAACGATGGATTTGATGTTTATACTCCAATTCGCACTCTGGGAACTTGGAGTCCGTTTACACTCTGGGAACGATGGATTTGATGTTTATACTCCAGTTCGCACTCTGGGAATTTGGAGTCCGTTCACACTCTGGGAACGATGGATTTATACTCCGGTTCGCACATTGGGAACCTAGAGTTGATGAGAACACTCCAATTCGCGCTCTGGGAATTTGGAGTTAGTTGTAGGACTGTCGTGTGTTGGTCCAGTTCAGCCTTTGATGTGATGGCTTGCCCCTGAGCTGAGGTTTCACTTAGTGAGTGGTCGATCGTATCACAGTCACTCGCTATTTGAATAAATTCCATTGTTCAATGGAACTTAGCTCTTCGTGCGTCGTGATTGTTGAATGTTGCATTCGGTGAATCACAGCTCTAGCTTGAAGAGATAGTAATTTATTGCTGGAATGAAAAAACATGGCAAAGTCAGTGCCTTATTACAAATTCAAACTTCAGAATGTAAAGGAAATTGCATAGTATTCATGGATTAGATAAAGCCTGTCATGTGTAACAGTGACGAAGATCCTCGTCGTTCCAGGCTCCTGACAAAGTGGGTCCGCCACTGATGGCGTTTATCACCAATCTCCCGCGGGGACATGTAGAGTCCTCCTGTCTCGGTCGATCGGGTTCATTGTTTTGATTTGATGGGACCGCTCCTCCAGGCTGCGGCACTCGCACAAACTGTTCCAGCTTCCTTTGTCTAATCAATTTTTCTAAGTGACGACATTCATTCGTATCGTGCCCGTAGCTTTCACGAAACCTGCAAAATTTTCCCGTTTGGATTTGTCTCTCTGATGACGGTTTTGAAGCAGGTTTTTTGTATTGAATTGTATTACAAGTTTGTAAATACAAGTTCTCCAGTGATGTGTTCAAAGGAGTGTAGCTATCAAAAATAGGATTCTTGCGCGGTGGGCCACGATTTTGATCTCGTTTTCTAGTCTGATTCTCATTCTCTTTTTGCAGAGTTTGTATGTTTTGAAGGTTCAACTGAACTTTTTCGAAACTCTCACCGGACTGTCTGATCGCGACATTGCTTTGGATCCCTTCAATGCTTGGCCTGCATCAGTTTGCTTCATAGACTGTTTCGCATCTTCCCTTCTTGAGAATTGAGCCGCCTTGGCGTGGAAACGGTCCAACGATGCAGGGGGATTTCCAGCCAACTAGTTGCCAAACTCATAATTGGGGTCAACTCCCTTAGTCAACACCATAAGGATGGAGTTATGGTTTAGATTGCTGATTTCGGCACATGCAGCGTGGAATCTCTCTAAGTAGTGTCTAAGCATCTCTCCAGGGGCTTGGGTGACGCTAGACAGAGTGTTGACGTCTTTTGGCCTTGTGAAGTGCATGCGGAATTGCTCGATGAATTTTGTGGCCAACTGGTCAAAGGAGGAAATAGATCGTGGTGGCAGTCGAGTGAACCACATGGTGGTGATGCCCCCAAGGAGATGGGGAAACTACGACATTTCACTGCGTCGTCAGCTCTGGCAGCGCTCATCGACCATTCATATTTCAGAATATGTTGGTTGGGGTCAGAGTTTCCCTCGTACATGGGTAGAGTCGGCATCCTGAATCGCCGCGGGGGTTCAGCAGTAAGAATATCGTCCGTAAAAGGAGTGTGACTTCGGGAAATTCCCCAATTGTCACTCATGAGTCCCTGGCTCTCACGGATCATCTGACGTACCATGGTCGAAAGATCCGGCATTTGCACGTTTTGTGTGGCTTGCGCCGGAGTGTGATTGAATCCCACATTCTGGGGTTGGACCGGATGCTGTCGACGGTCCAAATCTTGCCTTCTTGGCTCATAGTCTTTCAGGACGAATGGTTCAGGAGTACGTCCATGATGACGATGGTCCAGGTTCGACTGATCTTGGGCATCGACTCCTGGTTCAACCGCAACGTTCGTGGTGCGATATTCTGTGGTGTAGTGAGGAGCGGCATTTCCTCGGGAGGAGGGTCCGGTATGGAAACTGGCCGATGGGCCAACTCTCAGTTGTCCAATGGTCATTGCCGGTTGATTTCCAGCAGCTTGTATGTGACTCTCATCTAGCCGGGGTCGTGGAGATAGATGATGATAATCAGAAGATGAAGAACTTTCGCTGGAGGAGTGAGAAGCATGATCTCTCTTGGATCTCCTTCGCTTCTGGCGATCCAGCTGGTTGATCGGCTCGGCGTTAGCGCGCAGCTGTTCTGTTAGTTGGTGCCGACTCTGGGTCAGCTCTTGGAGTAGCAACTGGAACTCTTGCCTAGTAACCGGACCTGATGGTTCTGAGTGTCCAGTAGCACCTTGATTAGAGGGAGGTAGTGGCGCGGGATTCTGTCTATCTTGTTCTTCTTGATTGATAGCATTAGATGTGGTCCTTGTGCTAACCATCTTGAGGGTTGAATTCCTTTCCTAGACTTTATGCAAATTCGAATAGAAGGGAAGGAACTTGGATTTGATGATCTGGATCTCTCTCTTAGATTTATTCAATCCGGTATCGATGACAGATCCAAAGAGCAGGAGAAAATCTGGGTTTTCTCAGAGAAAGCACCGAAGTGTTTGCACCAAAATTGGGCACAACACTCTTCGGGAGTCTTTGAAGAGATAATGATGAAGAATATAAATTGAAAATGAGGATTATCTAACAAGAACTCCAATGAACAGTAAAGTAAATGCGTAGACAAGCGTTTTAGAGTGGTTCGGCGTGTTGCCTACGTCCACTATGAAGTTTTTTGTAGTTTTATTGCTTCTCTTTCAATGATTACAAGCAAGTACAGCAAACAACAGAAGTTACAACTGGAAATTCTAAATTAACAGTAGTAGAATATGTTGTTGGGTGATGGAGATCTCGATCCGGCAGAGTCTGGGCGCTTGAGAGTCAAAAGATCCTTTTTCTGTAGGCTCTGGGGCTCTATTTATAGGAGTAGGAGGCTGAGACTTCGCTCAAACTTCGGGAGATTCGCTCTGGCACGTGAGGGGGCCCACACGACCAATTCCAGAAAGTTTCGAGTCGATCTGTAATCGATACGAAATTATTTCGTATCGATCAAGATGATGTCCATTCGAGCTGAAATTTGGTGTGAACGTTCCTTGTCTCGTGTGCAATCTCCCGTGAAAATTTCATGGCATTTGGATCAGTGGATCATGAGATATCGTCGATATGAAACGAGTATTCTCGAGTGGCTGTTTGGTTCTAATCCATCTCTTCGAATCGATTGCTTCGAATCGATGATGGCACGCGCTTTCGTGACGACGTGGAGCGCATATTTCGCCTCGATCCGGTCTTCACTCCGAGTTGACCGCATCGACTCCATATATGTCGGCTTGTACGTATCGAAGGATGACACGTCACCTAGGCTTGTTTGCTCGATGGATACGAATTGGGGGATGAATGATCGATACGAAGCTGGACCGTTCGATGGATACGAACAAGCCTTTCTTTGATGGATACGAACAGCAGCTGCCTGATGGATACGAAGAGAGGCTTCCGCAGTGGATATGAAGTAGAGTATCTGGATGGATTCGAAGGGATGCTGCTATGATGGATGCGAAGAAGACACCAGCCGATCGTTACGAAGAGCATCATCAGCTGATGGGTACGAAGTCCATCGATACGAACTCGATGGATTCGAACTTGATCGATACGAACTGGGGCACTTCGATGGATATGAAGTTGCTGGAACCTGATCGATACGAACGCGATCGATTCGAACCGGAGTTCGATGATGGATACGAAATCACCCATAGTGATGGATACGAAGGCTGGGCTGTTTCTTCTAGATTGAGTCGATCATAACTCGAGCATACGAACTCGGATTGACTTGAAATTTGAGATGCCGACTTCTATGGCTTTGCTGGTCATGTCCTATCAATTGTAGCTCAATCTGGACTCAGAAAAAAATTCAGCGATATCCATAGTGAAGCAAAGTTTAACCAATCTTTGAGACGAACCGTCTTTTGGTATCACGGCTTTGCCAAAAAGCGAGATAACACTCATATTAATAATACAAAGTACATATCTCTCGGATTACATACCGTACTTTTATACTTTTTCCGACGGGTGGCCTCATAAAAGAGATGAGGTGTATATTTGTGATATATATGTGTGTTGTGAATTTTTTTGATCGAGCCGCTCAAACGAAATGCTGCTGAATTTTTTTGCACATTCGGGTGCTAGAAAAATTTTGAGACTTTAAATTTTTTCAATAAGCCAGTATCATAGTGGCGCAGTGGAAGTGTTGTAAATTTTTGCAAAATATATTTTAATTTTTTATCTGGATTATTTTGAATAAATGTAACGATCCATATTTTTTACTATTTTAAATTATTAAATTTAATATAATTATTGAACAAAAATGATTAGAAATAAAAATTTAATGATTTATTAATATAACTTATTAGATATGAACTTAGATAAAAAAAATTAAATAACAAAATTAAATAAGATAAAAGATGATAACTTATGTTAGAAAGTAAATTATATGATAATGAATTGTAAGTAATTGATAAGAAAAATTGAAATAATCAACGATAAGTTATAAAGAATCGAATGAATTTTATAAAAAGTAAAAGCATAAGTTTATTTACATGAAATTGTATTTTTGATAAGTATAAGTTTCGGAAATAAGAAAACATCTATTTAGTAAGAAATGAATAACTTTTGATGTATACAATAATTGCAAAGAAGTCGAATTACTGTAAAATAGAAGTAGTTATTTTATTATTTGAATTCGTTTTAAAAGTTAAATTTTATAAGTTAAACAACTTGCATTTCAAATATAGCAATTTATTTGATAATTAAATTATTTAAATTTAATATTTTAAATTGTTTAAATAATTGAATCTTGAATTTAATATGAATGAAAAGGATTTCAAAAGTTGATTTAAATTCTATTTAAATTAGAATAGAATTAGTGAACTTTTGAAATTGGATTTAAAAATGAATGAACTGATTTTTTTTAAATTACTCGTTTTGTAACGACCCGTATTTTACGTGTCGATAAATCGTAGAATTTACAGGTCGTTAGTGTTGTTTATGTTGTCTCTAGCCTAAGTCGTGTGGAAGTTAGCTCGAGTGAGTATTGATTCGTGACCGACCCATAGGCTTAGCCGAGTTAAGGGTTAGCAACTTGGTGGTGTCAAGTGATAGGTCGTGCACGAGTTACGACTTAAGTGTGTTGACCAAGTTAGGAGATTGACTGACCTATAGGTAGTAGCGAGTTAGGGAGTCTTGAGTCGTGACCGACTCATAGGTGACCGACTCATAGGGGACCGACTCAAGGAGCCTGGATGGCTCATAGTATTGACCGACCTAGGAGATAGCGGGGTAGTAAGTTGAGACGTATGGTCGAAGTCATAGGTCGTAAGGTGTTTTGAGTCGTGTATGCTATGAGTCGTAAGTCGTTAGGTAGCTGGGGCGATGAGTCGCATACTAGTTAGGTCGTTGAACGACTCATGGTAAGTCGCTGAGTCGTATGAACGACTTAGGGATAGGTTGTGGCTGTTGAGTCGGTAGAGGCTTAGGTCGGCTAGGGGTTAGGTCGGCCATAAGAGTGAGTTGTTGGGTCGGAGTCTCTGTTGAGTCGTGAGTCGGCATTATAGCTGAGTCGTGTGTGTATAGTTGAGTCGTCATACGACTTAGGACTTGGGAGTGTTAGCGGCTGTGTGTTAAGTCATTGGTCATAGGTCGGTTAGAGCTTAGGTCGGCCATAAGAGTGAATGGTTGAGTCGGCAGGAAGGGTTAAGTCGTTAGGCCGTATTGGTTGGATTGTTGAGTCGGCTATGGGTAGGTCGTACACGGGTTAAGGATGTTAGGTCGTTAGGGGTGTTGAGTCGTGTCTGGGGTGAGTCGCGTATAGGTTAGACGTGAGGCCCTGTGTTTTGTTGAGTCGGCATGATGATGAGTCGGGGACGACTCAAGGGGTGGGTCGGCAACGACCTA
Organism: Allium cepa; assembly: GCA_030765085.1. Classification (NCBI taxonomy): domain Eukaryota; kingdom Viridiplantae; phylum Streptophyta; class Magnoliopsida; order Asparagales; family Amaryllidaceae; genus Allium; species Allium cepa. Next base: position 294,879,099 of record CM060943.1, read on the forward strand.
AGGGGCGACGACTCATAGTGGTTTCAGCCTATAAATAGAGGGGTTTGGCTCACTTTTTGGCACCGGTTTTTGAAGCGACGAAGTGCTGCCATTTTGAGAGCTCGACTACAACATTTCTTCGTCTTCTTTTCTTCATTTCAATCTAGTTCTAACATCCATCCAAGATCGAAGATCGAGATCAAAGATTCAAGGGCCAAAGTTGAAGATCTTCATCCAACGAAGCTAGATTTCATCGTTTTAAGCGAGATTTCGCCAGATCAAGCCTTGATCTTCGCTGTCCAGATCTGAAGTGTTTAGTTTTTGAGGTGTTTAGGTGATTTGGTGAGTGGTAGTTATCTCTCACGCGGACCCAAAGGAGTATATTGGATTGGTGGTTTGTTGGAGTGTTGTAGATAGTGATTTTGTGCATTTTCCTTAGATCCAAGCGTAGATTCATTGTTTGTGAAGATGTTTACTTATGCATGTTCATTTATCAAGTATTAGAGACAAACCCATGTTTTATATTTGATAGATCTATGCTAAAAACCTATGATTCATGCATGTTAGACTTATGCTCATTTATTTACGAAATTGCCATTATAGTTGATATTGCTCATTAGATCTTGTTTAAATGATTGATTGTTTGATTGTATGATTGATTTGATTGTTTCCAAGTTAGCTAGTAGTTGATTTGGAACAAGATGATTGAAGATGATTCGAAAGCTAAGTGGAAAGGCTCTTGAATGGTGAAAGCTGCTTATGGCATATGAAGCGGATGTTGAAGCTCATATGTATGGATTGGATGATGTTGAGATGGGACTTTGCCATGATGCGAGGAGGCAAACCATGATGTTGAGTTGGGACGGGTTATGATGACGTTCCAAGCACGGGCTACGACGACGTGCAAAGTTATGTTGATAACTCGGTAATGCGATCCGGGTAGGTGATAATGGTTAGCTTGAGAGGCGCTTGAGCTAGTATGGAAATAGTCGTCGAGGAGGATGACTAGGAGGCTAAGATCTTATCGTTGTTGAAGGTTCTAGCATGCTCAAAGCAAGAGTACGTTGGAACGGGCTGCGACGACGTTCCAAGCACGGGCTGCGACGACGTGCTAGTACTCTGGGTAGTTGCGAAAATTCCTAGGCACGGGCTGCGACGACGTGCGGAGTTATGTCTAGAACCGGGGTTACCATTAGCCCTTGACAGGTGGTCATTCAATTAACGGTGAAATCATGGCAATGATAACAGTGATAGCCAGAGTCATGGATGTTTGGTTGTATTATCATTCGGTCTCAAGAGCGGTATTTTCTGGGTGCTTATCTGATCTTGGTTTAGGCCTTGGGGGTTTGTATTTGGAAAACATCGCCCTTGACTCGAGTGATTATTGCTTTACCTTAATTATCTGTTATGTTATGCTTGCTTCTCCTTAGTGTGTGTCTGGGGGCTATCACTGTAGAAAGAGGTGGAGTGGGATGGTTTGGTTCCTATTCCTTTTATCCCTTTTGCTCTTTTGGTATGTTTGGTAGTTAATTTACTGCTCACTAAGACTTTGTCTGACTCAAGGTTTTATGTCTCCTCTTATTACCTTGGGCTGTTCATCCATGTTGGGATGGGCAGACTAGGTAGCAGGTGACAGGTGCTGTTCTTGGAGATCTACGCTGATGATGACGAAGACGAGCAGGAGGCTTTGCATATTAGTTTTCTTACTATTTGTACTGGGTGTTCCGCTTCTTGTATATATTCTGAGTGCTATGTAGTGAGGCTTTGATGTATGGATTTGCCTGGATGATTGTATCAAACTACTGTGATGCTTATATGATGATTTCCTGTTATGAAGCTTCACTATATATATATATATATATTTCTCTATTGTATTTTATCCATGCGCTGTGAGTTATGCGATAGAGTTTCTGTTTTATTTTTACCCCGACTATCGTCCATGGCTACCTGGCACGCCTTTCAGCGCATTATTTCCTTGTTATGGTGCGGGAGTCATGGGCGGTCGTCACATTTGGTATCAGAGCCAGGTTAATCGATTTTAGCCAACGCTCGCTGACACAACTACGTAAGAGAGACGTAATTGTATTTTGATGGATGATTACTATATATAATATAGTAGTTTAGAAGGATTTGAACTCCTTATGCAGTTGTTACTTAAGGTGTTCTAATCATTCTTATTACAGATATTAAGGATGAGTCGAAGAGGGAGACCAGCTGCAAGGGAAAGCCGTGCTACTGAAGGAGCTGTTGATTATGGAACTATGTTCGAAGCGATGATGACTTCGATCATGAGAAGGATACCAGCTTCAGGATCATCAGTGGATGTGGGAGTTCAAGTCCAAGCTCCAAGACCGGTGGATTTTGCTAAGCTTTGCAAGGATTATACTTCTCTTGGAGGAAAAGCTTTCTTGGGGACAGAGTCGACTATTGAAGTGCAGAGATGGATTGATGCTTGTCGAAGGATCTTTGGTGACTTAGGGATTGAGGATGCAACCAAGAGAAAGCTTGCATCGAGACAGCTTCAGGGAAGAGCTGCTGATTGGTGGAATTCTATCACCATCGATACACCAGAAGAAGAGATTACTTGGGAGCAATTCCAAGTTAGATTTGAAGCTAAGTTCATCTCTACGGCTCAGAAGTCTGTTTTGTTCAAGAGGTTTGTAGAGCTCAAGCAAGGTGGGAGACCAGTTCTTGAGTATATTTCCGAGTTCGAAGCCTTGTCCAAGTATGCCAGATCGTATATTGATTCTCCCTACCAGAAGAACGAGAAGTTTGTGACCGGTTTGGATGCTTATCTTGGGAGGCAGTTAGTGGATCATTTGGACGATCCATTTGAGAAGCTTGTGGAGAAAGCCCTTAGGCATGAGAGTCTGTTTCCTAAGGAAAGTTCTGTTGTGGCTGTAACCAGGGAAGGATCTAGACCACAGCAGAGTGGCAACAAGAAGAGGAAGCAGCAGCAACAGAGGGGTAGGGATGGCCAGAAGAAGCCGAAGGGCGAAGTGACTTGTTATAATTGCCAGCAGAAGGGCCATCTCTCCAAGGATTGTAGGAATCCAAAGGCGCCGGCGAAATGCCACAACTGTGATAAACCAGGGCATTTCAGGAAGGACTGTCCAGAACAGAGGAAGGACAGGCAGATTGTGCAAGCTTATGCTTTGGGAGCTGTGCCGTCATCTTCAAAAGCTCCTACTGCTGAAGAGAAGGGGAAGAGTGTGGTGGTTCAAGGTACTCTTTCTATTTGTGGTGTTCCAGTTAGAGTGTTGTTTGATACTGGAGCGTCGCATTCTTTTGTTTGTAATGATTTGGTAGACCGGTTAGGTTTGAGACCAGATATTGTTGATAGACCATTGGTTGTGACTAATCCAGTTGGGGGTTCGTCATGTTTGTGTATGATATGCCGTGGTCTAGTTGTGTCGAGTCATGATTGCTCGTTTGTTTGTGATTGCTTTGTTCTGAACTTTGCGGGGTTCGGAATTATTTTGGGTATGGACTGGCTTAGGAAGTATGCGGCTAGGATTGATTGTGAGGGGCTGGAGGTGACAGTCGGGAATGTGGAAGGGCGAAAGGTTGTGATACGATGTAAGCATGAGGAAGGCGTCTTCATGAGCTTCATGTATTCACTGGTTGTTCCACGGGATGGACTGTCATCAGTGCCTATTGTGAATGGATTCGAGGATGTCTTTGACGAAGTCAAAGGGTTGCCGCCGCATAGGGAGATCGAGTTTCGTATCGATCTAGTTGAGGGAGCCAGACCTGTTGTGATGCCTCTTAGGCGGATGGCGCCTAGGGAGCAGCTAGAGTTGAGGGTGCAGGTTGATGACCTTTTGCAGAAAGGATTCATTCGGAGAAGTGTGTCCGAATGGGGTGCACCGGTTGTGTTCGCAACCAAAGCGGATGGATCGTTGAGGTTGTGTGTGGATTATCGTGAGCTGAATAAGTTGACTAGGAAGAACAAGTATCCATTGCCGAGAATAGATGACTTGTTTGATCAGCTTCACGAGGCTAAGGTGTTTTCTCAGATGGATTTGGCAACGGGATTTCACCAGTTGAGAGTGGCGAAGGATAGTGTGCCAAAGACTGCTTTCAGGACACCATCCGGTTTTTATGAGTGGCTGGTAATGCCGTTTGGATTGACTAACGCACCAGCATATTTTGTGGATCTTATGAATAGAGTGTTCAGAGATCAGTTGAATAAGTTCGTGCTTGTGTTCGTGGATGATATTCTGATTTATTCCAGAACCGAGGAAGAGCACAAGACACACTTGAGGATTGTTTTGGGGATCTTACGGAAACATCAGCTGAAGGCTAAGTTTTCGAAGTGTCACTTCTGGAAGAGTGAAGTGAGGTTCTTAGGCCATGTTATCTCGGGAAATGGAATAGCGGTTGATCCCGCTAAGGTGGCAGCAATCCAGGATTGGGTTAGACCTAAGAATGCGTCTGATGTGAGAAGTTTTCTTGGATTAGCAGGATATTATTGTCGGTTTATCAAAGACTTTTCCAAGATAGCTGCACCGTTAACAGGATTGACGAAAAAGAACCAAGTGTTCAGATGGGATGATAAGTGTGAGCAAGCTTTCGTAATCCTGAAAGAACGGCTGACAAGTGCTCCTGTTTTAACTATTCCAAGTGGGAATGATGAGATGGTGGTTTACACCGACGCATGTGGCACTGGACTTGGAGCAGTGCTAATGCAGAAGGATAAGGTTGTTGCGTATGCTAGTCGACAACTGAAGCCGCATGAAAGGAATTATCCAACTCATGATTTGGAGTTAGCGGCGATTGTGTTTGCTTTGAAAATGTGGAGACATTATCTGTTGGGAGTTAGATTTGAGTTATTTACAGATCATAAGTCGTTAAAGTATCTGTTCTCCCAAAAGGATTTGAATCTTCGACAGCAACGGTGGCTAGAGTTTCTGGCATCTTATGATTTTGGTATAGCCTATACTCCAGGAAAAGGTAACGCAGTGGCTGATGCATTAAGTCGAAGACATGCAGGTTTGGGAGCCATGTTTTTAGAATGGAAGAGTCTCGAGTATTTGGCTGGATTTGACTTCAGGCCTAGATGTGAATTGGAACCTGAGATGTTGGCAAACTTATCGATAAGACCTACTCTTGTGGAAAGGATTGGCGAGACCCAAAAGAGAGATGATAAGCTTGTCAAGATTATCCGTGATTTGGAATCTGGATTGGAACCAGAGAAGGATAAAGGATTCGAGGTCGATCGAGAGGGTTGGCTTCGGAAGCAAGGACGATTGGTTGTTCCCGATGTAGATGGATTGAGAGATGAAGTTCTGAGGGAAATTCATCACTCGAAGTTGACAATTCATCCAGGTGGAAATAAGATGTATCGGGATATGAAGAGAGCTTACTACTGGGAAGGTATGAAGAAGGATGTTGGAAATTTTATTTCCAAGTGTATGAACTGCCAGTTGGTGAAAGCTGAGCAGAAGAAGCCTAGTGGATTACTTCAGCCATTGGAGGTTCCTACATGGAAGTGGGAGCAAGTGTCGATGGATTTTATCGATGGTCTACCTAGGACAAGAGCAGGAAATGAAGGGATTTGGGTCATAGTAGATCGTTTGACCAAGAGCGCAAGGTTCATTCCTGTTCGATCAACTAGGACTGCATCGAAGTTGGCTGAGTTGTATGTTAAGTGGATAGTTCGATTCCATGGTATTCCGAAGAGTATAGTGAGCGATCGAGACCCTTTGTTCACTAGTGGATTTTGGAAGAGCTTCCAGGAAGTTTTGGGAACCAAGTTATTTTTGAGTACAGCTTATCACCCTCAAACAGATGGTCAGACTGAGAGAGTCAACCGAGTTTTGGAAGATCTCTTGAGAGCATGTGTCTTGGACTTCGGAGGATCATGGGAAGATCATCTTCATTTGGTGGAATTTGCATATAATAACAGTTATCAGTCGAGTATTGGAATGGCACCATATGAGGCATTATATGGAAGACCGTGTAACTCTCCGACATGTTGGTTGGAAACTGGAGAAAAGCTGATACTTGGGCCAGAGATGATTCGACAGACTTCGGATTGTATAGAGATCATTCGGCAACGAATGAAAGCAGCCCAAGATCGTCAGAAGAGTTATGCCGATAATCGTCGAAAGGATTTGGAATTCGACGTAGGAGATATGGTTTTTGTGAAGATTTCTCCTTTGAAGAGTGTTATTAGATTCGGGAAGAAAGGGAAATTGACTCCGAGATTTGTTGGACCATTCCCGATTATCGAGCGAATTGGAAAGCTCGCTTATAGACTAGAGTTACCGGAAAAGATGGCGGGTGTGCACAATGTTTTTCATGTATCTTATCTACGGAAGTATGTGCACGACCCAACTACGGTGGTTTCTGCTGATAGCTGTGAAGGTTTAGAGGTTGATCCAGTGGTTAGAAGACCTCGTAAGCCGCTTCGTGTTGTTGAGACCGACACGAAACAGCTTAGGAGGAAGACGATTACGTTGCTCAAGGTACAATGGAGTGATGATGTTAACGACTGTACGTGGGAGGAGGAAGAGAGGATGAAGGCAGCTCATCCCGGACTCTTCGAGGTATGGCCCTAAAGTGTCGTGACATCTCATGAATTTGTAGCTTGTTCTAAGTCTTAGAATTCTGCATGCTAGGCTCGAATTGGATGCATGGTTTGTTGATTGCTATGGATGGTAGGCATGCGGAAAATCTTTGATTGCTGTTGTTTGCTTGGAATTTCGGGGGCGAAATTCCTAAGGGGGAGAGAATGTAACGACCCGTATTTTACGTGTCGATAAATCGTAGAATTTACAGGTCGTTAGTGTTGTTTATGTTGTCTCTAGCCTAAGTCGTGTGGAAGTTAGCTCGAGTGAGTATTGATTCGTGACCGACCCATAGGCTTAGCCGAGTTAAGGGTTAGCAACTTGGTGGTGTCAAGTGATAGGTCGTGCACGAGTTACGACTTAAGTGTGTTGACCAAGTTAGGAGATTGACTGACCTATAGGTAGTAGCGAGTTAGGGAGTCTTGAGTCGTGACCGACTCATAGGTGACCGACTCATAGGGGACCGACTCAAGGAGCCTGGATGGCTCATAGTATTGACCGACCTAGGAGATAGCGGGGTAGTAAGTTGAGACGTATGGTCGAAGTCATAGGTCGTAAGGTGTTTTGAGTCGTGTATGCTATGAGTCGTAAGTCGTTAGGTAGCTGGGGCGATGAGTCGCATACTAGTTAGGTCGTTGAACGACTCATGGTAAGTCGCTGAGTCGTATGAACGACTTAGGGATAGGTTGTGGCTGTTGAGTCGGTAGAGGCTTAGGTCGGCTAGGGGTTAGGTCGGCCATAAGAGTGAGTTGTTGGGTCGGAGTCTCTGTTGAGTCGTGAGTCGGCATTATAGCTGAGTCGTGTGTGTATAGTTGAGTCGTCATACGACTTAGGACTTGGGAGTGTTAGCGGCTGTGTGTTAAGTCATTGGTCATAGGTCGGTTAGAGCTTAGGTCGGCCATAAGAGTGAATGGTTGAGTCGGCAGGAAGGGTTAAGTCGTTAGGCCGTATTGGTTGGATTGTTGAGTCAGCTATGGGTAGGTCGTACACGGGTTAAGGATGTTAGGTCGTTAGGGGTGTTGAGTCGTGTCTGGGGTGAGTCGCGTATAGGTTAGACGTGAGGCCCTGTGTTTTGTTGAGTCGGCATGATGATGAGTCGGGGACGACTCAAGGGGTGGGTCGGCAACGACCTAAGGGGCGACGACTCATAGTGGTTTCAGCCTATAAATAGAGGGGTTTGGCTCACTTTTTGGCACCGGTTTTTGAAGCGACGAAGTGCTGCCATTTTGAGAGCTCGACTACAACATTTCTTCGTCTTCTTTTCTTCATTTCAATCTAGTTCTAACATCCATCCAAGATCGAAGATCGAGATCAAAGATTCAAGGGCCAAAGTTGAAGATCTTCATCCAACGAAGCTAGATTTCATCGTTTTAAGCGAGATTTCGCCGGATCAAGCCTTGATCTTCGCTGTCCAGATCTGAAGTGTTTAGTTTTTGAGGTGTTTAGGTGATTTGGTGAGTGGTAGTTATCTCTCACGCGGACCCAAAGGAGTATATTGGATTGGTGGTTTGTTGGAGTGTTGTAGATAGTGATTTTGTGCATTTTCCTTAGATCCAAGTGTAGATTCATTGTTTGTGAAGATGTTTACTTATGCATGTTCATTTATCAAGTATTAGAGACAAAACCCATGTTTTATATTTGATAGATCTATGCTAAAAACCTATGATTCATGCATGTCAGACTTATGCTCATTTATTTACGAAATTGCCATTATAGTTGATATTGCTCATTAGATCTTGTTTAAATGATTGATTGTTTGATTGTATGATTGATTTGATTGTTTCCAAGTTAGCTAGTAGTTGATTTGGAACAAGATGATTGAAGATGATTCGAAAGCTAAGTGGAAAGGCTCTTGAATGGTGAAAGCTGCTTATGGCATATGAAGCGGATGTTGAAGCTCATATGTATGGATTGGATGATGTTGAGATGGGACTTTGCCATGATGCGAGGAGGCAAACCATGATGTTGAGTTGGGACGGGTTATGATGACGTTCCAAGCACGGGCTACGATGACGTGCAAAGTTATGTTGATAACTCGGTAATGCGATCCGGGTAGGTGATAATGGTTAGCTTGAGAGGCGCTTGAGCTAGTATGGAAATAGTCGTCGAGGAGGATGACTAGGAGGCTAAGATCTTATCGTTGTTGAAGGTTCTAGCATGCTCAAAGCAAGAGTACGTTGGAACGGGCTGCGACGACGTTCCAAGCACGGGCTGCGACGACGTGCTAGTACTCTGGGTAGTTGCGAAAATTCCTAGGCACGGGCTGCGACGACGTGCGGAGTTATGTCTAGAACCGGGGTTACCATTAGCCCTTGACAGGTGGTCATTCAATTAACGGTGAAATCATGGCAATGATAACAGTGATAGCCAGAGTCATGGATGTTTGGTTGTATTATCATTCGGTCTCAAGAGCGGTATTTTCTGGGTGCTTATCTGATCTTGGTTTAGGCCTTGGGGGTTTGTATTTGGAAAACATCGCCCTTGACTCGAGTGATTATTGCTTTACCTTAATTATCTGTTATGTTATGCTTGCTTCTCCTTAGTGTGTGTCTGGGGGCTATCACTGTAGAAAGAGGTGGAGTGGGATGGTTTGGTTCCTATTCCTTTTATCCCTTTTGCTCTTTTGGTATGTTTGGTAGTTAATTTACTGCTCACTAAGACTTTGTCTGACTCAAGGTTTTATGTCTCCTCTTATTACCTTGGGCTGTTCATCCATGTTGGGATGGGCAGACTAGGTAGCAGGTGACAGGTGCTGTTCTTAGAGATCTACGCTGATGATGACGAAGACGAGCAGGAGGCTTTGCATATTAGTTTTCTTACTATTTGTACTGGGTGTTCCGCTGCTTGTATATATTCTGAGTGCTATGTAGTGAGGCTTTGATGTATGGATTTGCCTGGATGATTGTATCAAACTACTGTGATGCTTATATGATGATTTCCTGTTATGAAGCTTCACTATATATATATATATATTTCTCTATTGTATTTTATCCATGCGCTGTGAGTTATGCGATAGAGTTTCTGTTTTATTTTTACCCCGACTATCGTCCATGGCTACCTGGCACGCCTTTCAGCGCATTATTTCCTTGTTATGGTGCGGGAGTCATGGGCGGTCGTCACATTTGGTATCAGAGCCAGGTTAATCGATTTTAGCCAACGCTCGCTGACACAACTACGTAAGAGAGACGTAATTGTATTTTGATGGATGATTACTATATATAATATAGTAGTTTAGAAGGATTTGAACTCCTTATGCAGTTGTTACTTAAGGTGTTCTAATCATTCTTATTACAGATATTAAGGATGAGTCGAAGAGGGAGACCAGCTGCAAGGGAAAGCCGTGCTACTGAAGGAGCTGTTGATTATGGAACTATGTTCGAAGCGATGATGACTTCGATCATGAGAAGGATACCAGCTTCAGGATCATCAGTGGATGTGGGAGTTCAAGTCCAAGCTCCAAGACCGGTGGATTTTGCTAAGCTTTGCAAGGATTATACTTCTCTTGGAGGAAAAGCTTTCTTGGGGACAGAGTCGACTATTGAAGTGCAGAGATGGATTGATGCTTGTCGAAGGATCTTTGGTGACTTAGGGATTGAGGATGCAACCAAGAGAAAGCTTGCATCGAGACAGCTTCAGGGAAGAGCTGCTGATTGGTGGAATTCTATCACCATCGATACACCAGAAGAAGAGATTACTTGGGAGCAATTCCAAGTTAGATTTGAAGCTAAGTTCATCTCTACGGCTCAGAAGTCTGTTTTGTTCAAGAGGTTTGTAGAGCTCAAGCAAGGTGGGAGACCAGTTCTTGAGTATATTTCCGAGTTCGAAGCCTTGTCCAAGTATGCCAGATCGTATATTGATTCTCCCTACCAGAAGAACGAGAAGTTTGTGACCGGTTTGGATGCTTATCTTGGGAGGCAGTTAGTGGATCATTTGGACGATCCATTTGAGAAGCTTGTGGAGAAAGCCCTTAGGCATGAGAGTCTGTTTCCTAAGGAAAGTTCTGTTGTGTCTGTAACCAGGGAAGGATCTAGACCACAGCAGAGTGGCAACAAGAAGAGGAAGCAGCAGCAACAGAGGGGTAGGGATGGCCAGAAGAAGCCGAAGGGCGAAGTGACTTGTTATAATTGCCAGCAGAAGGGCCATCTCTCCAAGGATTGTAGGAATCCAAAGGCGCCGGCGAAATGCCACAACTGTGATAAACCAGGGCATTTCAGGAAGGACTGTCCAGAACCGAGGAAGGATAGGCAGATTGTGCAAGCTTATGCTTTGGGAGCTGTGCCGTCATCTTCAAAAGCTCCTACTGCTGAAGAGAAGGGGAAGAGTGTGGTGGTTCAAGGTACTCTTTCTATTTGTGGTGTTCCAGTTAGAGTGTTGTTTGATACTGGAGCGTCGCATTCTTTTGTTTGTAATGATTTGGTAGACCGGTTAGGTTTGAGACCAGATATTGTTGATAGACCATTGGTTGTGACTAATCCAGTTGGGGGTTCGTCATGTTTGTGTATGATATGCCGTGGTCTAGTTGTGTCGAGTCATGATTGCTCGTTTGTTTGTGATTGCTTTGTTCTGAACTTTGCGGGGTTCGGAATTATTTTGGGTATGGACTGGCTTAGGAAGTATGCGGCTAGGATTGATTGTGAGGGGCTGGAGGTGACAGTCGGGAATGTGGAAGGGCGAAAGGTTGTGATACGATGTAAGCATGAGGAAGGTGTCTTCATGAGCTTCATGTATTCGCTGGTTGTTCCACGGGATGGACTGTCATCAGTGCCTATTGTGAATGGATTCGAGGATGTCTTTGACGAAGTCAAAGGGTTGCCGCCGCATAGGGAGATCGAGTTTCGTATCGATCTAGTTAAGGGAGCCAGACCTGTTGTGATGCCTCTTAGGCGGATGGCACCTAGGGAGCAGCTAGAGTTGAGGGTGCAGGTTGATGACCTTTTGCAGAAAGGATTCATTCGGAGAAGTGTGTCCGAATGGGGTGCACCGGTTGTGTTCGCAACCAAAGCGGATGGATCGTTGAGGTTGTGTGTGGATTATCGTGAGCTGAATAAGTTGACTAGGAAGAACAAGTATCCATTGCCGAGAATAGATGACTTGTTTGATCAGCTTCACGAGGCTAAGGTGTTTTCTCAGATGGATTTGGCAACGGGATTTCACCAGTTGAGAGTGGCGAAGGATAGTGTGCCAAAGACTGCTTTCAGGACACCATCCGGTTTTTATGAGTGGCTGGTAATGCCGTTTGGATTGACTAACGCACCAGCATATTTTGTGGATCTTATGAATAGAGTGTTCAGAGATCAGTTGAATAAGTTCGTGCTTGTGTTCGTGGATGATATTCTGATTTATTCCAGAACCGAGGAAGAGCACAAGACACACTTGAGGATTGTTTTGGGGATCTTACGGAAACATCAGCTGAAGGCTAAGTTTTCGAAGTGTCACTTCTGGAAGAGTGAAGTGAGGTTCTTAGGCCATGTTATCTCGGGAAATGGAATAGCGGTTGATCCCGCTAAGGTGGCAGCAATCCAGGATTGGGTTAGACCTAAGAATGCGTCTGATGTGAGAAGTTTTCTTGGATTAGCAGGATATTATTGTCGGTTTATCAAAGACTTTTCCAAGATAGCTGCACCGTTAACAGGATTGACGAAAAAGAACCAAGTGTTCAGATGGGATGATAAGTGTGAGCAAGCTTTCGTAATCCTGAAAGAACGGCTGACAAGTGCTCCTGTTTTAACTATTCCAAGTGGGAATGATGAGATGGTGGTTTACACCGACGCATGTGGCACTGGACTTGGAGCAGTGCTAATGCAGAAGGATAAGGTTGTTGCGTATGCTAGTCGACAACTGAAGCCGCATGAAAGGAATTATCCAACTCATGATTTGGAGTTAGCGGCGATTGTGTTTGCTTTGAAAATGTGGAGACATTATCTGTTGGGAGTTAGATTTGAGTTATTTACAGATCATAAGTCGTTAAAGTATCTGTTCTCCCAAAAGGATTTGAATCTTCGACAGCAACGGTGGCTAGAGTTTCTGGCATCTTATGATTTTGGTATAGCCTATACTCCAGGAAAAGGTAACGCAGTGGCTGATGCATTAAGTCGAAGACATGCAGGTTTGGGAGCCATGTTTTTAGAATGGAAGAGTCTCGAGTATTTGGCTGGATTTGACTTCAGGCCTAGATGTGAATTGGAACCTGAGATGTTGGCAAACTTATCGATAAGACCTACTCTTGTGGAAAGGATTGGCGAGACCCAAAAGAGAGATGATAAGCTTGTCAAGATTATCCGTGATTTGGAATCTGGATTGGAACCAGAGAAGGATAAAGGATTCGAGGTCGATCGAGAGGGTTGGCTTCGGAAGCAAGGACGATTGGTTGTTCCCGATGTAGATGGATTGAGAGATGAAGTTCTGAGGGAAAGTCATCACTCGAAGTTGACAATTCATCCAAGTGGAAATAAGATGTATCGGGATATGAAGAGAGCTTACTACTGGGAAGGTATGAAGAAGGATGTTGGAAATTTTATTTCCAAGTGTATGAACTGCCAGTTGGTGAAAGCTGAGCAGAAGAAGCGTAGTGGATTACTTCAGCCATTGGAGGTTCCTACATGGAAGTGGGAGCAAGTGTCGATGGATTTTATCGATGGTCTACCTAGGACAAGAGCAGGAAATGAAGGGATTTGGGTCATAGTAGATCGTTTGACCAAGAGCGCAAGGTTCATTCCTGTTCGATCAACTAGGACTGCATCGAAGTTGGCTGAGTTGTATGTTAAGTGGATAGTTCGATTCCATGGTATTCCGAAGAGTATAGTGAGCGATCGAGACCCTTTGTTCACTAGTGGATTTTGGAAGAGCTTCCAGGAAGTTTTGGGAACCAAGTTATGTTTGAGTACAGCTTATCACCCTTAAACAGATGGTCAGACTGAGAGAGTCAACCGAGTTTTGGAAGATCTCTTGAGAGCATGTGTCTTGGACTTCGGAGGATCATGGGAAGATCATCTTCATTTGGTGGAATTTGCATATAATAACAGTTATCAGTCGAGTATTGGAATGGCACCATATGAGGCATTATATGGAAGACCGTGTAACTCTCCGACATGTTGGTTGGAAACTGGAGAAAAGCTGATACTTGGGCCAGAGATGATTCGACAGACTTCGGATTGTATAGAGATCATTCGGCAACGAATGAAAGCAGCCCAAGATCGTCAGAAGAGTTATGCCGATAATCGTCGAAAGGATTTGGAATTCGACGTAGGTGATATGGTTTTTGTGAAGATTTCTCCTTTGAAGAGTGTTATTAGATTCGGGAAGAAAGGGAAATTGACTCCGAGATTTGTTGGACCATTCCCGATTATCGAGCGAATTGGAAAGCTCGCTTATAGACTAGAGTTACCGGAAAAGATGGCGGGTGTGCACAATGTTTTTCATGTATCTTATCTACGGAAGTATGTGCACGACCCAACTACGGTGGTTTCTGCTGATAGCTGTGAAGGTTTAGAGGTTGATCCAGTGGTTAGAAGACCTCGTAAGCCGCTTCATGTTGTTGAGACCGACACGAAACAGCTTAGGAGGAAGACGATTACGTTGCTCAAGGTACAATGGAGTGATGATGTTAACGACTGTACGTGGGAGGAGGAAGAGAGGATGAAGGCAGCTCATCCCGGACTCTTCGAGGTATGGCCCTAAAGTGTCATGACATCTCATGAATTTGTAGCTTGTTCTAAGTCTTAGAATTCTGCATGCTAGGTCGAATTGGATGCATGGTTTGTTGATTGCTATGGATGGTAGGCATGCGGAAAATCTTTGATTGCTGTTGTTTGCTTGGAATTTCGGGGGCGAAATTCCTAAGGGGGAGAGAATGTAACGACCCGTATTTTACGTGTCGATAAATCGTAGAATTTACAGGTCGTTAGTGTTGTTTATGTTGTCTCTAGCCTAAGTCGTGTGGAAGTTAGCTCGAGTGAGTATTGATTCGTGACCGACCCATAGGCTTAGCCGAGTTAAGGGTTAGCAACTTGGTGGTGTCAAGTGATAGGTCGTGCACGAGTTACGACTTAAGTGTGTTGACCAAGTTAGGAGATTGACTGACCTATAGGTAGTAGCGAGTTAGGGAGTCTTGAGTCGTGACCGACTCATAGGTGACCGACTCATAGGGGACCGACTCAAGGAGCCTGGATGGCTCATAGTATTGACCGACCTAGGAGATAGCGGGGTAGTAAGTTGAGACGTATGGTCGAAGTCATAGGTCGTAAGGTGTTTTGAGTCGTGTATGCTATGAGTCGTAAGTCGTTAGGTAGCTGGGGCGATGAGTCGCATACTAGTTAGGTCGTTGAACGACTCATGGTAAGTCGCTGAGTCGTATGAACGACTTAGGGATAGGTTGTGGCTGTTGAGTCGGTAGAGGCTTAGGTCGGCTAGGGGTTAGGTCGGCCATAAGAGTGAGTTGTTGGGTCGGAGTCTCTGTTGAGTCGTGAGTCGGCATTATAGCTGAGTCGTGTGTGTATAGTTGAGTCGTCATACGACTTAGGACTTGGGAGTGTTAGCGGCTGTGTGTTAAGTCATTGGTCATAGGTCGGTTAGAGCTTAGGTCGGCCATAAGAGTGAATGGTTGAGTCGGCAGGAAGGGTTAAGTCGTTAGGCCGTATTGGTTGGATTGTTGAGTCGGCTATGGGTAGGTCGTACACGGGTTAAGGATGTTAGGTCGTTAGGGGTGTTGAGTCGTGTCTGGGGTGAGTCGCGTATAGGTTAGACGTGAGGCCCTGTGTTTTGTTGAGTCGGCATGATGATGAGTCGGAGTTGATATGTGAGCACACGGTGAGTAAACGCGTTGCAATTGAATCGGATTCAATTTAAATTTAAATTTTAAATTTAGTCAACGACATACACACGTTATCTCCTTTAATCACGCGCTTGAAGTATGCCTAGAATCACGGCTACATCGTGTAAACCATGATGCTTCCTTTCATTTAAAATCCCTCCCCTCTCGTTCAAAAATCAGAATCACGCAGAAGGAATAATCATGGCCGAATGAATTACTTCTCGTTCGAAGGCAAATCCACCTCTTTCAATTCCAAAATCAGCCGAAGCCTTCTTCCCCCAAATCGTTCGAACGCAGTATAATAAAAAAAAAAATCAAACGCGACACGAGCGCGTAGGTGCAGCGGCGTCGCGACTTCATTGGGCGACTCGCGATAGAAATGGCGACGCTCACGGCGGCGCGCGATGTCGTGGCGCGCGCGATGGGGTTCGCGTGCGTGCGAGGTAATGGAAAGCACTGGAGATGGAAGTCGCAATCAACAGGGGAAGCACGCGGCGCACGGCAGCGTTCGTGATGGCCGCGATGAAGCTAGAAGTGGGGGATCGCGGCGGCGACTCGAATCAGGATCGAGCAATTAGGGCAGTGAAGCAACGGCGACCGCGCAGTGGCGTGCGCGCGTGGGCCAGAGGTGAATGCGGCTAGGGCTCGAACGATTATAAGGTAATTTTATTTTAATTGTTTTTAGCTTAATTCGAATATAATTTTCTCCAGCTAAGTACAACAGTTCTAGTAATATACACATGAATTATGTATAAGTTTACAATAAGCCATAAATAAATTCTGTTTTAGTTTAATAAATATATATATAAATAGAGGGTAATTACAGTAAGGTATTAGATTTAATTTAAATTTATAAACATTTATTTATACATATAAATTGAAAAATATATATACTGCAAGTTTAAAACAATTAAAAATTTTGAATTTATTTAGGAATCTGTAGATATATATATATAAGTAAACAGTGAAAAAAATAATAATAACGAATGTGATGATTTACTTGTTGTATTAAACCATTTAACTATTTTTAGTTACTAAAGAATATTTTATTACAAAGAAGTTATTTTAAAATTTTAGTCAAACAAATTTATTTAAAAGAAAATCGATTTAAAGATATTAATTTAAAGTTTAGATTTAAATTTTTAGTTAAATCAATTTATTTAAAGAAGAATTTTTTTTGTTAAAATAAATTTATTAAAGGGATTCTAGTTTAAGATTTAATTCTTCGATTAGATAATTTTATTTAAAAGAGAGTTTGGTTAATTAAATTTAATTTTTAGTTAAAATCAATTTATTAAAGAAGAAATTGGTTTAAATAAAAAACTATCAGTTAATTTAACTATAAAAAAATGAAATCACCGATGAATTGAAATTATTAAATGGAAATTTATTATTCGATTTATTTCGAATATTAATAAATTGTGCATAATATTTATACAAGGTATAAATGAAGAAAACAAGTTGAATTGGAAGTGGATTGCAAACGGGAACAAAGGTGAGAACTTCTCACTCAAAAGGAATTTTATTGCTTATTTAAATTTTAAATAGTTAAATTTAAAATTGATTGACTGTGTTGATTGAATGCTTGAATGATGATTGTTATATATATATATATATATATATATATATATATATATATTGGATGTGAATAGACCCTATACGCCTTTAGTAAGCGGATGTTATTTATTACACACATATACCGCGATATTCCACCTCGAAGTGGAATTGGTATTATATTATATATATAGCAATATATATATATATATATATTGGCATATGTATATATTGCAGTTGATTGATTTCCCGCATTTTCTTTTAGCGGATGAGACCCTATGCGCCCTTAGTAAGCGGATAATATTTATTAAATCCCATATACCGCGATATTCCGTCTTGAAACGGAATTGGTATTGTGCTAATGTCTGTGGATGCAGGGAAACAGGTTGGAGGGATCCAACTGGATTCCTCACAAGTGTTTGTTTATTTACATATATTGTGATATTTGATTGTTTATCATGGATGATATATGATATTTGAAAGTCGTGATTGACTATTTGATGTGTTACATCATCGGATCCAATTTATGAAGTTTAAAAACAACGATTTTGATTTCTAAAGTGATTTTAAAAATATACGTTTTATAAATATTTTTGGAATTGATTCATCTTAAATAAATAAACGTTATAATTTTAATTATGATTTTTGAGAAATATAGTTAAAATTTGATTTTTGAAAATATGAGATTAACGATTTTATAAAATAGCTGAATTGGGATTTTTGAATAAATTATAAAAAAGTTTAAAAATAGGATTTATGAAATTGGATTATTTCTAAATCAAAAGATGAAATTATAAAAGAGTAAAAGACGTTTTAAAGATAGTAATATAAATTGATTTATATTAAAGGATTTACAAACGGATATTTGTGAATTAAAAATATGGGAATTATAAAACGAACTTTTATAAGTGTTAGAATGAATTGTGAATGAATTTCACAAATGAATGAAATTTATAGGATTATAACGATGAAGTTATAAATAGGATTTTATAAACAGTAGGTTTATAAAATTTGCAAAGGAAGATAAAATAAAATTCATAAAGTTATTGAAGGGATGGGTTTGGATAAATAAATGAATCTTATAAGTTATAAGATTTATAAAATTTATGAAGTTTAAAGGAACGATTTTATAAACAAATAAATTATAAGTATTTGACTTATAATATGAATTTTTAATATATCATTGTGATATGAATTGAGATAGGTTAATAAAGGAAATTTAAAAAAGGAAGTTGTTATAAAATAAATAGAAATAGAATTTTATAAAAATTGTTTTATAAATTCGCAACGACTTATTTTGATAAGTTAATTTTTATAACTTACTTATGGAATTATATTCACGTTTTTGAACAGTGAATAATCCTTTAAAATAAAATGAATAGAAGTGATGAAATTTATTAACGTAGTATATTCACGTTCTTGAATAGTGAATATTATGTTAAAGAAATTATTTTGGATGTGATGTTTGAAATAGAATTAAAACGATCTAAAGATGTTTTAAAAGGTGTTGAGATTCGAAACCATAGATTTCAACATTTATTGTTGAAATAGACGTTTTCGAGAAATAAAAGGAAATGGTGGACTATAACACTGTTGTTATAGTAAATGATTTCCGAAAGGAAATGTTTTGTATAGTATTGGGATTTATATATCTATTTTAATTTCGAATCCCTATACTAGTGATTTTGGGTTGTCGTAACGATGTTTTACGCAACATTCGTTTTGGCCCAAATAAATATGGTTAAGTGAATGATTTCCTTAAAGAATGAAATATATACTTAATTTCGATTAGAGTATATTAAATATTTTCTAAGCGTAGAAAATAAAAAGGCTTGTGAATTACTTATAGATAAATAAGTATGGAAATTTTTTTCCAATATTAAGTGAATATTTTGAATTTATCTTTTTGAAGATAAATTGAAAATGAATATTTGAAAACGAATGGAAATCATATATTCATAAATATTTTGGAATGTAAATTCAATATAGAATTTATAAATGAAATTGGGAAATTAGATTTAAAAATAAATATTGATTTATTTTTAAAGTTTGGAAATTATGTTTATATCTTGTAAAGATATTTTTGTGAAATAAATAATTTGGAAAATTATTTGGAATCTGGTGATGTTGTGCATATCCATTGATAGTTCAATAACCGACTATCGATATTTACCTTTGAATGGTATTTGTTGTGATTTGCTTGAAATTGAATGCCACACTTATTTTTTTTTAAATAAGCGCTCACTATTCGGGTTAACCGGGAAAGGACCTTCGGGTCGTATAACCCATTCCGAATAGGTGGTACGACGTTATGAATTGCATTCGAAGACCGGTGTTGAAGACCCGGATATTTTCGAAAACGAAAGGGTTTCTTGTCGAATGTATTTGCATCGAATGGTCCCCGGTATAGAGACTCCATATGTGATGGGAAGTCCGAACGTGATTAGTGAATATCCGGATTGCAAGGACTTCTTTGTAAGTGCCTTCGGTTCTGTTCGAGCCCGGAACAGACTTGTATGGATTGTATGTCTGATATTACAATTTGAGATATAAAGCCGATTCTTTCAAATATATTTCTGTTGGTGGCGGAGAATTTATTCTTTTAGCTTAACACCCTTCTCTGAAACGTACGAACTCGGAGGTTATATAGTTGAAGTTATCAGCGATATATTCCCAATTTGGTAATGTGACATGCTGAGTGTTGCTGAAATGATCATTGTGTTGATTATTTGTGATAGGATCATTTGTTTGATCGTCTATCTTGGTGATCTTTGTGTTGATCATTTGTTGACCCAAAGCATGACTTTTGTATAAAGTATGTTTTTGTGGACGTGACTTCGTCGAGCCTCACATCCCGGAAATGGTCAAAACAGGAAAGATGCGGTAAGGTTATGAGGGGTAGCGCCCTTTAGGATATGTGCATTTCCTTCTGGAAAAGGGTGGTATCATGGTATGGAGCCCAGATACTTACTCATGTTGAAACACTTTATTATTATGATTGTGTGAATTGATTAGAGAGCTCTCGGATAAAGGTCCCAAAGGACCGGGGGATGGCATATTCGGTCAGTTGTTACTCAGTTAGGGGTAGCCCGGCCTTGTGTTGGTAGAGATCCGGTTTGGTTCTCGGGGATGTCCATCCAGAGGCATTCTCATGTGGCAAGGGGAAGTTCCTTGGCCTGACCATTTGTTGGAAATCCAATTCCCAATACGAAAACTTGTACGGTATTAGTTGTAGAACCTGCCATTCACTTATGGTGGTCACCACTGTTTGGATGGTAGCTATAGTAGGCATAGTTCGAAATGTCTATGTCGGCTAAGATTTATATTCTACTTTCGAAATATTTCTCTACACTATGCACTAGTAATAATATCAAATGTTATTTTAAATGCGTATCAAGCATCTTTGACTATCATAAGGAGAAATCTCCTCCGATTCTGCGTTTGCATGTGTGTGTGTGCGGGAGGCCTTATGGTAGTCTCATTTTTAAAAGCATTGCGAATTGAATTTAAAAATATTTCTCTATTTTGATTTTAAAGAAAATAAACTGTTTTAAGTTCTCGCACCAGTCACATGACTGACTCGGAGTTTATTGTTTTCCTTCCTAAACTCTGGGTGCCCACCAATTTCCACACGGGCAGTTAAGAGTTAGGTTTATCAGGATATTCTGGATATTCTGGAGTTACTGGAGGCAAGCTGGATGGCATGGCGTATTACTAGTTTATATAGTATTTCTTTTCCGTTGTTTGTTGTTGTATGATGTTGTACACTCTGATGATATGATGTAATGTAATATGATGAAATGTAATAACTGATATAGTTCTTTGCTTAAAGATTATTCATTTATTATTATATGTTGTTCCGCTGCGAATTGTGAGATTCTGATGTAGTTCTGTTGTTGTTTCTTTCTGTGCTGTTTTTCTTTCTCTCTTCTTCTACCTCTTTCTTCTTTCTTAAAACCCCTAAGGGTTCGTATTTTTCGTTCATCTTGAATTAATCAATGGAGATTAGTGTCTATTCAAGGAGTACGGATTTACGGGTCTTTACAGTTGGTATCAGAGCTGTTGGTTAAGCGACAACCATGGTTCTGTTGGGTATTACTCGTTAGAGATAGAGTCAGCAGTACTCTAGAATGAGTTTGAGAGTAATAATAGATATGAGCGCGCATTTGATAGTAAATATAAAATTGTTTTTGAATCGGGTAAATAAGATAATTTTGCCCAAAACTATTTTGTATAGAAAAGAAATGATTTTCTATGAATTACTATAGTATATGGTTGCATGATTGTTAAGAAGTGACAATATTAAATTATTATCATTAGTATATGGAATTAAATAAAATAAAATGGATTGGATTCAAGTAAACTAACTTGATAAATTATTAATTCATGGACTAATGAATTGGAATTTGAATTGGTTAAGAATTAAAGTTTAGTCGTAAGCTAAATTTAAAGATAAAATCGAATTTGTATATAAATTCAAGTAAGTAAAAGAAATAAATTGAAATTCCCTTTGTTGGTAATTAAGTAAATTTGAGATGAATTAAATATGGAAATAGAAATGAATTAGTGAATGAAACTAATTTAATGTAGTAATGTGAATTACTAAATAAAAGTTAATCAATTGAATTCGAATGGAATTTAAATTGAGAATTGAATTCAATATTTGGAATTGAGAATTGAATTCAAATAGAATTGAATGAGAATGAATGTGTAACTGCAACAGTGAAGTAAAAACGTATAAGAAACACATATTGAAAATTTTGTAATTAAATGTGCAAAATGGTTTGAATGTTGGAATTGGATACTACTGTTAGCAGGTTATACAGGTATATAAAGGAATTTGGATTTTGATTTCAAAGATAAAATTGAATTGCTCGACAAAAAGGTACGTATTTCAATTTCAGTATGAAATTTGATGATTTTCTTCTCCAGCCACTTGGCTTTTCTCTTTTCTTTTTGATTCTGAGGGGCCGTGGTGCCATTTTGTAGTCATACCGATCGAGCCGCGCAAAGGAAACGCTGGCGAAATTTTTCGAAAATTCAGGGTGTTAGAAAATTTTTGAGAAAATTTGAAAGTTTGAAATTTAAATTTGAATTTAAATTTGAATTGTTGGGAAAACAATATTGTTTGAAACCTATAATTGAAGTTAGAAAGCTAGTTGAAATGATAGTGAATCTCTAGTAAAAAGATTTAGGCTAGAAAGTTGATAAAACCATTCTTGACTTGTAGGGCATTCTTCTTAACTTGTAATTTCGGGACGAAATTCTTTTAAGTAGGGAAGATTGTAACGACCTAGAATTTTTAACAATTTAATTTGAAAATATTTAATTAATTTTAAATATTTGAATGATGGTTTAGATTGAATTTTCAATATAACTTTGAATTTGGCGATTAAATTATAGAATTTAATCTATTGAGAGTTGAATAAAAATTTAAATCTTCGATTTTAAACCAATTAAAAATATTTCAAAGGCTTGTAAAATTCATATTGATAATATTGAAGATTATAGAAGCTTCAGAATTGAATTTGAAAGTGAGTTGTTCAGTTTTGAAAATATATCGTTTGAATCGATACTTAAAATAGCCGTCCGAGACACAGTCTCGGAATTCGACGAAACCAGTTCCATTGGGTCCGTAATATTGAATTATTGTCGGATTTCAAATTTCGTATTTTTCAGAGTTGATATATGAGCACACGGTGAGTAAACGCGTTGCAATTGAATCAGATTCAATTTAAATTTAAATTTTAAATTTAGTCAACGACATACACACGTTATCTCCTTTAATCACGCGCTTGAAGTATGCCTAGAATCACGGCTACATCGTGTACACGATGATGCTTCCTTTCATTTAAAATCCCTCCCCTCTCGTTCAAAAATCAGAATCACGCAGAAGGAATAATCATGGCCGAATGAATTACTTCTCGTTCGAAGGCAAATCCACCTCTTTCAATTCCAAAATCAGCCGAAGCCTTCTTCCCCCAAATCGTTCGAACGCGGTATAATAAAAAAAAAAATCAAACGCGACATGAGCGCGTAGGTGCAGCGGCGTCGCGACTTCATTGGGCGACTCGCGATAGAAACGGCGACGCTCACGGCGGCGCGCGATGTCGTGGCGCGCGCGATGGGGTTCGCGTGCGTGCGAGGTAATGGAAAGCACTGGAGATGGAAGTCGCAATCAACAGGGGAAGCACGCGGCGCACGGCAGCGTTCGTGATGGCCGCGATGAAGCTAGAAGTGGGGGATCGCGGCGGCGACTCGAATCAGGATCGAGCAATTAGGGCAGTGAAGCAACGGCGACCGCGCAGTGGCGTGCGCGCGTGGGCCAGAGGTGAATGCGGCTAGGGCTCGAACGATTATAAGGTAATTTTATTTTAATTGTTTTTAGCTTAATTCGAATATAATTTTCTCCAGCTAAGTACAACAGTTCTAGTAATATACACATGAATTATGTATAAGTTTACAATAAGCCATAAATAAATTCTGTTTTAGTTTAATAAATATATATATAAATAGAGGGTAATTACAGTAAGGTATTAGATTTAATTTAAATTTATAAACATTTATTTATACATATAAATTGAAAAATATATATACTGCAAGTTTAAAACAATTAAAATTTTTGAATTTATTTAGGAATCTGTAGATATATATATAAGTAAACAGTGAAAAAAATAATAATAACGAATGTGATGATTTACTTGTTGTATTAAACCATTTAACTATTTTTAGTTACTAAAGAATATTTTATTACAAAGAAGTTATTTTAAAATTTTAGTCAAACAAATTTATTTAAAAGAAAATCGATTTAAAGATATTAATTTAAAGTTTAGATTTAAATTTTTAGTTAAATCAATTTATTTAAAGAAGAAAATTTTTTGTTAAAATAAATTTATTAAAGGGATTCTAGTTTAAGATTTAATTCTTCGATTAGATAATTTTATTTAAAAGAGAGTTTGGTTAATTAAATTTAATTTTTAGTTAAAATCAATTTATTAAAGAAGAAATTGGTTTAAATAAAAAACTATCAGTTAATTTAACTATAAAAAAATGAAATCACCGATGAATTGAAATTATTAAATGGAAATTTATTATTCGATTTATTTCGAATATTAATAAATTGTGCATAATATTTATACAAGGTATAAATGAAGAAAACAAGTTGAATTGGAAGTGGATTGCAAACGGGAACAAAGGTGAGAACTTCTCACTCAAAAGGAATTTTATTGCTTATTTAAATTTTAAATAGTTAAATTTAAAATTGATTGACTGTGTTGATTGAATGCTTGAATGATGACTGTTATATATATATATATTGGATGTGAATAGACCCTATACGCCGTTAGTAAGCGGAGGTTATTTATTACACACATATACCGCGATATTCCACCTCGAAGTGGAATTGGTATTATATTATATATATAGCAATATATATATATATATTGGCATATGTATATATTGCAGTTGATTGATTTCCCGCATTTTCTTTTATGCGCCGTTAGTAAGCGGATAATATTTATTAAATCCCATATACCGCGATATTCCGTCTTGAAATGGAATTGGTATTGTGCTAATGTCTGTGGATGCAGGGAAACAGGTTGGAGGGATCCAACTGGATTCCTCACAAGTGTTTGTTTATTTACATATATTGTGATATTTGATTGTTTATCATGGATGATATATGATATTTGAAAGTCGTGATTGACTATTTGATGTGTTACATCATCGGATCCAATTTATGAAGTTTAAATACAACGATTTTGATTTCTAAAGTGATTTTAAAAATATACGTTTTATAAATATTTTTGGAATTGATTCATCTTAAATAAATAAACGTTATAATTTTAATTATGATTTTTGAGAAATATAGTTAAAATTTGATTTTTGAAAATATGAGATTAACGATTTTATAAAATAGCTGAATTGGGATTTTTGAATAAATTATAAAAAAGTTTAAAAATAGGATTTATGAAATTGGATTATTTCTAAATCAAAAGATGAAATTATAAAAGAGTAAAAGACGTTTTAAAGATAGTAATATAAATTGATTTATATTAAAGGATTTACAAACGGATATTTGTGAATTAAAAATATGGGAATTATAAAACGAACTCTTATAAGTGTTAGAATGAATTGTGAATGAATTTCACAAATGAATGAAATTTATAGGATTATAACGATGAAGTTATAAATAGGATTTTATAAACAGTAGGTTTATAAAATTTGCAAAGGAAGATAAAATAAAATTCATAAAGTTATTGAAGGGATGGGTTTGGATAAATAAATGAATCTTATAAGTTATAAGATTTATAAAATTTATGAAGTTTAAAGGAACGATTTTATAAACAAATAAATTATAAGTATTTGACTTATAATATGAATTTTTAATATATCATTGTGATATGAATTGAGATAGGTTAATAAAGGAAATTTAAAAAAGGAAGTTGTTATAAAATAAATAGAAATAGAATTTTATAAACATTGTTTTATAAATTCGCAACGACTTATTTTGATAAGTTAATTTTTATAACTTACTTATGGAATTATATTCACGTTTTTGAACAGTGAATAATCCTTTAAAATAAAATGAATAGAAGTGATGAAATTTATTAACGTAGTATATTCACGTTCTTGAATAGTGAATATTATGTTAAAGAAATTATTTTGGATGTGATGTTTGAAATAGAATTAAAACGATCTAAATATGTTTTAAAAGGTGTTGAGATTCGAAACCATAGATTTCAACATTTATTGTTGAAATAGACGTTTTCGAGAAATAAAAGGAAATGGTGGACTATAACACTGTTGTTATAGTAAATGATTTCCGAAAGGAAATGTTTTGTATAGTATTGGGATTTATATATCTATTTTAATTTCGAATCCCTATACTAGTGATTTTGGGTTGTCGTAACGATGTTTTACGCAACATTCGTTTTGGCCCAAATAAATATGGTTAAGTGAATGATTTCCTTAAAGAATGAAATATATACTTAATTTCGATTAGAGTATATTAAATATTTTCTAAGCGTAGAAAATAAAAAGGCTTGTGAATTACTTATAGATAAATAAGTATGGAAATGTTTTTCCAATATTAAGTGAATATTTTGAATTTATCTTTTTGAAGATAAATTGAAAATGAATATTTGAAAACGAATGGAAATCGTATATTCATAAATATTTTGGAATGTAAATTCAATATAGAATTTATAAATGAAATTGGGAAATTAGATTTAAAAATAAATATTGATTTATTTTTAAAGTATGGAAATTATGTTTATATCTTGTAAAGATATTTTTGTGAAATAAATAATTTGGAAAATTATTTGGAATCTGGTGATGTTGTGCATATCCATTGATAGTTCAATAACCGACTATCGATATTTACCTTTGAATGGTATTTGTTGTGATTTGCTTGAAATTGAATGCCACACTTATTTTTTTTTAAATAAGCGCTCACTATTCGGGTTAACCGGGAAAGGACCTTGGGGTCGTATAACCCATTCCGAATAGGTGGTACGACGTTATGAATTGCATTCAAAGACCGGTGTTGAAGACCCGGATATTTTCGAAAACGAAAGGGTTTCTTGTCGAATGTCTTTGCATCGACTGGTCCCCGGTATAGAGACTCCATATGTGATGGGAAGTCCGAACGTGATTAGTGAATATCCGGATTGCAAGGACTTCTTTGTAAGTGCCTTCGGTTCTGTTCGAGCCCGGAACAGACTTGTATGGATTGTATGTCTGACATTACAATTTGAGATATAAAGCCGATTCTTTCAAATATATTTCTGTTGGTGGCGGAGAATTTATTCTTTTAGCTTAACACCCTTCTCTGAAACGTACGAGCTCAGAGGTTATATAGTTGAAGTTATCAGCGATATATTCCCAATTTGGTAATGTGACATGCTGAGTGTTGCTGAAATGATCATTGTGTTGATTATTTGTGATAGGATCATTTGTTTGATCGTCTATCTTGGTGATCATTGTGTTGATCATTTGTTGACCCAAAGCATGGCTTTTGTATAAAGTATGTTTTTGTGGACGTGACTTTGTCG
Source organism: Allium cepa (assembly GCA_030765085.1). NCBI lineage: Eukaryota > Viridiplantae > Streptophyta > Magnoliopsida > Asparagales > Amaryllidaceae > Allium > Allium cepa. The sequence continues at coordinate 294,906,071 of CM060943.1, forward strand.
AGCCTCACATCCCGGAAATGTTCAAAACAGGAAAGATGCGGCAAGGTTATGAGGGGTAGCGCCCTTTAGGATATGTGCATTTCCTTCTGGAAAAGGGTGGTATCATGGTATGGAGCCCAGATACTTACTCATGTTGAAACACTTTATTATTATGATTGTGTGAATTGATTAGAGAGCTCTCGGATAAAGGTCCCAAAGGACCGGGGGATGACATATTCGGTCAGTTGTTACTCAGTTAGGGGTAACCCGGCCTTGTGTTGGTAGAGATCCGGTTTGGTTCTCGGGGATGTCCATCCAGAGACATTCTCATGTGGCAATGGGAAGTTCCTTGGCCTGACCATTTGTTGGAAATCCAATTCCCAATACGAAAACTTGTACGGTATTAGTTGTAGAACCTGCCATTCACTTATGGTGGTCACCACTGTTTGGATGGTAGCTATAGTAGGCATAGTTCGAAATGTCTATGTCGGCTAAGATTTATATTCTACTTTCGAAATATTTCTCTACACTATGCACTAGTAATAATATCAAATGTTATTTTAAATGCGTATCAAGCATCTTTGACTATCATAAGGAGAAATCTCCTCCGATTCTGCGTTTGCATGTGTGTGTGTGCGGGAGGCCTTATGGTAGTCTCATTTTTAAAAGCATTGCGAATTGAATTTAAAAATATTTCTCTATTTTGATTTTAAAGAAAATAAACTGTTTTAAGTTCTCGCACCAGTCACATGACTGACTCGGAGTTTATTGTTTTCCTTCCTAAACTCTGGGTGCCCACCAATTTCCACACGGGCAGTTAAGAGTTAGGTTTATCAGGATATTCTGGATATTCTGGAGTTACTGGAGGCAAGCTGGATGGCATGGCGTATTACTAGTTTATATAGTATTTCTTTTCCGCTGTTTGTTGTTGTATGATGTTGTACACTCTGATGATATGATGTAATGTAATATGATGAAATGTAATAACTGATATAGTTCTTTGCTTAAAGATTATTCATTTATTATTATATGTTGTTCCGCTGCGAATTGTGAGATTCTGATGTAGTTCTGTTGTTGTTTCTTTCTGTGCTGTTTTTCTTTCTCTCTTCTTCTACCTCTTTCTTCTTTCTTAAAACCCCTAAGGGTTCGTATTTTTCGTTCATCTTGAATTAATCAATGGAGATTAGTGTCTATTCAAGGAGTACGGATTTACGGGTCTTTACACCATTGTGTTCGGAATAGTGGTATAACAAATAGAACGCCAAGCGACACGCTTCGTTTAGAGTTCGAATTTTTCATGGATGAATAGTGCCTCGAAAATTTTCTATAAACAGCCCTTAACCTTCTTCCATCTAAAAAACCCTAATATTGAAAACAATAGCTTCAAATAAACAGCCCTTCATCGAATGGATCAAATGGATAGGCGCCACTACAGTCCATATCAGGGTTCGAGTTTAACTAACAAAACGTCGATGAGGTTGAGACGAGCTTGTTCAATGGTGAGATCAACGATCGACGAACCATGATGGTCGGAGGAGGTTCCGTTTGAGCTGCTGTTAGGTTTGCTGTAGAGGGTTTTGGGTCGCAAGATGGTGGCGCGTGTGGTGACCGCGACAAAGGCCGAGGTAGCAGGCAACTCGACGGTGGGCGGTTGTAATGACCCATATTTTTAACTATTTTAAATGTTTAATTATAATTATTGAACAAAATGGTTAGAAATAAAAATTTAATAATTTAATAAATGTGAACTTAGATAAAAGAATTAAATAACAAAATTCAATAAGATAAAAGATGATAAATTATATTAGAAAGTAAATTAAATGATGTGGAACTGTACGTAATTGATAACATAAATTGAAATAATTAGTTTTAAGTAAATAAAGAATCGAATGAATGTTTATTTAAAAGTAAGAGCGTAAGTTATTTATATGAAATTATATTTTTGATAAGTATAAATTTCAAAAATAAAAAAAAATTATTTGGTAATGCGCGACACGTGGTGAGGGGAGCAAGTGGAAGGCGCGACAACGATTGGGGGCCAGGTCGGCGGTGGTCGATGGCGGTTCGTGGTGATGGGCGCGCGAACGATCAGCATATAAAAAAAAGCATGTGCGCGGCCTAGGACAATGCGTGTGAATGAAGAAGAGAGGTTAAGTTTTTTTAATTAGTTAATTACTCAGTTGATTATATTTTAATTATCGTTATGCTAATTAATTCGTAACTTTCTCATACGAGGTCGAATTCGAGTGAACCAAGTTGCGTTGCGATCGTATCGATGAAGGCTACACCGTTGAGTTGGATTTCATTTATTGTATTTGCATGAACATTTGAAGTAATAAAAAAAGATTATTTCATTGTCCCAAAAATTTTACTATATGACTTTCATATTAAATATATAGTTTTTATGTCATATTATGCTATATGTATTAAGAAATAAGATTCTTTCAAAGCTACTTTCAATATTTTCTAGCGCACTTAGTATTGATAATTTTGAAAAGTGTGATTTTTTGAGTTTGATTTCAATTCAAGCATTATTTCTCTATGTCATGTTTGGAACACTATTATCAACCAAATTATGTACACACATAGATATATACATACATATATATATATATATATACACCCATATATATGTATGTATGCATGCGTATATATATACACGTTATATACACGATAAATCTATATTGAACATATGTTATGCTTACATTCGAAAATTAATAGTGATAATAGTAATCTATTGCTTAACAACTTAAGAATAATTGGTGGTTATATTATTGTTTAATTTCTAAAGCAACTATGCTCTAAAATATAGTTATACGTTGCGTGCTTCGAGGTAACCTATACAGATTTATTAGCAAATGCTTGTCAATAATGTTCAAGAAAAATATACTCCAAAAAGTAAAATCTTTAAACATGCATTTTCATCTTCATAACTTAAATAAATCTTAAAATATCACACTAAAAAAATTATGTGGTGAACCCCATGTGTATAGCATGACTTCGCATTGGTTTTTGTGTCAGCCTTAAGATACATCGCTCTCCTTTTTTATAATTACTTTTCTTCCCCTATAAGCCACACTTTTCCTCCTACTCCAACATATAATGCATGCAATTTTTCCAGTCACAAGTCAACCCCCACGATGCCAGCCACCACCCTCATCGTCGAACATCACCTGATGCCACCGCATGGCTTAGTGCTGCCTGCCACCGCCTTCGACTAACTATAATGAACCCTGACATGTTTTTTCCATAGTGATGCCTAACACATTCTTCCACCATCAAACAATCACTGCATTGTCATTGACCACGCTGGCTTCTCTAGCTCCGCCTTCCAATCTAGCAATCACCCCCAACCGTGACTCTATTCCTAGCCGTGGGAAAATGTAGAAGAAAACATGCGATGCACTTATCTTCATTCATAACTTCTCAAACCCACCCTCTCTACCATGGTCGCCATTGTCTCAAACGTCCTATGTTTTCAAACTTCCCTTGACGAGACGAAGAAACCTATACCATCCAAATACATTTCAGTCGACCCCTAAAATCGACACTTTTGCCAAATTTGCAATTTTTGGCTACCATACATGAAGTTTGATCGAATTGAGACCATCGTTGCGTAGCTCTTAGAAAAAAAGAGGGATCCGACTTTTATTTTAGCCAAACAATGATTATTTGCTTAAGAAAGAAGAGGAGAAAGAGAAGTGGGAATAGGTTATATGAAGGAGGCGAAGAAAACATGAATGGAATACGAGAGATGCAACTTTAGTATTGAGCTACTATTTATTGGGTTATGGTTTGAAAATGCCCTCCTTTCTTTTATTTTCAAAATTACAATATGTGTTTTGTGGTCGTATGGCTTCTAGGAATGTCGAATTTCGACGATTCTTCGACGGCGTGAATCTTGTATTTTTCCCGTTCCAATGGTGCAACTTTCATCAAAACTCAGGACTGTAACTTAAGAGGCTATTTTTGGGTGCTTTTATGTCGTATGGACTCCCGGAACATGCGATCTCCAAAATTCTTTGACTACGCGACTCATACACTTTTTCTTAATCCAAGGACATTTTACGTTCGTCCAAATTCTCCAATGCCTATCGGTGAATGTATATCCGTGTAGTACATATAACAACCGAATATGCCAGAAAATATAAATTAGGGACAAAATCATCCAATAAAATTACTAAGGTAAAAAAATGTAAATACCTGCCATCACCCTAAGGTATATCCAAATATGACCCAATATGAATTTAAACATAATATTTTGCGACCCTCCGATACCTTAAATACAGATTGTTAAAGTACCTAAATGATTTTACTTGATCTCTAATTTCTCCTTCATCCAGCTCACTAAGCAAAGGACAGTGGTCATTAGTTGAGCTTTGTAAAATTGTAACCTTCATATTTTGGAACATAGTGATTACATTGAATTGATCAATGCTCTATCAAGTTTGTAAACTATTTTCTTAGCTTCACCACTTCTTCAGGTAAATTTAAAGCCAATATGGAGTGGTTTTGTCTGATCAAAAGCAACCGCATAGTTTTTGAATTATGCAAGTTTGGAGAATCTCTGGGCACATCCTCCTTATTTTTCTTCAACTATTAGGACTGCACTACAACCCCATTACTAGCCGAGGCATGATAATTGCTTGCCGTTTGCTTCAATTTGGACCGTAGTATTAACTAATGCCTAATCACTTGCATATACAAATGTGCAAAATATTTTCAGCCTACCTACATGATAGCTTCTATTGAAGTTTGTTGTTCATATTTTTCAAACACTGTTCTACTCCATATACCTTTGACCCACATAATTAGGATTCTCCCATTATCACCCTAAGTCATTATTGTGTATAAATCATTTAACGCCCATACTTCCTATAAAAAAAATATGTTATCATTACTGACTTTGTTTTCTAAAATACCCGTTAGAGAAGGAAGATGTTTCGTTCTAATATTATAGAGGTGTAACTAGCGGATATCATTGTTAAGACCTCTTAAAATTTAACAAATCACTGATATTTAAAGGTATAGTATCTATTCCTCAAGTTTCTAGGAGGGTCCATATGTCGATTGGCATCCTTACCTTTTGTGTTGTTGTTTTTAAACTATTTTGCACAATTTTCATTTAGCTTAGTATATTTTCCTTGACTTTAATTATCTTATGTTTCTTCTTTAGACAACTCTTAGTTGATATTTTACTTTTTATGTCTTAAGCTATTTCAAACTTAGTTTTTTCTTTACACAGCCCATACAACTCCGGATTTTTATGGACCTCCTTCCTTTCCTTCCCCTAACTCAAACTTCCTTGTGACACCTCCTCCATCCCTTCATTGGATGACATTTTGGCCAATGTAACATCCACTATCTAGAAGTCCAAAACTAAGCGCTACAAATGCGATAGTCATATATAGTATTAGCTTCCAACGACTAAATACGGCGAAGTTAATGGTATCAATAATATTAGAAGCACTTGAACATGAAACAAAACACAAATTTCAAAACCACTTTCACTTAATTACATTTCAAAACTAAATGTTTCACATTCGCAGCACATAATCCAAAATCATTCCTAGGCAAAAATAAAATATAGTTATTAAAAAATACGCCAGTAGCGGTATATGATGATACCTCCTTTGTTGATCTGAGTCATATGGTCATAATATACCTAATACAATCACAGTGGGAATACGTCAAAACATAACAAGAACTGCAAATCCTAAATAGCTATCTGTTTGCCTCCTGCATGCCTCCGGTAGACTTATTCATCATCCAACTGATCTGAAAAAGACCTTAATCCCTCAAACTACTCAAATTAATTTTGAGCACTCGAGTGTTTAAAAGGAAAACATAAACTTCAAGTCAGACTACAGCCTGGTATGAATAATACCATACATCCCGGTTAAACACGTTAAGTGAGACCACGCCGCTTAGCGGAACGGGTTTCCCTTCACTGGCATCCTTTTTAAAACATATCTTTGCAAAACCTTTTATAAAACCATATACTGTGCTCCTGCATCCATAATGGTTAAATACTATAAGTAATCATTATGTAAATATACATAAATCTCAGGTAATAATGAACTATCTGATTAAATACATAAGTTTTGTTTGGATAACTTTTAACCTTTGGCCGATTCGGACCTACCGGACAATATGATCAAAATTAACCTAACACCTGTTAGGTATTTTTCTTCAAGATTATCTATCCTTAACTATCTGTTAAATACTTCACTTCCGGATGCTCTGTCCCTAACTTAATCATCTCCAGGTCTTCTCGATCCTAATGGCTTTTCAGACTCACGAATAACCTAGCTGTATACAACATATATTCCTTTGGATGTGTAATCATAATTTTAGTCTACCTATGACCAAGCCCTACAAACTAGAATTTTGGACAACAATTAGCTGGGGCTGATAGCTAATGTATAGGGCGCGACCCCATCCCAGTTCCATCTGGTATTCTAATATCTGAGTCATTTTCACTTAAGGATCCCCTCCCATTATTTTCCATGAAAACATTTCCAAACCATTTTAAACCTTTAGATCAAATTTAAACAAGGAATAGTATACGATCTTTATACTTTACTCAAAATCATATCACCATGTTATATATCCTCCTTACTCAAAGTTTATTTGATGAAAGCACTTAACCATTTGAAAGAACCTCTTTCTACACTTTAGAATTCACCCATTTCAAATTTAAATATCAAACATTTCGAAATCAAATCTTTCAAAAACAATAAAACTTTGGACATCCTCCTTTAAAATTTCTTTAAAACATTGCCTTAGAAAACCTTGGAAAACCTCCCATTTCCAACCTTCGAAACCATGCACTTAAACCTTTTAAAGTCATTCAACCAGAACCTTTCGAAGTCATTCATGTAAACCTTTCAAAATTATTTAACTTAAACCTTTCATGATTAATCATCAAATCTTTTGAAATCATTCAACTAAAACCTTTTAAAACCATTGATTTTAACCTTTCGAAATCAATCTTCAACTTTTTGAAATCATTCACTTAAACCTTTCGAAACTAGTTACTTAAACCTTTCGAAGTCTTACTGGTTTCTATTCAAAACGAATGGAAGACCTTCTTTTAAAACCTTTCGAAGTCATTAGAAGCAACCTTTCGACTAAGTCGAAAGCTCTACTTCAAAAGCTTTAAATATATCCCTTAAAACAACTCTTTCGAAAGCTTTAGGTTATACTTCAATTTATAAATCAAGGGTAAGTCACCTAAGTCGAAAGCTTCCTTTCGAAAGCATTAGGAGAAGCGGCTGGTTTTAAAACAAGTATACCTTTCGTCTTTGTCAAAAGGTTCAAAACAAAACAAAGCAGCGGTAAACTTTCGACTATATCGAAAGGTTTCAAAACAAAGTAGCAGCTGTAACCTTTCGACTATATCGAAAGGTTTAAAACCTTTCTTTTAAACATTTTTGACCTCGTCGGTGGAAACGAAGTCGAAAGCTTAAATTCGAAAGCAAAGCATGTGAAAGCTTTTGGCTTATAAAACAAACAAACCCCAACCTGTTTGGCCATCAACCTTTCAACTAAGAACCCTTCGACTCCGTCCAATTCATTACGTACCAAGTAGCTTGGTGCAATATGCATTGGTCCGACCTTTTCAAAAGCTTAGAACCTTTCGACCTTGTTGGAAGGGTTGGGACGAAAGGTATACTACTGTAATAGGCTGAGACATGCTAATGGTGTGATTTCTTTATTTTTAACTTAAAAAAGATAACTTTTCAACTAACATGCCTTTGTTTGTAAAATTCTCATTGGTTAACAAATTCTTTTCAAAAATGTGCTGCCACTATTTTCAAAATTAATAATCATTTTATTTTACAAAATTCCCCTTCTCCTTAATTAAATACATAAAACATTTATGTCCCGTACCTTAAATAATTTTATATATTCGTCAAAACACTTAGGAAAAATCTAGAAAATCTCAGAAAATCTATTTTAATATGTTTCCTAACGTATAAAAATTTCAACCCCAAATAATAATTATTTTAGTCGAAAATAATTTATAACCCAATAAATAATTTCCTTCACTAGAAAATTAATATGAAATCCACCATAACTCGAAAAATTATGAAAATTGAAACCATCTCTAAAATATCATTTCTGACCTATATTTAAATTTTCATGGCATTTGGATGTCATCAATAGGGTTTTCATATCAAACATGTCATTTAAAACAAGTACGAACATGCATAATTCACCAACAACATACATATAACTTTTAATCCTTAAAAACATGGCAACTACTTGCAAAAACATTTCAGATCTTAGTCTAAAAACCGAAAAGCAAAAGAATTTGCGATGTAGTAATTATTCACCTTAGCTTTGAGATTATAGATGTGAGATTTGATGTTGATTTAGTTGATTACTTCCCTTCTCTTGAATCCTGGCTTTAATCTTCTTATTGGGAGTGAAAATGGTGGCCGACCTTAGTGTTTTTGGTTTAAGTAAAATGAAATGAATGCGAGTTTCTATCATTTAAGGGTTTAGGGTTTAAGCTCCACATATTTCCCATATTGCCCTTGTTTTTCGTAACATCTTTGTTTAGGTTATTTTATTTTAGTTACCACACTAACATGGCACGGGTATCCTTTGTTAATCAAATCTCAACCTTTAAATCTTCACATTATTTTATTTAATTTACTGATTTAATTATTCTAAATAATGTTATATAAATATGGGGTGTTACAGACTCTCCACCTTAAAGAATTTCGTCCTCGAAATTGCGATTAGGTTCATGACCAAACAATCAAAGGTAAAACATACCATCAAACAGATCAGAGTAAGAGTCTCTAATCCTTCTCTTCGTCTATTAAGTACGGTCTCTAGCATCGTCACTCCACTGAACCTTTACTAACTTGATTCTCTTGTTCATCAACTTCTTCTCATCTCTAGCAACCATCTGAATTGGCTTTCTAACTAAGGTCAAATTTGGTTCTACTACTAAATCTTCTAACACTGTAGGTGATATGGTAGTCTCTGGGTCTCTAACACATTTCCTAAGATGAGAAACATGGAAAAGATCATGGAATCCGGCCAAATTACTTGGTAATTCTATTCTATAAGCGAGTTTTTGGATCCTCTATATAATACAAAAAGGACCAATGAACCTAGGTGCTAACTTTCCTAATTTACCAAATCTAATCACACTCTTCATCAGAAAAACCTTAATAAACACATAGTCTCTAATAGAAAATTCCACTCTTTCCTTCTTCTATCAGCATAACTTTTCTTCCTAGATTGAGATTCCTTCACCCTAGCCCTGATTAACTCAATCTTCTTTACAGCTTCCTTCACCAAATCAGAACGAAGAACTAATCTGTCCCTAGTCTCTAACCAACATGCGAGAGACTTGCATGGTCTTTCATATAAAGCTTCAAACGGTACCATCTTAATACTAGTTTGGTAACTATTGTTATGTGAAAATTCAACTAGATGAAGATGGTCCTCCCATGATCCCCTGAAATCCAATACACAAGCTCTTAACAATTCCTTCAAGATTTCGTTAACTCTTTCCATTGGCCCATCCGTCTGTGGATGGAAGCGGTAGTCATGTTGAGCTTGGTTCCTAAAGCTTCTTATAGACTTTTACATAACTCACTACTAAACAAAGAATCTCTATCACTGACAATACTACTAAGAATCCCATGCAGTCTAACTACATTCTAAATAACTTCGCCAAAACAGGTGTCGTCCTAGCTGACTTTACCGGAATGAAATAGGCACTCTTAGTCACTATCTACTATGACCCATATGCTTTCATTTCCTCTACTAGATCATGGCAACCCATCAATAAAATCTATAGAGATAAAATCCCATTTCCACAATGAAACTTCTAAATATTGAAGCAATCTACTAGGCTTCTAGTGTTCATCCTTTGCCTGCTGGCAATTCAAGCACTGCTTAGCATACAAACCAATGTCCCGTTTCATACCTTCCCAAAAGAAAATTCTCTTCATATACTGATACATCTTTGTTCCTCCTAGATGGATAGTAAACTTCGAATGATGGCATTCATCCAAAACTTCCTTCCTCATGTTTCCACATTCGGAACACATAACTTTTCTTTCTTTCTCAACCACCCATTTCGGTCAAGACTGAAATTCTTTAGGTCATCGCTCTTCGTTCCTTCCCTCAACCTTTTGATCCGCTCAGCCAAAACTGGATCCTCCTGACGCTTAGAAGCTATCTTCTCAATCATTACCAGTCTAACTTCTAAATAAGACAATATATCACTTTCAGTACTTAAACCATCCCCGGATCTAAACTGCACACTATAAGTTGATAATACTTCCAAATCTTTCCACTCAGCAATCATAGCTAATGTTGCACTTTGATGTTCCTGGCTGAGTGCAGTCGCCACCTTGTTTCTTTTTCCGGGTGTCTTCTTAATTCCAAAATCATAAGCAGCGATAAACTCCAACCATCTCTGCTATCTCATGTTCATCTCCTTCCAAGAGAACAAATACTTCAACGACTTATAATCAGTGTAAAGCTCAAATTGCTCTCCCAAAAGATAATGCTGCCACACATTCAAAGCAAATATAATGGCACTAACTCCAAATCATGCATTGGATACCTAACTTCATGTGGTATGAGCGGTTTAGAAGCACAAGCAATCACTTTACCCCTTTGCATCAACACAGCTCCCAATCCAGTTCCACACGCATCAATATAAACAACCAAATCTTGCTTCCCCTCCGGAACCACTAACACCAGTGCATGGGTCAATAAGTATTTCAGGTCTGAAATGGTTCCTCACCCTTATCAGTTCGTACAAACTTCACATCTTTTCTCGTAACCTTAGTCATCGGTGCAACTATTCGCAAAAAATCCTTGATAAATCTTCGACAATATCTAGCCAATCCAAGAAAGCTCTTAATCTCGGTCACCATCTTGGGTCTCTTTCAATTATTCACCACCTCAATCTTAGTTGGATCTATAGACAACCCTTTCCCTGAGATGACAACTTTACTTCCTTCTTCCAAAAATGACATTTCGAAAACTTAGCCTTCAACTGATGCACCCTCAACGTCTCGAGCACAACTCTAAGATGAATTTCATGCTTCTTCTCATCCTTAGATTATACCAAAATGTCATCTATGAAGACCAACACAAATCTATCCAAGTGTTCTCGAAAAATCCTATTCATTGGATCCACAAAGAATGCCAGCGCATTAGTTAGTACGAACGGCATAACTAACCATTCGTACGATCCATATCTGGTTCTAAATGCTGTAAGAGGAATGATAACCTCTGCCATTCTAAGCCGATGAAATCTCGTTGCCAAATCCAAATGAGAGAATACCTTGGCTCCACTTAACTGATTGAACAAATCGTCAATTCTTAACAATGAATATCAGTTCTCTATCGTCTTCTAATTCAACTTACGATAATCGATACATAGCCTTAACGATCTGTCCAGCTTCTTAGCAAATACAGCGGAAGCTACTCATGGAAAAATACTTGGTTGGATAAAACTATTGCCTTCCAAATCCACCAACTGCACCTTCAACTCTCTTATCTCGGTGGGAGTCATTCTACTTGGTGGTCTACTCACCGGTTCTGCTCTAGGCACTAAATCAATGTGAAATTCAATGTCTCGTTTCGGTGGCAACCTGATTACCGGCTCAAAAACATATACGATTTCTCTAACTACAAAGACTCGATGCAACTCATGCTCCAACTCCATGGTACCCAATAAAGTATTCATTTCACTACTAGGGTCCTCTACGTTATAAACTATCCGATAACTACAATCCGGGTGACTAAGTGATATTTTCCTATCATGGCAAAATATCCTAGCATCATATTTACTTAACCAATCCATCTCAAGGATAATCCCAAATCCCCCGAAGTCAAACACATGCAAACAGCACTCAAAAGTATGGCCTAGCAAATCAAACTTTAAATTGTCATACATCATCCCAAGTGTTGCATACTCCTTATCAGATTTTCAACCCTTAAGGAAGTAACTAGTATGAGGGTTCTAGGTTAATCTTACCAATGAAACATTGAGAAATAAAAGAATATGATGAACCAATATCAACAGAACGCTAATAGACATATCATGAATCTGTAGCAAGCCTCCCAGAACAGCCTTCCCTTTGTCATGTACAATTGGTCGTGAGGTTGTGAGCTCCAAAGCATAAACTTGCCCCTTTCCTTCTCTTGCAGGCTCTAGGCACTTGTTCTTGTAATGGCCGATTTGATCACAATTAAAAGATATACCATTCTTCTTTCCACAAGCTTCTTTTCTTTTTCCTTTATCAGTTCGACACTCGTTAGAATAGTGTCCCTACTTGTTGTATTTGTAGCGAACCACTTCAGCCTTTCCTTTCTTCTGTGCTCCCCCTTTCTGACCATTTTTCTCTCGAAAACTTCCTTTTCTGGCCCTGTCCCATCCGAGCCTCCTTCGTCTTCTTCCTTAAGCAAGCCAATGCATCTTCCTGTCTTAATGCCATTTCAACCACTATATCATTGTGATCTCTTAAATGCGGCAAAGTGGCACTTATCAACTCTGGCCTTAAGCCCCTTATAAACTTTTCATTCCACTTTATCACGGTATCTACCAAAGTATACCAGTATCGGGCCAACTCCTCAAACTTTCTCGCATACTCCAAGACGGACATATCTCCTTGTTCCAATTTTTCAAATTTCCTCACCAACGCCGACTGTGCCATTACAGACATAAATCTTTCCGAAAACCTTCTCCTAAACTTCTCCCAAGTTATGGTTTCCTCACCAGCCCCAACAGTAATAGTATTCCACCAGAATGGAGCAGCTGCCAAGAAGCCAATCTCATCTTTTCTACATCATTCGATCCTAATTTAGCAAAAATTCTCTCGCAATGTAGTAGCCAATTTCACCTTGATCGCATCTTCGGTACCAATAAACGGCTTCCCTTCAAGCCTGATGTAATCCTTACTCAGGTTTGCATACTGATTGACCATCGAAACTTCCTAAGCTCCACCTCCAATAGCATTACCTCTATAAAGGCATGTTTTCCATACCCTTTGAATCGATAATAAACCAAACATGTCCAACTCAAATTGCATGAATAAGCGGATCATTAAGGGTAGAAAGAAAATAATGACAAAACATAATCTTACACGAATGGAATAACATATATTCCTAACCTTAGTTAAACACCTTGTTTTATCTTCCCCGATCTCATAGGTGGGACAAATCTACTAGCCATTTTCGCGTACTTAGTTTGTTATTACATTCAATATTCATCACTTTTTGTTTAAGTGGTATAAACAATTCGTCTTAACCGTTTATTAAAACTCTTATTAAAACTTTCAAACCATCTTTACATTACTTAATTATTCTTTTAAAATCATTCATAAAAGATTTTGAAAGAATTGTTAAGTTTAAAACTCATATTCAAAAGGTTATAGAAATTCGCAGCATAAAAGTGTTGCGGAAAGTGCTATATAAGCTTATTTGATTTAAACAACTTTTTAATATTTTAAAATTCATATTTTCCATTAAAAATCTCTATTAAACCATTTAAATAGATTTTTCTAATTTATTTCATATTTTTAAATCATTTAAGAATATCATTTATAAAGAAATCCCTTTTTGGATTCCGAACTGTAAAAGCGCGATGTTTTTAGAAAATTGTTTTGGACATATTTCAAACTCTACTTGATGAAATCTTGATTTTCTTTCTTCTTTGAAAAACTATTATCATTGTGGACCAAAGAATTTTTATTTTGAAGAAATCCGACTTGTAAATCATTCTCTACATTAGTTTGAAGTTACGGGTCAAAATTTACGAATTGCCCTACGCGACGTGCTCGATTTTGACCATTTTTGTGAATTGCTTCGGAACATGTCCGAAACACTTCAATTTTGTTTTAAACCGCATTGAAACTATTTTAACTCATTTAAACAATATTTTCATCATTTCAAACTCATTTTCCATTTTATTTCACTTTATAATATTATATTATTATAATATTATATAATCTTTTTAGATATTTTGAAATTATTCAAAGTCTAAATAATTTCCATACACACATTTATATGGATTTAATTTCCATTGAATTAACTATACTTATTAACCATTTCTTTTATCATTTATCAAACAAGTTATCAACAACATAAACAATCATATAATCAACCAATTTGCAACCAAGTTATCATCCAATATCAACCAATATTCAACATATTAATTTCTAATTTAAAATGTGTATTATCGGCTTAAGTTTTATTAAAATAAAACAAAGATTTCAGTACTCACCTTTAAATAAATTGTTTAGCTTCCTACCAACATTCATTTAATCCAACACTTCACTATATCCTCTTATCTTCACCAAATCATCACCTAAACAACTCCATCTCACTATTTAGTGCTCGGCCATCAATTCATTTCCACTTGCATTCGACCACAAGTCTTTCCCTCTTCTATAGGTTCAACCACACGTTGATCCTCCCATTCCTCTATCATTTCTTCACTTCTTAGATGCTAAACCATGTTTTAGTGATAGTCTAAGGTCTTTGGCAAAGTTTGGTGGTGTTTTGACTTTATTTGATATGGTTTTGAAAAGTTAGTAAGGAAATGGATGAGAAGATGCCATTAGAGAGTGGAAGAAAAGCTTGAAAAAAGAAGAAGAAGTGAAAAAGTGAGAAAGTGGATGCTTATTTATTCAAAAAGATTTGGATTAAAATAATATTTTGTAAAAAGACCGAAATACCATTTACTTACTTTTTAAGCAACCTTTTTTTTTCAACACTTAACATCATATTTCAAATCATTACTTTATATCATTTTCACTTAAGTATAAGTAAATAATATAATAATTATGTTTGGTTTGATTTGATGTTTACTATTTGCTTTGAAATGACATGTTTGTCTTTTTGTGATAACTTTTTCTTAATTATATTCTAGAATTTTCCAAGTATATTTAGTAAAAGTAAACTTGATTAGTGAATTAATCAATACTTATACTATTTGAATATATGTTTCTATAAAAGAAAATAAAGGCACGACGATGTTGCGATAACTTTTAATCGACCAAACATTGATTTTCGACAAAATGTTTTAAGTTAAACTATTTATTTATGTAAACCAAATTTAAAAATGAACTTTTCACTTCTTGAAATAAATTAAAACATGTCTCTTTATATTTTAAAATCATATTTAAATAATATTAAAATCTCTAATTTTACAATGTATGTAAAACTAACAAAATGCGACAAAATTTGGTTATTTTTGTAAAACGATTATTAACATGCTTTTAAATATTTTCATATGCTTTTACTATCTTTATTAAATGTTTTCAATAAGATTTATCCTTTTAAATAAATATTTAAACTTATTTATTTAAGCGTTTGTTTATTTTAAAAAAAACTTAACTTTTGTTGATTTGTTCTAAAATCCAAATTTATACTTTTTAAATTATCAACTATAAGAAAAAATAATTTCTCTATTATTATCTATTATAATAACTTATTTATTTAAGTTTTAAACCTTTTTTAAATTTAAAACAACCGAAATCTCTCACTTTTGAAGTTGCGAAATTACGAGTCGTTGCAACCTTCGACAACTCCGATTGCGATTCCAACTTGCCTAATATTCACAAAGAACTGATACTTTGCTCTCATGTCCATCTGGGGAACTCCTGCACCAACAGTTTCAACTTGTGCCTGACCGGGGCCTCTCCTAGCATTTGGTCGGCCATTTCCATTAGTGGTAGTACTATCTCATCCAAGAATTACTCTGCCTCTTCTTTCCTCCATATTTGTATTCAAACCTCGTGAGATACAGATGAATAGCCTAACTAAGATATGAGCCTAGAGATATAGCTATACTTATAAATATAGCAAATACAAGTACGTTATTATAGCGCTATCCCGCACCCCCATCTTAATTCTGATTACTATGGATTATGTTTTAAAAAAAACCATTTTTAGTTAAAGTATTTCATAAACCATGCTCTGGTACCAAGCTGTAACATCCTCTATCTAGAGGCCCAAAACTAAGTGCTACAGAAGTTATAGTCATCTATAGTGTTTGCTTCCGACGACTAAATACGGCTAAGTTAATGATATTAATAATATCAGAAGCACTTGAATATGAAACAAAACACAGATTTCAAAAACCACTTTTACTTTATTACATTTCTGTTAACCCGGCTTTTGGCAAGGCCGTAGACATGCGAATTCAACTAAATCGACTACTTGTTCGGCGAGGCCGCGTTAATGTGGATTTAATCACTCGATTAATGGGTGATCAATCATGAGTAACAAACACGGTTAAACAACCGGGATTCGACATGGTCGATGGACGAAGGTTATTGGATACTTGAAGCTTAGGTTTCGACATGTCTCGAGTTATCCTAGATTTGCTTTGTGTCGTGGTTGGTCAAGCTTCGAGTCTCGCAGATGGTTTCTTCGAGTCATTTTGGTGGTTCGGCTTTGGATGAACGGCCTTGATGGTTGTTCGGCATTGTGGTTCAATCAGGGCCACTCAGCATTGTGGTGGGGTCAGGGTGGCTCGGCATTGTGGTTCGATTAGAATCTCTCGGCATTGTGGTGACGTCAGGGTGGCTCGGCATTGTGGTTCGGTCAGAGTGGCTCGGCATTGTTGTGAGGTCAAGGTAGCTCGGCATTGTGGTTCGGTCAGGGTGGCTCGATATTGTAGTTCGATCAGGGTCGCTCGGCATTGTGTTGAGGTCAGGGTGGCTCGGCATTGTGGTTCGGTCGAGATGGTGTCATTTGGTTTGGGAAGTGCGGGTCGGTCGAGGAGTGGAGAAGTGGTATGGCTCGGCCAAGATGGTGTCGCTCAGTATGGTGGTATGGGCCAGTCAAATTGATGTGGTTCGACGTAGGTCATTTGGCATGTGTGGGTCCGCTAACTCATTTGGTTGAAGGGGGTTAGGTATGCTTCGAGTTCTAACATGAACTACTTAGGGTCAAGCGAAGGACTACTTCGGGTCGTCACCAAGGAAGACTCGGGTCGGCATGTACATAACTCAGGGTCAGTTGCAATGAACGGTGTAGGTTCAACAAAGGTCTTGATTGGCACACGGGAAGCCCATCACCTCAGGTTTTACCTATAAATACAACATGCGGGGGTTCAAAAAAGAGATCTGGATTCTGTCTCCCTTCATCTTCTATACAAAGGCTACTCTGCCATTGTTTTTCTAAAAACTCTGGACTGTATCTATAATTGATTCTAACATCAATGAAAAGACGTAGTCCGGAGTCATCCGAACCACTACAAATTCTATGTCTTTACTGCTCTCTCTTTAATTTTTATTGTTCTTCATATTTATACTCTCTACATATATTTTATCTGCGAGCTGTGACTGGTATTTGGTGCTTTCACTTGGATTTGGGTGTTAGTGACCAATTTTGGCATAAATATTTTGGTGATTTCACTGAGAAAGCTAGCACTCAGGGATTTGGGAACTTGGATTCTAGAAAGAAATGTCTAGACCACCAACGAAAAGCAAGCAATGGAGAGGAGCATCCAGGAAGGAAGTCAAGTGGCCACATCTGGAGTTGGATCGAATCATGCATCTATCTACATAACTTGGGACGTGATGCAGGATATAATGAATTCTATGCAGGAGCAGATGATGAAATGGCAGGAGGAGTTGATGCAGGCACTTCTTAAGTAATGTGGACAATCGAGAACTGTAGGTGCTCAAGTTCTTGGAGCTGCATTAAAGGTACTCAACCAGCAGGCAGGTGGATTGATTCAGTGAGGGGCATCTCCAAATCAACAAACAACTACCAACCAAGATGGACCAAGACTTAGGGGCACACTGTCGAATAATGTTGGACCAACCCATGGAGGGATATCAGGTGATGCTGTGCCACTCAGCAACAACAGGAACATGGGAATACGTAATAAGGAGTATGTGCTAGAATTTCCGCACGGAGTTGGACAGCAGCAAGGAAATATGGATAGGGGCAACCCTTGGTTGGAAACGCTGGAATGGCTGATATCATCAGACGAACTATTCACCAAGCTCTGAAAAACAGGGATCAGGAGGGAGTCAACAAAAGTTCATTTACCTGAAACATCAAGATAGCTAGGAATCCACCCGATTTCAAGCTACTTACTCTGGAGGTATATAACGATAATACGGATCCCACTGACCACTTGATGAGGTACACAAGGCATTTTAAAGTTCTGGGGCATCAGAGGAGGTCATGGCCCGATGTTTTCCCCTGTACTTGACCGATATAGCTACTATGGTTCAAACAGTTGGAGGATGGATCTATTGAAACATGGACATAACTGGTGGATAAGTTCCTGAGACAATTTCCAGTTCATATAAAAAGGCCAAAAAATGCGATGACACTGATGTTGGTTAAACAGAAGCAGATGAATCACTCAAGACTTTCTTAACTCGGTTTAATGCAGCAGTTGCTTCGGTGGATCGACCGGATCCATTGATGTTCTGATTGCGGTGGTGTTAAGAGTCAGGGATGATTTGGATTTCAACGTATCATTGATACGGGATCCACCACTGGATCTCGGGGAATTCTTTTATGAAGCCGAGAGGTTTCTTCGATAAGAGGATTCATGTTTGGATATGAAGTCGAAGGAAGTAAACGTGGTTAAGGATGGAGGACCTCCCGATGAAAACTTGGTTAAAGACAAGGATAAAGGGAAAAGGAAGCCTTGGGGAGAACCAAAATTCTCCACTTACACAGGATTGAACGCAACAGTAGAGTAGATAATTTTGGATACTCGAGATTGCCTTCCATATCGAAGGCCGGCAAGGAGGGAGCCCGTAGAATGCGAAAGGGCATTAGGAAGGCACTATCTTTTTCATGACCTGGACGGGCACGATTCTAACAACCGTCGGCATTTGAAGGACATAATCAGGGAACATGTAAGGAATGGTCAGTTGCGACAATATGTCGGAACTCAGAATGCGACGTGGAACAGGCGTAGCCATCACCTACCTTTAATGATGAACGCATAAGGCCTGGGAATGGTGGTCGGTTGGTCATCAACTAATCTTATTGGTCTGGAACAAGTAACAAACTCCGGACAAATGGCTAAATCACTTACTCATGTACGGGGTCGGAAATAACCCTTAGGCATACTATGAGATGATGATTTACCGAGACGCTTCTGTTTTTGAAATTTGTTTTTTCCTTTTGACTTGGACATTTGCTTTTTCTGTTTTGGTTTTGGGGCTTGGTTTGAACTCATGGTTTTGTTGGTTTCTTGGTTTGGATTCTGGTTTGAATGCTTGCTTTTTGATTTGGATTTTGATCTGGACTTTTGATATAGATTTCTGGTTTTTTGGTTTGAATCTGGATTTTGGATTTTGATTGACTTTTTATCTGGTACTGGTTTAAAGATCGTCGAGTATGGACTATGCTCGGTAAGGGTCCGGAGAAACTAGGATTCGGCCTAGGACTTAGGCCCCATATTATTTATCGGTTACTATTTCAGGTCGTCGATTATGGAATATGCTCGGCAAGGGTTCGGAGCGACCACGATTCGGTTTAGGACTTAAGCCACGCCATTTCTTGGCGTTCAAGGACACTGAACGCAGAACACCATGGCATTACTTGACATAGGTCATCAGGTGCAGGTTGCACTTGACAAGAACCCAGAGAAGTTATGGATTTAGATATTGGCTATGAACAGCTAAGGATTTGGGCATGGGCCCGAAGTGGTCCCAGACTTGGACAACGACCCGAAGAGGTCATGAATGTGGTTATTGGTTATTGAACATGGATGGATTAGAACTCGGTTGTCGGGTTCGGATGGATGTGGAAATGAATGAGGATTTGGTTACTAGATTGGATTTGAATGGGAAAGTACGGCTGTCGATAGCATATAGACTTTGGATATCGGATTTAAGGCTATTCAAAACACACCTTCCAATAGCAAGGCATGTTTTCAGGGGCAAACACTAACCCGCCTTTTGGCAAGGCCGTCGGCAGGCGGATTCAACTAAATCGACAGCTCGTTCATCGAGGCTGGGTTACGGTGGATTCAATAAACTCGATTGATGGGTGATTAATCATGAATAATGAACACGGTTAAAAAGCCGGGATTCGGCATGGTCAATGGATGAAGGTTATTGGATACTTGAAGCTTAGGTTTTGACATGTCTCGAGTTATCCTAGATTTGCTTCAAGTCATGATTGGTCGAACTTTGAGTCTTACAGATGGTTTCTTCGAGTCATTTTTGGTGGTTCGGCTTTGGATGATCGGCCTTGATAATTGTTCGGCATTGTGGTTCGGTCAGGGTCGCTCGGCATTGTGGTGAGGTCAGGGTGGCTCGGCATTGTGGTTCGGCTAGAGTCGCTCGGCATTGTGGTGAGGACAGGGTGGCTCGGTATTGTTGTTCGGTCAGAGTCGCTCGGAATTGTGGTGAAGTCAGGGTGGCTCGACATTGTGGTGAGGTCAGAGTTGCTCGGCATTGTGGTAAGGTCAGGTTGGCTCGACATTGTGGTGAGGTCAGAGTCGCTCGGCATTGTGGTAAGGTCAGGATAGCTCGGCATTGAGGTTCGGTCAGGGTCGCTCGGCATTGTGGTTCGATCAGGGTGGCTTAGCATTGTAGTTTGGTCAGGGTCGCTCGGCATTGTGGTTCGGTTGAGGAGTGGAGAGGAGGTATGGGTCAGTCGAGATGGTGTCGTTTGGCTTACGAAGTGAGGGTCGGCCGTGGAGTGGAGAAAAGGTATGGCACGGTCAGGACGGTGTGGTGGTATGGGCCGGTCAGAATGATGTGGCTCAGCGTAGTTCATTCGGCATGTACGGGTCGGCTATACTCGTTTGGTTGAAGGGGATCAGCGTATGCTTCGAATTCTGACATGAACTACTTCAAGTCAAGCGTAGGACTACTTTGGTCATCACCTAAGAAGACTCGGTGCAACACCCGGTATTTTTAACCATTCGCATCCGCATATGTCGGACTTGAATTGCTCAAAATAGCGTGTTGTAAATAAAATTTGGAAAATCTCAGAATATACAGTAAATAAATATCACAGATCATAGACACAGAGTAATAATAGTGCAGCGGAAGTAAAAGAAATAGTAGTTCATGAAGCTACTATGCAAAATATATCAGAGTCACATAAGATACAACAGAAGAAATATAGTACAACAGAAGTCTCAATACATAGAAGTCTACTAAAAAAAGAGCTGAATTAGAACAACATACTAAAAAAGATAAAACAAGACAAGTAGATAATCTCCAGCGATTCCAAGTCTCCAAAGAGTGGAAATCCAAAT
This sequence comes from Allium cepa, assembly GCA_030765085.1. Lineage (NCBI taxonomy): Eukaryota > Viridiplantae > Streptophyta > Magnoliopsida > Asparagales > Amaryllidaceae > Allium > Allium cepa. The sequence goes on from CM060943.1 coordinate 294,927,300, forward strand.
CTGTGAATACTCAGGCTGACCCGTGCTTAAATAAAAATACAAACACACGAGTCAGGACATACATACTTATACAATGTAAACCAACTCAAGTGAACTGTAGTAAAGGTACAAGTAACATAAAGGATGCTTGGGACCATCCATCCTCTAAGGATCCGTTAAACTATTTACTATGTAGTAATATTACGTTATCATAATAATGTCTAATAGTAAAACAAACTTACTTTTAAATTGCATTAAGGCTTTACATTTTCCACCTTAACACGTAATAGTCCCAGTAGTCCATCCAATATCTACATATCTCCTGATCGGGAGACTACGAGAAGATACGCATGGGCTACGGGAGAAAACCAAACTCGTAGTAAAGGCTCGATAGGGTAGGTGACACGGCACAAAAAGCAATGCCATGGTAGATATACCAATTACGACACTCGGCTGGTAGTAACGCAGCAGCCACATACGCCCACCTCGGAACACATTCCCAAAATCGGAGGGGCACCCAAACAATCACAAAAGCAATAGAATGGTATCGAAGAAATGCGTCCGACCAGAGGAGCTACCCCTTTTGGCCCGAGACTACTCCTGTTTTTGCCACCTTATGCCTACTCACGAGAGTTGGGTCCACGTAATATACCTCAAGAACGTCGCCACCATCCTACTTCATTCTAGAATCTCCACCGCGTACACGGTTGTAAAAGTGGTTTCCGGTATCGACAGAGAATATGCCCATATCTGATCTCGGTCTCTTTGCCAACCAATCGTTATTATAACCCATGGTTATAACTTAAAAATAATATTACATACTTCAAAATAAAATATCATTTCAATCCAAATATTTATCAAAATAAAGATTAAGTCATTTCTAGACCATTTCAACATATCAACATACCATACCATTCAAATTCAAATATTTATCAAAATAAATATCAGGTCATTTCTAACCATTTCAATATATTAAATTATCATATCCTTTCAAAACTTCCTTTCAAATCACTTTAATACATTAAAATATCATATCCTTTCAAAGCTTCATTTTCAAATCATTTTAATATCAAAATATCATATCTTACGGAACTTCATTTCAAATCATTTTAATATTAAAATATCATATCTTTCAGAAATTTATTTTCAAATCATTTTAATATCAAAATATCATATCTTTCAAAACTTTATTTCAAATCATCATATAAGTTCAAATCCAAATATTCAACTTTAAATACCTTCTAAATTCAAGATAGCATTCATTTTATTTTCAAATCATTTTAATATCAAAATATCATATCTTTCAAAACTTTATTTCAAATCATCATATAAGTTCAAATCCAAATATTCAACTTTAAATACCTTCTAAATTCAAGATAGCATTCATTTATTATCCTTTCAAATCACCTTTAAATAGTTTATATTCCAATTAAATTAACTCATTTAAACCATTTAAAAGTGGAGTTATTATACTTTCAAATTAAGTATTCAATTCTCAAAGTTTCAAACCATTCTGAGCTCGTTTACTTAGTTAAAAACCATAAATATTGAAAATTTCAACCTTACGCAACATTCAGAAAAAGCTGTTATAAGTTATACTTGAAAAACATCTTAATTCAGCAAAGACAACATTTAAAAACTACTTTTAAAACTTAGTTTTAGTTGAATTTTTGGTTTAAAACAGCAAAGACAGCATTTTCAGAAATGCTGTAATAGCTCAGGTTTCAAATTAAAGGTTTTTATTAATTTCGGCAAAGACAGCAGACCGCTACAGTATTTATAGAATTGTTGTAATTGGCCTTTATTAAGTTTTTAGCCTTTTAGTTTACTTCAGCAACAATGGCATTTCAGAACTGCTGTATTAGCCTTTTTATTAGGTTTTTAGTTCATTTACAGAAACCATAGCATTTCTGAATGCTGTTAAAAGTATTTTCCATATTTTAGTGTATTTCCAACAAATAATAAACTTCAATTTAAACCCTTTAAACATTATAAAAAAAATCATATTTTAACATTCAAAAATGTTCATTAACATACCTTTAACATATGATTTTTATAAAACCAATTTCTTATAAATAAATCCAAATTTCAATAATTCCACTTATTAATTCAAGTGTGTAATTTCCTTCTCTTCACCTATCAATAAATAAATTTAACACTTAAAAAATTAAATTACCATTTCACAAATTTAACTAAATTTCCAATTTATTTAATTAACTCAAAACTTTAATTAAAATCAAATTCACATTCCCAAGTCAAGTTGTATTTTAAAATTACACATTTAAGCATTCAGTTATTTAACAATTTAAATTCATAGAAAAATCAATAATACTTTAATAATCACTTAAATTCAAATTTAAATCAAATTATCATATTTACCATTTTCCAAATATAATTAAATTTCCATATTATCGATATAACTTAAATACCATTTTGAACCAAAATTTTCCAAATTTCCAAACTTGAGTTATATTTCCAAAATTCAATTTAACCATTCATTAATTACATTTTTAACTCATAGAAAAATCATAATTTCTTTATTTTAAAACATTTCAAAATCTATTAAAATCAAATTATCATAAATTTACATTTTAAACCACTTAAAATTTTTAATTATATAACTTAAGTGTCATTTTAAAAGCCAAAGTCTAAATTTCCAGATTTAAGTTATATTTCAAAAATTCAATTTAATCATTTAATTATTCAACATTTTTTTAACTTATAGAAAAAAATCAAAATTTCTTATTTAAACATTAAAAATCCAATTTAAATCAAATTTTCATAAATTTACACTTTTAAGAATACTTAAAAATATTCAAAATACTTTATAAAATACCCACGGGCCTGTATATAGTTTTCGAACCTAGGTCAAGTGATACGGATATATATCATTTCAATACGCAGTTTAAAAAGAAAAATTCGGGTTCTATCATTTCAAACCCGCAATCCTAAGTTAAAACAACACAAATAAAAACCATTCAGGCCTATCATTTCAGCCCGTAATGATTTTTTCTCTATTCTAAAGTCCGTTCGGGTATGTATCATTTCAACCTATGGTGATTTCTAAACTAACAGGGAACTGGCAGTGATGATCAGCATAATAGTTTAACAATATATAACAGTAACAGATGATATGACAGGTAAAATCAACAAGTTTAACATCATAATTTAATAATCATAGGCAGGTATAACATAACAAAGTATTCTACACATTCAATTGTTGTCAATTCACATAATTGTATAAGTATGAATGTCAGGCGAGATTCACTCACCTCTTTGTGCTAGAGATATGAATTCAAATGACACAACGGAATCAAAAGCACAATGACAAGACTACGGATTCGAGTGGAGAGCGAGATCCAAGCTATAGATCTTGTGTTACAACCAAAACAAACCAAAACAAATTATAAATTCAATACACTTTGAAATGAAATAACTTTGGAATGAAAGAAAATATGAATGCAAAGACTTTTGCCTTGCTTTCTACATTCTTTGACACGGCCTAGGGGTGCATGTGGTCAGGTTTTGGTGTGGCTTGGCTCGGGTTTGGACATAAGGGTGCACAACTACAAGCTTGAACATGGAGAGGAGTTACAAAGCATGAAGGTGAAGAGGCTTATGCAAACTAGGGTGGTTTTGGTTCACCAAAGTGGTTCGGCCATGGGTCCTTGGGCTCATCGAGGGTGCTATAGGTCTGGTCAGTGGATGTAGGGGTGTGTAAGGGCCTGGATAGAGGTGGCGGCGGCGGCCTAAGGTGATGGTGGCGGTGGAAATGGAAGTGGTGAACAAGTGGTGGTCAAACAACATGCTTTCAAGGCTTTAGGTTGCATTTTGGTGGATTTTTTCTCCATGGTGGGCTCGGCCTTGGTCAAGACTAGAGGGGTAGCTAGTGATGATGGCAGGAAAGAGGTGTAGGAGGTGGTGGCTGTGGCTATGAAGTGGAGGCCGATCAAAGTATCCATGAAAACAAGGCAAAAATATAGGGAAAAAAGAAGAAAAAGAGGAAAAGAAGATGGAGCCATTACCAAATTTGTGCTAGCCGTGAATAAGAAATGAGAAGGATGGTTTTTGCGTGAAATGTAAAATGAAATTCACGGCTAAGAAACAAAAATGCAAGGCTAAAAAAAATTAAATATAGAGTTATGTAAATTGAAAAGTCTAGCAATTGAAAAGTCATAGGAAAGAGGAGTCTTGTCTCTTCAATTTACCATTTCTTAAATTCAAATAAAACAAAATATAATTCAGAATATACTTTTAAAAACTGAAATAAAGTGAAAAAAATGAAAATAAATAATAAAATTTAAAGAAAATAGAAAAATAAATAAAGAATTTCTTTAATTAATTGAAGCTGGAAATTAGAAATTATAAACAAAATACAACTGACACTAGAAAATGTCAATTACACTTTCAAAAATGTTTAAAACCAAAATATATACAATACATGTCATTTACCCATATAAACATAAATTAGAACATTACATGACCAAATAAAATATCAGCAATCTGGTATTGGTTTTAATGCTCTAGCTATGGATCATGTTGTTGATGGTACGCTTGTCGTTCCTTTCTCCAGCAATCAAGTTGTCAGAGATTTTTGGAAGCTTTATGAAACATGTACTTTTGATCACCCTGAACATGACACTGCTGATCGTGCTCATTCCATTCGTGCTGTGTACAATGCCTTGCTTGGTATTGAAGCTATGCCTGATTGCAAGTGGAATCAGGTCACTTGGTCTACTGTGTCAACTTCAAGTGATAATCTAGTCTTCTGGAAGGTTACAAGCAATGCCCTGATGACAAAAGACAAGCTGTTTCGTTTATGTATGCATGTTCAACCAACTTGTGTGTTGTGTGATCAACAACGTGAAAGTGTCGACCACTTATTCTTCAACTGTCCTTATGTGCTTCACCTATGGACCAGGTTGTTATGTTGTATGCAAGGGATGATGCCTTCTCACAGCAACTTGAATCATTGGATACTGATTGAGCACGCGATTGGATGGAAGGATGACTTTAGATTATACTTTTTCTTTTTACTGAAAAAGCTTCTAAAGGGTATATGGTCTGAAAGAAATAAGAGGGTATTTGATGGGAAGTGCAGTAGTAAGGAAATCGGGTGGGCATTGTTGAAGAATGAAATTGTTAAGGGTTTGCATGACAGTAAGCACTATTTTCACGCCAATCAGTTTGATCCCTGGATTCCGTAGTTTTCTTTCTTTTTTCTTCTTTGGTTTTTACCTCTCTGTTATGTTTGTTTTCCCACTGTTGTTGTGTTTTTGCTCTTTTTTCCTTGTCATTTAGTTCTCTTCCCTGTATGTTCGAATTTCATTAATAAACCTGGTAGGGGCCCAGTTTAACCCCGCTTAACTTGCAAAAAAAAATAAACAATTTTGTTAAATACAGCAAATTTCACACAATAGTTAAAAAGGCATAACTTTCACATTATAAATCAGATTTTAACGAAACGAAAAGCAGTGTTCTTAAAATTTTATTTAGTTTCATAATAAAAGATAAAATTAAAATTTTCAAACTTTCACATTTTAAATTTAAAAGTAAAAGTTTGACCATATTGACCAAAATTCACTTTTTGGAAAATATTCTTTTTGGTCATGTTTTGGAATGATAATTCATATGAAAATAAAAGTTTATATTTGAAATAAAAAAATTATCTAAATTAAATAAATAAAATAAAGTTAAACCAAAATTTAAGTAAAATAATTACAAAATACGGGGTTGTTACACTCTCGCCCACTCAAAACTTTTCGTCCCTGAAAAGGAACGAGGTACAGGAAAGCACAGAAAAGATAGAAATGAAATAAGATTAAGACAAGGTGACAAGAAGATAGAGATTATACCTAATAACTGTTGTTATAGGTAAGTTTAACAAAGTGGAGATGATCTTTACAAGATCCTCCAGAATCAAGAACACAAGCACAAAAAAGGTGGATTCAAAATGACTACCAAAGATTATCAAAGATTATAGAAAGATTTCTAGACAGAAAGATTATAGAAAGATGTCTATACCAGTCTGTGGCAAGATAAGGATAATAAGGACAACCAAAAGATAGTTTTTTTAAAAAAGGAAATAAGTCGGAAACCATGGAAATTTCAACTTAAATAGAAAATAAATTTTGGCACAAGTTAAATAAATCTTAACTATCTCAAATATCATTATCTTATCATCCAATTACCTTAAATTAACAATTTTAAAACCATGGGTTTGAAAATAATCATTTATTATACTCATAATGTACTTAATAAATTTAATTCTTCTTATTCCTAATTAAAATTAAATTTATTCCTCTCAATATATTTATCACTTATGTTAAACATACTTACACTTATTATAACTGCTTTATTTTATTTTTAGTTCTTTTAACATTATTTTATTGTAAGTTATTCAGTTACCTTTTATTATATTTACCTCTATTAATCGTTTTTATAACTAAAATTTAAGTGTATAACATTTAATATAACCACTCAAATTTTATTTATAAAATCTTTTTATATTGTATATTATCCAATTACATTGTTAACTTCTGAAATTAAGGTAAGTTATATTTGAATGCAATTGTATTATACAAATAAAACTTTCCAATTAAATCATTTCATGCTTGAATATTCATCCAAAATTTTGATTTTCTATTTTATAATTGAAATTATTCTTTAAAATAAAATTTAAGAATTAAATTTCTAATTTCCTTCAAACCATTTAGAGATAAATAAATGTATGTACATAATTTATCAAATCAAATTTAAATCATATATCTATATATATTATAAATCAAGTCATATTTTAGAAATTCAAATCAATTTGATTTCCCAAAACAAAGCTGTAGCAAGACTACAGAGCAGTCTCTTCACTTCGAAACTCGAAAATGAATGTCGATGATGCTGCAGTCATCACCGAAATTATTTCCCAGCGACAAAGAGAAGAGTACCGATTTTAAACTTTAAAATTCTTTGGAAACATATTCTTATTCGAAAATACTTTAAATAATATATTTTAAAACTTAAACACCAGGTTTGAAACCATCGGAAATTAAATTCTCAAATTTCTTGTTTTAAATTCATTTCAGTTCCCAAATCAATTTATAAACAACTATTTATAAATTCATTTACAGAACAATAAATGATAAATCAAGTATTATCATTTCAAATAATCAATTTAAATAAATTTATTAAGTTCCATAAATTTACTTATATATCAAAATTTATTTCATTAACCAAATTTTAAAATAATATTGTGTCGGTTTGTTCTATCAAAGTGTTTTAGAAATCTTATCGATAGCGTTGATCAGACGAATCGATCGGAAAACCATATCAACATCAACAACTCAAACAAAACAATATATAAAACAAAATATAGATTTACAAGTACAATTCAAAATGTTTGGAAGAATAGATTGGAAACAAAAGACAAGATGACTAAATAATAGAATAGGGAGATGGGTAAGCTTGAGAAAATCGCGGGCCACCTTAACCGGGTCAACCGTGACTTAAAGAATAAGATCATTGTAGATTTTTTTGGGGTAAATCTACATTCTATCTCAAGAGGTAGAGTTTGGAATAACAAAATATATTAGCATCTAAACCAAGGATAAATATAAATCTCTGGTGAATCGATGCTAATTGTAAAGGAGTTTCACCCTTTTACAAGCAAATTTGAGATTGGCGGGACCACCAACTCATTATAAAGATCATTCGAAGTGGAGTTATGGAATACTCCAGAATCAAATGAAGATGAATAGTGAGGGACATGAATGGATTTTAGAACTGTAGAGAACGTTCCAAAATTCAAAGGAAATTTGAATCAAAGAGGAAAAGATTCAAACTCGAACGAAAGTGATTCTGTAAATAAATTTACCTTATATTCTAAGTTTTTCCTCAAAGCCAAAGCTCTGATACCAAATGTAACACCCATATTTTCAACCATTCGCATCCGCACATGTCAGACTTAAATTGCTCAAAATACTGCGTTGTAAATAAAATTTGGAAAATCTCAGAATATACAGTAAATAAAAATCACAGATCACAAACACAGAGTAAAAATAATGCAGCGGAAGTAAAAGAAATAGTAGTTCATGAAGCTACTATGTAAATGTATCATTACATAAGATACAACAGAAGAAATAGAGTACAACAGAAGTCTCAATACATAGAAGTCTACTAATACTAGAGCTGAATTAGAACAACATACTGAAAAAGATAAAACTAGACAAGTAGATAATCTCCAGCGATTCCAAATCTCCAAAGAGTGGAAATCCAAATCTGTGAATACTCGGGCTGACCCGTACGTAAATAAAAATACAAACACTCGAGCTCGGACATACATACTTATACAATGTAAACCAACTCATGTGAACTATAGTAAAGGTACAAGTAACTTAAAGGATGCTTGGGACCGCCCATCCTCTAAGGATCCGTTAAACTATTTACTATGTAGTAATATTATGCTAGTATAATAATGTCTAATAGTAAATTAAACTTACTTTTAAATAGCATTAAGGCTTTACATTTTCCACCTTAACACGTAATAGTCCTAGTAGTCCATCCAATATCTGCATATCTTCTGATCGGGAGACTACGAGAAGATACGCATGGGCTACGGGAGAAAACCAAACTCGTAGTAAAGGCTCGATGGGGTAGGTGACACGACACACAAGGCAATGCCATGGTAGATATACCAATTACGACCCTCGGGCTGGTGGTAACGCAGCAGCCACATATGCCCACCTCGTAACACATTCCAAAAATCGGAGGGGCATCCAAACAATCACAAAAGCAACAGAATGGTATCGAAGAAATGCATCCGACTAGAGGAGCTGCCCCTTTTGGCTCGAGACCGCTCCTGTTTTTGCCACCTTATGCCAACTCACGGGAGTTGGGTCCACGTAGTATACCTCATGAACGTCGCCACCATCCTACTTCATTCTGGAATCTCCACCGCGTACACGGTTGTCAAAGTGGTTTTCGGTATTGACAGGGAGTATGCCTGTATTTGATCCCGGTCTCTTTGCCAACCAATCGTTATTATAACCCATGGTTATAAGTTAAAAATAATATTTTATACTTCAAAATAAAATATCATTTCAATCCAAATCTTTATCAAAATAAAGATTAAGTCATTTCCAGACCATTTCAATATATCAATATACCATATCTTTCAAATTCAAATATTTATCAAAATAAATATCAAGTCATTTCTAACCATTTCAATATATTAAATTATCATACCCTTTTAAAAATTCCTTTCAAATCATTTTAATACATTAAAATATCATATGCTTTCAAAGTTTCATTTCCAAATCATTTTAATATCAAAATATCATATCTTACAGAACTTCATTTTCAAATCATGTTAATATCAAAATATCATATCTTTCAGAACTTTATTTTCAAATCATTTTAATACCAAAATATCATATCTTTCGAAACTTTATTTCAAATCATCATATAAGTTCAAATCCATATATTTAACTTTAAATACCTTCTAAATTCAAGATAACATTCATTTATTATCCTTTCAAATCACCTTTAAATAGTTTATATTCCAATTAAATTAACTCATTTAAACCATTTAAAAGTGGAGTTATTATCCTTCCAAATTAAGTATTCAATTCCCAAAGTTTCAAACCATTCTGAGCTCATTTACTTAGTTAAAAACCATAAACATTGAAAATTTCAACCTTACGCAACATTTAGAAAAAGCTGTTATAAGTTATACTTGAAAAACATCTTAATTCAGCAAAAACTACATTTAAAACTGCTTTTAAAACTCAGTTCTAGTTGAATTTTTAGTTTAAAACAGCAAAGACAGCATTTCTAGAAATGCTGTAATAGCTCAGGTTTCAAATTAAAGGTTTTTATTAATTTCAGCAAAGACAGCACACCGCTACAGCATTTACAGAACAGTTGTAATAGGCCATTATTAAGTTTTTAGCCTTTTAGTTTACTTCAGCAACTACAACATTTCAAAACTGCTGTCATAGCCTTTTATTAGGTTTTTAGTTCATTTACAGAAATCATAGCATTTATGAATTCTGTTAAAAGTATTTTCCAGATTTTAGTGTATTTCAGCAAATAATAAACTCTATTTAAATCCTTTAAACATTATAAAAATTATATTCTAACATTCAAAAATGTTCATTAACATACCTTTAACAATTGATTTTTATAAAACCAATTTCTTATAAATAAATCCAAATTTCAATAATTCAACTTAATAATTCGAGTGTGTAATTTCCTTTTCTTCACCTGTCAACAAATAAACTTAACACTTAAAAAATTAAATTACCATTTCACAAATTCAAATAAATTTCCAATTTATTTAATTAACTTAAACCATTAATTAAAACCAAATTCACGTTCCCAACTCAAGTAGTATTTTAAAATTACACATTTAAGCATTCATTTATTTAACCATTTAAATTCATAGAAAAATCAATAATACTTTAATAAATCATTTAAATTCAAATTTAAATCAAATTATCATATTTACCATTTTCCAAATATTATTAAATTTCCATATTATCTATAGAACTTAAATACCATTTAAAAACCAAAAATTTTCAAATTTCCAAACTTAAGTTATATTTCCAAAATTCAATTTAACCATTCATTAATTACATTTTTAACTCATAGAAAAATCATAATTTCTTTATTTTAAAACATTTCAAAATCTATTTAAATCAAATTATCATAAACTTACATTTTAAACCACTTAATTTTTTTATTTATGTAACTTAAATGTCATTTTAAAAGCCAAAGTCCAAATTTTCAAATTTAAGTTATATTTCAAAAATTCAATTTAATCATTTAATTATTCAACATTTTTTAACTTATAGAAAAAAATCAAAATTTCTTATTTAAACATTAAAAATCCAATTTAAATCAAATTTTCATAAATTTACACTTTTAAGAATACTTAAAATATTCAAAATACTTTATAAAATACTCACAGGCCCGCATATAGTTTTCTAACCTAGGTCAAGTGATACGGATATATATCATTTCAATCCGCAGTTTAAAAAGAAAAATCTGGGTTCCATCATTTCAAACCCGCAATCCTAAGTTTAAAAAAAAACCGTTCAGGCCTATCATTTCTACCCATAACAATTTTTTCCCTATTCTAAAGTCCGTTCGGGTATGTATCATTTCAATCCATAGTGATTTCTAAACTAACAGGGAACTGGGAGTGATGATCAGCATAAATGAACAGTTTAACAATATATAACAGTAACAGATGATATAACAGGTAAATTAGCAAGTTTGACATCATAAATTAATAATCATAGGCAGGTATAACATAACAAAGTATCTACACATTCAATTGTTGTCAATTCACATAATTGCATAAGTATGAATGTCAGGTTAGATTTACTCACCTCTTTGTGCTGGAGATATGAATTCAAATGAAACAACGGAATCAAAAGCACAATGACAAGACTACGGATTCGAGTGGAGAGCGAGATCCAAGCTATAGATCTTGTGTTACAACCCAAAACAAAACAAAACAAATTATAAATTCAATACACTTTGAAATGAAATAACTTTGGAATGAAAACAAATATGAGTGCAACGACTTTTTCCTTGCTTTCTACATTCTTTGGCATGGCCTAAGGGTGCATGTAGTCAGGTTTTGGTGTGGCTTGGCTCGGGTTTGGACACAAGAGTGCATGGCTACAAGCTAGAACATGGAGAGGAGTTACAAAGCATGAAGGTGAAGAGTCTTATGCAAACTAAGGTGGTTTTGGTTCACCAAAGTGGTTCGGCCATGCGTCCTTGGGCTTGACCAGGGTGCTACAGGTCTGTTCAGTGAATGGAGCGGTGTGTAAGGGTCTGGACAGAGGTGGTGGTGGCGGCCTAAGGTGGTGGTGGTGGTGGAAATGGAAGTGGTGGACAAGTGGTGGTCAAACAACATGCTTTCAAGGCTTTAGGTTGCATTTTGGTGGATTTTTTCACCATGGTGGACTTGGCCTTGGTCAAGACCAGAGGAGTAGCTAGTGATGATAGCAGGGAAGAGGTGTAGGAGGTGGTGGCCATGGCTATGGAGTGGAGGCCGATCAGAGTATCCATGAAAACGAGGCAAAAACATGGGGAAAAAAAAGAAAAAAAAAGAGGAAAAGAAGATGGAGCCATTACCAAATTTGTGCTAGCCGTAAATAAGAAATGAGAAGGATGGTTTTTGCATGAAAAGTAAAATGAAATTCATGGCTAGGAAACAAAAATGCATGGCTAAACAAAAATTAAATGAAGTGTTATGGAAATTGAAAAGTCTAGCAATTGAAAAGTCATAGGAAAAGAAGAGTCTTGTCTCTTCAATTTACCATTTCTTAAATTCAAATAAAACAAAATATAATTCAGCAAATACTTTTAAAAACCGAAACAAAGTCAAAAAAGAAAATAAATAATAAAATTTAAAGAAAATATAAAAATAAATAAAGAATTTGTTTAATTAATTGAAGCTGGAAATTAGAAATTATAAACAAAATACAACTTACACTGGAAAATATCAATTACACTTTCAAAAATGTTTTAAACCAAAATGTATATAGTACATGTTATTTACCCATATAAACATAAATTAGAACATTACATGACCAAATAAAATATTATTTATATAGTTTAAAATAAACAATTTTGTTAAACATAGCAAATTTCACATAATAGTTAAAAAGGCATAGCTTTCACAATATAAATCAGATTTCAACGAAACGAAAAGCAGTGTTCTTAAAATTTTATTTACTTTCATAATAAAATATAAAATTCAAAATTTTGAACTTTAAAATTTTAAATTTAAAAGTCAAAGTTTGACCATCTCGACCAAAATTCACTTTTTAAAAAATATTCTTTTTGGTCATGTTTTGGAATGATAGTTCATATCAAAATCAAATTTTATATTTGAAATAACAAAATAATCTAAATTAAATAAATAAAATAAAGTTAAATCAAAATTCAATTAAAATAATTACAAAATAAAAGGTTGTTACACTCGGGTCGGCTTGTACAGAACTCAAGGTTAGTTGCAATAAAAGGTGTAGGTTCAGCAAAGGTCTTGATGGGCCTATACCACTCAGGAAGCCCAGAACCTCAGGTTTTGCCTATAAATACAGCATGCGTTGCTTCAAAAAAGGGATCTGGATTCTGTCTCCCTTCGTCTTCTATACAAAGGCTACTCTACCATTGTTGTTCTAAAAACTTTGGATTGTATATGTAATTGATTCTAACATTAATAAATAGGAAATTTCTGGAGTGGACGTAGGCTGGAGTCAGCCGAACCAATATAAATTCTGTGTCTTTACCACTCTCTCTTTAATTTTTACTTTACTTCATATTTATACTCTCTACATATATTCTATGTGCGAGCTGTGACTGGCATTTGGTACTTTCACTTGGATTTGGGTGTTAGCGACCAATTTTGGCGCTAACAGTTTCAAAACCAAATGTTTCACATTCGCAACACATAATCCCAAGTCGTTCCCAGGCACCAATAAAATCTAGTTATTACAAAATACGCCAAGAGCAGTATATGATGATACCCACTTGGTTGATCAGAGTCGTATGGTCATAATAGACCTAACAATCACAATGGGGGTACATCAAAACATAAAAAGAACTACACATTCTAAATAGCTATCCGTTTGCCTCCCGCATGCCTCATGTAGCCTTATTTGTCATCCTACTAAACCCGAAAAAGATCTTCATCCCTCAAACTACTCAAATTAATTTTAAGAAACCGAGAGTTTAAGGGAAAAATATAAACTTTGAGTCAAACATAAAGCCTGGCATGAATAATACTATACATCCTAGTTAAACATGTTAAGTGAGACCACGCCACTTAGCGGAACGGGTTTCCATTCACTAACATCCTTTTTAAAACATATCTTTGCCAACGCCTTTTTATAAAACCATATAATGTGCTCCTGCATCCACAATGGTTAAATACTATAAAATAATCATTATGTAAACATAAATAAATCTCAGGTAATAATGAACTGTCTCTTCAAATACGTAAGTTTTGTTTGGATAACTTTCAACCTTTGACTGACTCGGGCCTACCAGACAATATAATCAAAATTAACCTAACACCTGTTAGGTATTGTTCTTTTGGATTATCTATCCTTAACTATCTATTAAATATTTCATTTCTAGACGGTTTATCCCTAACATAATCATCTCCAGGTCTTCCCGATCCTAATGGTTTTTCAGGCTCACCGATAACCTATCTATATACAACATATATTCCTTTCGGTGTGTAATCATAATTATAGTCTACCTGTGACCAAGCCCTACACACTGGAATTTTGGACAATAATTAGCTAGGGCTAATAGCTAATGTATAGGGTGCGACTCCATGCTAGTCCCATCTGGTATTCTAATATCTGAGTTATTTTCACTTAAGGATCCCCTTCCATAATTTTCCTTGAAAACATTTCCAAACCGATATAAACCTTTAGATCAAATTTAAACAAGAAATAGTATATAATCTTTATACTTTACTTAAAATCATATCACCATGTTATATATCCTCTTTACTCAAAAATTTGTTGATGAAAACAGTTAACCATTTGAAAGAACCTCTTTCTACACTTTAGAAATCACTTATTTCGAATTCAAATATAAAACCTTTCGAAATCAAACCTTTCAAAAATAATAAAACATTGGACGTCCTTCTTTAAAATTTCTTTAAAACATTGCCTTAGAAAACTTTGAAAAACCTTTCATCTCAAACCTTTCGAAACCATTCACTTAAACCTTTTGAAGTCATTCTACCAGAACCTTTCGAAGTCATTCATTTAAACCTTTCGAAATTATTGAACATAAACCTTTCATGGTTAATCATCAAAACTTCCAAAATCATTCAACTAAAACCTTTTAAAACCATTGATTTTTACCTTTCGCAATCAATCTTCAACCTTTCGAAATCATTCACTTAAACCTTTTGAAATTATGTACTTAAACCTTTCTTAGGCTTACTAGTCTCAATTCCAAATAAATGGAAAACCTTCTTTTAAAACCTTTCAAAGTCATTGGAAGAAACCTTTCGAATAAATCGAAAGCTTTGCTTCCAAAGCTTTGAACATATCCTTTAAAACAACTCTTTCGAAAGTTTTGGGTTATACTTCTATTTATAAGACAAGGTTAAGTCACTTAAGTCGAAAGCTTCATTTCGAAAGCATTAGGAGAAGTAGCTGGTTTTAAAACAAGTACACCTTTCGTCTTTGTCGAAAGGTTCAAAACAAAACAAAACGGCGGTAACCTTTCGTCTGTGTCGAAAAGTTTCAAAACAAAGAAGCAGCGGTAACCTTTCGACTATATTGAAAGGTTTAAAAAAATTCTTTTAAACATTTTTGACCTAGTCGAAGGCAATCTAATTGAAAGCTCTAATTCAAAAACAAAGCAGGTGAAAGCTTTTGGTTTATAAAACAAACATAACCCATCCTCTTTGGCCATCAACCTTCCGAATTAGAACCCTTCGACTCTATCCCGTTCATTACGTACCAAGTAGCTTGATAACATATGCATTGGTTTGACCTTTTCGAAAGCTTAGAAACTTTCGACTTTGTCGGAAGTTCTGGGACGAAAGGTTTACTGCTGTAATAGGCTGAATCATGGTAAAAGTATGATTTCATTGTTTTTAACTTAAAAATTGTTAACTTTTCAACTAACCTGCCTTCGTTTGTTGAATTCTCATTGGTTAACAAATTCTTTTCAAAAATGTGCTTCCAATCTTTTATTTTGTAAAAAATGCGCCTTCTCCTTAATTAAATATATAAAACATTTAAGCCCCATACCTGAAATAATTTTATATATTCGTCACATAACCTTCCGCCCACTACATACCATCTAAGTGATACCTTGTGTATTAGTTTCGGCTTAATGGGTTTCGACTTGGTTGAAGGTGAAAGCTCTGGGTCGAAAGGTACTTCTAAAGAAGGCGAAACCAACTTTTCAGGGTAGCCAGATTTAATACTAATTAAAGTAAAAACTTTCTAACTAACCTGCCATGTGTAAACACAAGATTGGTTGCCTTAACTTTTCAAATTCTTTACCACAATAACTGTCGCTAATTTCAGATCTGAACCATGGTTAAGTTAACAAATAAACCCTTCAATTAAACAAAACCAATATTGCAAAGAAGTCTCTCTTCTAAAACAATTCAATTTACGTAGCAAATCACTTAGGAAGAATCGCCAAAAATTCTAGAAATTCACTTTAATCATGTCATCTAACATATCAAAATTTCAGATCCAAATTCTCAATATGTTTTCCAAAATAAAATTATAAACCCAAATAACCATATTTTCATTTGAAAATTCATAACAATCTTTCCATGGCTTGGAAAATTATCAAAATTGAAACCCAACTCCAAAATCATGTTTTATATAACATGAAAATTTTCCACGGCATCTAAATATCAGTATAAATCAGTTTTTCCCTAAAACCATGAGAAATTATATTCAAACATCCTTGTTTAAAACAATTTTTTTTTATTCAAGCACATCATCATCCAAATATTCATAAAATGAATTTATCCTTAAATCCAAAAACATATGAATATAAAACAATATAGAGATGGAATTATTATCCACCTTGATTAAGGTAAGGAGATTGGATTGAGATTGAGATTTATTTCCCCTAAACTTAAATCTTTGACTTTTGATTTAATTCCTTTTCTCTTTGATTATAGCCGACTTCCTCTTCACATTTTTATTTGTGTTTTGAAAATGACATGAATGGGAAAGGAATATGGTAGGAACGAGAATATATAAGGGTAAGGATAATATGTGGCAAATTCCTAATATACCCTTATGTAGATTAATTAACTAAAAACCCATTCTTAAGCCCATTTAATTATTGTGCATGGCCTAATATTTATTCAAATCTCAACTCCCTATTCACTTAACATTTACATTATTCTATTTAACTTATCCAATTAAATCTCCTGAATAGTTTTATCAAAAATTAGGGGTGTTAAAGGTACCCCCCTTAAAGAATTTCGTCCTCGAAATTCAGTAAGAACTAAATACTGTAGCAATCATCTATAACAACTCCTATAACAATACTAGTCTACCTGATTAGGAATTATCTATATATAAATCTAATATCGACATACCCTCAAAACGGATCAAAAAAAGTATCTCGAATCCTGTCCTCTGTCTCCCAAGTACAGTCCTTCTCGTTATCGCTCCACTGAACTTTCACCAACTTGATTGTCTTGTTCCTTAATATTTTCTCATCTCTCGCTACAACACGGACTGGTTGTCTAATAAAATTCAAATTAGGCTCTACTACTGGATCTTCCATCCCTGCCGGAGGAATAGTAGTCTCTGGATCATGCACATACTTACGACGATTAGGCAGATGAAATACATTATGGACACCTGTCATACCGCTTGGAAACTCTACTCTATATGCCAGCTTTACAATCCTTTCTATAATCTAGAATGGACCAATATATCTTGGGGCTAGCTTCATCAACTTTCCGAATCATTTCCCACCCTTCATCGATGATACCTTAACGAAAACCCTATCTCCTACTGAGAACTCTAGGTCTTTGTGCCTCTTATCTGCATAACTCTTTTGCCTGAATTGAGCTTCCTTCATCTGTTCTCGGATCAACTCAATCTTCTCTTACACCTCTCTAATCAAATCTGGACCTAAGACCAATCTGTCTCTAGTCTCCAACCAACATGCTGACGATTTCAATGGCCTTCCATACAAGCTTCAAAAGGCACCATTCCTATACTATCTTGGTAACTATTATTATAGGAAAACTCAACCAAATGTAGGTGATCTTCCTAAGATCCACAAAAATCCAACACATAAGCTCTCAACAAATCCTCGAGTACCTTATTGACTCTCTCTCTCTCTCTGTGTTCCCATCTATCTGAGGTTTATATGTAGTATTCATCTTGAGCTTAGTGCCTAAATACATCCTGTAGACTCTTCCAGAATTCGCTAATGAATAAAGCATCTCTGTGACTTTACTGGAATGAAATGGGCACTCTTAGTCAACCTATCCACTATAATCCATATGCTTTCATTTCCTCTATTTAACCTTGGCAACCCGTTTATAAAATCCATGGATATCGAATCCTATTTTCAAACTAGAATCTCTAGAGGCTGAAGCAACCCTCTCGGCTTCTAATGTTTGGCTTTCACTTGTTGACGGTTTGCATACTGCCTATCCCACGAGCCAACATCCCTCTTTGTACCTTCCTAATAGAAGCTTTTCTTCGTATCTTGACACAACTTTGTCCCTCTAGGATGAGTCGTAAAATAGATCGATGACATTCCTCTAGAACTTCTTTCCTCAAGTTCTCAACATCTGAAACACTTAATCATCCTTTCTTTCTCAACCATCCTCTCCAGTCAAGACAGAAATCTTTCAGATCAACGATCTCAGTTCCAACCTCAAGCCTTCTGATCTTCTTGGATATTAATGGATCCTCCTTCTGCTTAGAAGCAATTCTCTCGATCAACACTAGTCGAACTTCTAAATAGGACATCATGGCAGTACTGACTAGAACTAGCAGTCGAACTTAACTGCACACCACAACTGGCCAAAGCTTCTATATCATTCCATTCGGCTAACATAGCCAATACCACATTCTGGTGTCTTCTACAAAGAGCATCTGCTACTTTATTACCTTTCCCAGATTTATATTCTGTACCAAAATCATAAGTAGCCAAAAACTCTAGCCACCTCTGTTGTCTCGTATTCAACTCCTTTTGAGAGAATAAATATCTTAAAGATTTATTATCAGTATATAGCTCAAATCTCTCCCCTAAGAGATAATTCCTCCAAATCTTCAATGCAAAGATCGCCGTAGCCAACTCCAAATCATGAGTGGGGTATCTCACCGCATGCGGTCTAAGCTGTCGTGAAGCGTAGGCAATCACTTTACCCTTCTACATCGACACAACCCCAATCCTATCCCATATGCATCAGTATACACCACCAACCTTTGGTTTCCATCTGGAAAAACTAACACTGGTGCATTGGTCAACAAATGAATTAGCTTAAGGAATGCTTCCTCATATTTGTCGAACCAAACAAATTTTACCTCCTTCCTAGTAAGCTTAGTCAAAGGCGCTACTATCCGCGAGAAATCCTTAGTAAATCTCTGGTAATACCCAACAAGTCCAAGAAAACTTTTAATCTTAGTCAGCGTCTCTAGTCTCTTCTAATTATAACATCTTTGGTCTTATCTGGATCGACCGATAAGCCTTCTCTGAAACCAGGTAACCAAGAAACTTAACCTCTTTCTTCCAAAAATGACACTTGGAAAACTTCGCCTTTAGCTGATTTTGCCTCAGCATCTCAAGCACAACTCTAAGATAATCTTCGTGCTCTCTTTCATCCTTAGAGTATACCAAAACGTCATCTATAAACACAGACATGAATCTATCCAAATACTCTTGGATGACTCGGTTCATCAAATAAATAAATAAAGCAGGTGCATTCATCAACCTGAATGGCATGATTAACCTCTCCTATGAACCATATCTAGTTTGAAATGCCGTCAAAGGATTATTATCCTCTGCCATTCTTAACTGGTGGAATCCTATCGCCAAATCCAACTGGGAAGACACTCTGGCTCCACACAACTGATCAAACAGATCATTAATTCTCGACAAAGGATACTTATTCTTGACTATCCTCTTGTTCAGCTTCCGTTATTCGATACACTTCCTCAACGACCCATTTGGTTTCTTTATGGATACTACGACCACTCCCCAAGGCAAACTACTAGGTCTAATAAAATTCCTTCCTTTTGGATCCACTAACTGCACCTTCAATTCTTTCATTTTAGTCGGTATCATCTTGCTAGGTGGTCTACTTACGGGTTTAGGTCCTGGCACAAGATCTATCTGAAACTCAACAGCTCATTTTAGTGGTAGTCCTTTGACTGGCTCAAAAATATATGAAAACTCTCTTGTAACTCGAACCTGACTTAGATCTTCTCCCACTTCCATTGCACTTAATAAAGCACAACTACTCCGGTCAGAATTCTCTACTAGGAAAATAATTCAGTTATGACTATCAGAGTGTCTTAGCGATATCTTCCCATCCTGGCAAAATATCCAAGCCTCGTATCTCCTCAACCAATCCATACTCAAAACGATTTTGAAATCTACGAAATCAAATACATACAGACTGCATGCAAACTTATGACCTAAAAAATCAAGTTGTAACTGGTCTCATCTCATCCCCAAAGTTGCACACCCTCATACTGGATTCGTAACCCTTACGGAAGTAACAAGACATGTGGGTTCTAAGCATAACTTATCAACCAAATGCTAGGATATAAATGAATGTGATGCATCAGTATCAAATAGTATCCTAACTGGCATACTCTAAATCAAAAATGTACCTTCCATCACAGTATTTCCTTTATCAGCATCAGTTGGCTTAGCATATGATCCAACAACAAACACCATCCTCCTGTCCGCCCTGACTGCCTCTGGATACTGGTTCTAATAATTCCCCCACTTGATCATAATTAAAGCAATTCACATTCTTCTTATCTGCAGCCTTCTTCCCCTTGCCGGACCGGCACTCGTTTGCATATTGACCCTTCTTGTCACACTTGTCGCAAACTATATCTGCCTTTACCTTCTTGGTAGCATCTCCCTTCTAGGCTCTCTTCTTCGTAAAAAAATTTCTTTTCTTTCCTTGAGAACCCTGGGTTTCAACTGGCTTATCTCTAGCACAAAAAACAAGCATCTCCTCATGGCGAATTTCCATCTCCACAACCACATTACAATCACAAATATGTGTCATGGTTGCCCTAACAAGCTTAAGCCTCAATCCCCGAATGAACCTCTCATTCCTTATGATGTCAGTGTCCATAATGGCATATCCATATCGAGACAGGTCAACAAACTTGGTAGCATACTCAATTACTGACATATCTCCTTGAACTAGATCCATAAACTTTCTCATCAATGTGGACTTAGCAACATTAGATAAAAACTTCTGTTCAAATCTGCTTCTAAACTTAGCCCATGTCAACTCCTCCTTCGGAACTCCAGCGGTGATACTATTCCACCAGTGAAGTGCTAACCCCTACAACTGTCTGGAGGCCAACCTTCTCTTTTTCTCATCATCCAAACCTAGATCAGCAAAGATACGCTCACAATGCAATAGCCAGTTCCCTACTTCAAGAGCATCCTCCATTCCCATGAACGGCTTTCCACCCAGGCCGATGTAGTCCCTACTCAACTTAGCATAGTTATTCCCAATTGGACCAACAGGATTAGCTCCTCCAACATTTCTAGAAACACCCGCTGCAACTCCTGCTTGCATCATACTGACGAAGAAATGATACATCGCTCCTGTATCTACTGGCGGATTTCCAGTACCCACATGGCTTTAGCATTTTGATTAGCTTTAGCCTGTCGACCTTGGTTTCTTCTCGTATTAGGTCGAGCATTTCCACTAGTTGTGGTGCTTTCTCCAATGAGATTTCCACTTTCATTTCCTGGTTTTATATCTTCTTTCTCATAAATCTGCATATGAGCCTTAGTAAGATATAGAAGAACAGTCTAAGAGAGAGGGAACACGTACTTATATATATATATACCAATATATATCAAATACAAGTACGTTGCTTTAGCGTCATCCCAAACCCCGATCATATTTCTGTTTTGTTGGATTATGTTTCTAAAAGATTTTAGGTTTAATTTCTTTTAATATTTCATAAACTAATGCTCTGACACTAACTTGTAACATCCCTCTACTTGGAGGCCCAAAACTAACGGCCATAGATGCTACAATCATCCATAGTTATTAATCCTCGATGACCAAATACGGTCGTGTTAGATTCATTGATACACAGAAACACATGAATGTGGAAAAAAAATTTAAACATCAAATAAGATCACATTTCATTTCAAAACATTTCCAATTCATTACATAATCCCACTGTCACTAACCCCATTTGGAGAAAATATATTTATTACAAAATACGCCAAGAGCGACATATGAAGATGTCTCCTTAGGTGATCAGAGTATATACAGGCAATATAACAACTTTGCCATTACAAACAACATAGCAGAATCCAATAAAAGAGAACTCTACATAGCTATTATGCCTCCTACACGTCTTCGGAAGCTTATCCGTCTAAAGAGGTACCTGAAAAATCTCAACTCTCAAACTACTCAAAATCAATCGAGTATCCGAGAGTTTAAGAGGAAAACATAAATTTTGAGTCAAACATAAAGCCTGGTATGAATAATAATCTACCATCTCAAATCATTAGATATCTAGTGAGACATGCCGCTTAGCAGAATGGGTTTTCCCCTGACTAGTATCTTAAAACCTTTGTAAAACCATATATCGTGCTTCTGCGTCCACAATGTTAAAAACAATTCAAAACAATATGATATGATAAGATGATATGCAAAATAGATGAATATATTCTGGATAACCCATCCTCGCTCATTTTGACTATCTGTCTCAATTATAGTTTCTAGGATTACCATTAACCTAACAGTTTTCATAGGCTGACTAATAACAGGTAAAATGATTAAGGATTCCCTGTCTAATTTCATAGTTTTCATGGGATCACTATGAACCTATTGGTGACTCCAATATCCATATACTTATCCTAGTTTTCATGGGTTAACTAGGAACCTATTCGTAACTCTAATATCTTCTCTTCTTATCCTAGTTTTCATGGGCTGACTAGAAACCCATTGACATTTGTCGATATCTTAATTCAGATATAGTTTTCATGGGTTCACTATAAACCTATTGGCCCCTGCCAATATCAAATCATAGTTTTCATGGGCTAGCTATGAAACTGTATTTTTGACATTTTCCTTTATACATAGTTTTCATGGGCTGACTATGAACTTATTGGTCCCTACAAATATCGCTTCCTATACACAGATTTCATGGGCTTACTGTGAACCTATTGGTGCTTGCCAATGTCTTCCTTTAATTATTTAGCATCCTATGTTTTGGTCTTTCTGACCTCCTGAACGCAATTCTACTCATTCAGAAGATGACTTAATTTATATTCACTATTGGGTCGACCTAGTTGGTTATTCTGCCCTTCCCAAATGGTTATAGGTCCATTATAATGTGAATATATACATATATGAAGAAGCAAACATAATAACTTGGTTAATCCCTTTAACACTTTTATTCAAAGAAAAACTTCTTCAAAAACTCCTTTTTCAAAACACTTTATTTAATCATGCCATGGTTTTCTTTCAAAATGAGATTGGATTTATTTGCTTTCAAAACTTAAGTTGTCGAGACCTTTAAAACCTTGCTTTCGACTTCATTGGATAACCTCGTATAAATCTCTTTTCAAAACATTAGGCCCCTACCTTTCAAAACACTTTAAATCTTCTCTTTCAACACCTTTCAAACATATTAAAGTGTTACTTAATAATATTAATTAAAAGCTTAGCTTCAAAACCATTGAAAGTGCCCCTTTCGAAAGCTTTGGAAGTAGATCTTTCAAAATCATTGAAAGTGCCCTTTTCGAAACCATTGGGTTTATACATAAAATATTATTTGGATCAAAGTGAATATAAATGAAAGTATCTCTTTCGAAACCATCCTTTATCAAATAAAAATATTGGGGAAACATAATGGTGTCGGAACCATCCCTTTCGAAAGCTTCTGATCATGTAAACAAACATTGAAGGATGGTATCGAAATCCCTTTCGAAGCATTGCCTTCGAAATCCTTGGATCCTTTAAAAAGCATTAAGGAAGTGGCTTAAATTTAAAAACATGTACTACCTTTCGAAAGCATTTATGATTACAACACACTCAAAAGGTTAAAGAAGGGTAGTAGAGCTTCAACTAGGTCGGAACCCCTTCTTTCGTAAGCATTAGATTATAAGACACAAGTTAATGGCAACCATTACAAAGCATTTGGAAAACCACTTTCGAAACCATATGATTTGACTCCTTTGAAGGCTTTACTTAAAACAAAGGCATGCACTTTTCTTTTAAAAGAAACAAAAAGGTATCGACCCCATTGGAAGCCTTACTTTCGACACAGAGTCTTTCGCCTTTCTCCAATCCATTATGTAACATCTAAGTGATACCTTGTGTATTGGTTTCAGTTTAGTAGGTTTCGACTTGGTTGAAAGCGAAAGCTCAGGGTTGAAAGTTACTTCTAAAGAAGGCAAAACCAACTTTTCTAGGTAACCAAATTTAATACTAATTGGAGTAAACACTTTCTAACTAACCTTCTACGTCTAAACACGATATTGGTTGCCTTAACTTTTCAAATTCTTTACCAAAATAACTACCGCTAATTTTAGTTCTAAACCATGGTTAAGTTAACAAATAAGCCCTTCCATTAAGCAAAACCAATACTGCAAAGAAGTCTCTCTTCTAAAACAATTCAATTTGCGCAGCAAATCACTTGGAAAAAATCCCCAAAACTTCTAGAAATTTATTTAATCATATTATCTAACATATCAAAATTTCAGACCCAAATTCTCAACATATTTCCTAAATAAATTTATAAACCTAAATAACCATATATTCCTTTGAAAATTCATAATAATCTTTCCATAGCTTGGAAAATTATAGAAATTAAAACCCAACTCAAAAATCATGTTTTATACAACATAAAAAAATTCCACGACATCTAAACATAAAAAAATCGATTTTTCCCTAAAACCGTGATAAAACATATTTAAACATCCTTGTTTAAATCAAATAAATTTTTGATTCAAGCACATCATCATCCAAATCGTCATAAAATGAATTTACCCTTAAATCTGAAAACATATGATTATAAAACAAAATAAAGATGAAATTATTGTTCACCTTAATTAAGATAAGGAGACTGGATTGAGATTGAAATTTATTTCCCCTAAACTTGAATCTCGAGCTTTTGATTTAGTTCCACTTCTCTTTTATTATGGCTGGCTTCCTCTTTATGTTTTTTTTACGTTTTCTAAATGACATAAATGGGAAATGAAATGGTAGGAACGAGAATATATAATGGTAAGGGTAATATGTGGCAAATTCCTAATATATCCTTATGTAGATTAATTAGTTAAAAACCCATTCTTAAGCCTAATTGATTATTGAGCACGGCCTAATGTTTATTCAAGTCTCAACCTTCTTATCACTTAACATTTACATTATTCTATTTAATTTATCTAATTAAATCTCCTGAATAATATTATCAAAAATTAAGGGTGTTACAATTTCCCTTTGATTTTAACTCGAAATGGGAACACAGTGGAACCCAACATTCAAGATTTGTTATGTCATATTTTATGTTTTATTTTATGTACAGATCTCCCATACAGACACACACACATATACACACAAAGGAAAATGCATATATACATATCTTTACTAGTAGTTGGAAATGCTCCAGTGTTGGGCAACATGGATCGTTACCTTGATTATAAGTGTAAGCTAGAGTAAACTGCGTCGCATCAAGCTATAATTAATTCCTCATGGTCCCGATTGATTTGTTTCATATGCTTTGAAAGGTTACACAATTAAGGTCGCACAAAATGGTTCCACCCTTAAGGTCATAGAAATGGATACAAATATATGAGCATTATGCAGTTGCAAATTAAGAGAAAACTATTAATAAACATAAATTATATTCATATCTCGATGCAAATCTTGATCTCATCCATACAATAAAGTTCATTTTATATTTATCTATACAAAGTAAACTTTAGGAAGAGCATGCGTTATACCATTATTTTTACAAAGATGTTTTTAGTTTTGGAAATTAGAGCCTATAACTGAAAGGATAAAACAAATTAACACTTAAGTTCCTCCCATATAGGCTATACTTAAAGCCTCTATTAATATATACTTTTCTTACGAACTCAAATGTCAAAATTTCTAATACCGAATGTTGAAGTGGTACAATATACATAGCCTAATGCAGCTCAATGTAAAACGATCTCGCTTAACGTCGAGACCATGCGAAGTCAAATGCCAAAGCCCGATGTGATATGAGATCCTTGAGCTTAAAATAGACAGACAAAAGTTATCACAATATACGATCGGATATAGGGCCCAAAAGTCCATTCAAGCTTGCTATATGCATCAATCAATGAGTATGGACATCTCAAATTCATCCCAACTGTAAAGAGCTTAAATATATAGGCCAAAAGTGCTTCAACAAGTCCATTATGGCGAATAATTCTGCAAAAAAAAAATCAACTATTGACCGATGGTGACACCATGAATCAGATCATTCAATAAATAAAGCAAAGCCACATACTCCATCAAAATATAACACACGTCAACATAATGAATCAACAAGCAACCAGATCAACCTAGGTGAATCCATATGCAACTAGACGACAAACACATCTTTCAATCCATACCCATTAAACATCTAAGTCATTAATCCACGACAATCAACTATTAAAAAGAGAGAGTCCACTCATCAAAGAAAGGACTATGATTTAGAAATCATTGACTAAAGCATTCCAAAATACTCATTTTTATTTTTTCAAATTTTAACTATTCAATATTTCTAGAAGTCCATCAATATAATTGACCACCTCATCATAAAGATAAGTAATAAAAGATAACATCGAAAGTGGATTTATGGGGCCTCACAAACCACTATAAATTCTTATGTTTTTAAGTGCTTTCTACTTTACCCATTTAGCCTACCTTGGCTCTAACAAACTGCACTTCACTAGAATCAAAAATTAGCAATTGATATTTTAAATACCACAAAAGATAACTTGTTAGAAAAAAGAAAGAAAGAAAAAGAAACAAAACACTATACCAAAGCATAATGACACATGGAACGTTAACATATAATATACTAAGTACACATGAACTGAATGGGATGAACAATATATAAGAGACTACACTAGCGGAAGTAACTAATAAATAAATGTTAACACAGAAAGTTAAAATAGAATATCTAGCATAACTAGTCTCATATACAAAAACATATATGTCATGTACTACTACGACATTTAGTGTGTGTGTGTGTGTGTCTATACACACACACACACACACACACACACACACACACATATATATATGTATGTATGTATATGCACACATATATATCCAACGCATCGTCCTCACCTCCAAAGCTTTAGGTCATTCTGATAGTATATCCTCAAAGCACCTGACTTTCAAATTACTCAATTGAGTACCCCAAGAGTTGTCATGACATAAACAAACAAAGAAAAAACATGGGTCAAACATAAAGCCAAGTGCAAGGGTAACTATCTCAAAATACTAAGAAATAGTCAGTCCTCTCCACTAATGTAGCTTATGGATAACCCAAACTATCCATAAATAATTAAAGTAAATGTATCCAAAAGATAGGAAATCATACCATAACTTGCTCTTCTTCTGAAATGAGCTAGTCAATATAACTAATATAATGTTGCTGCTACGTAATAATATAGCATGATACTGGTAACCCAACATACAAAGGTAGGTTGATCATAATATAAGTATATCACAAAGTACACAATAATAATAGTAACAATAATAACCTCAGCCAATTAATAACATGCATAACATAACAATGATGGACAACCAAAGAATACAAATTGATAATCGTTATTACTGATGGGCGAAGTCCACTACGGACATCTAATCGTAATCCAATGGTTCCCTTTAAGGGTCAATGATAAATAGAGTCAGTGCATAAATGTACCTTAGACCCTAAGCCACATCTTCAGTGATAGATCTCGTGTAGATCTCACGTACCTTCTAAAACATGCTCTGGTGTTATATGACCTACTCTATATACTTGAAACCTAGTCCCAATAATAAACAGAGTTTATATTTGAACGTACCTTAGACCTCGAGCTATATCCTCATAGATGGGTCATGTGTAAATCTCACCGTACCCTTTGAAAAAGCTTTGGTCATATATGATCTTGTAGTAAATGATTGTCATCATTCCCTCTTTTTAGTCATCATGGATTTCTCCAACTTACTTATGCCTCCATCAAAAAGAGATCCATGGTCGTGTCTCATGTAATATGCTATCAGGACCATAAAGGAACTCTGATGTCGTATAGATATATGAAAACATCAAATATAACATCGTGTATGGTCACCATTAAGGACCAACGAGATGTATGACCACTAATATAAGATCAATATGGTGTATTATCACTAATATAAAGTCAATAATATGTATGGTCACTAATATAAGACCGATACAATTCATCAAACTATGTGTATACCGAGGTCAAAGACCGAAGGTATGCATTTACTCTGTTGGTACACGCTCGTCGGATGTGTTCGTGTGACCAATCGTTGTAATGATCCCATGCCAGATCGATGTTGATCCTATATGAACCACTTAATAGTAGTGTCCGGATTCTAGCTTCGCATTTCACTCCAGCTCCCTAAGTAGCCCATAGTCTTCCTTGTAGTTGCGCAAAGCTCCGCACAAACCTACATCTGAAACAAAGGAAGAATCCCTATTTGTATGCACACTGTTTGGGCTTCACGTCCCAGGCTGATGCACCACAATGCGTCTGTGGTAACCCACTGGTGGACTGAAGGTAGCCTGTCTCAGGCAAAAAACCCTTCTTATTTCAAGTGATACTCACCCGTGTATCGCACTTACTTGTGCACACACATAAACGCCAACACCTATAAACTTCACAAACTATGTTTCAAGAGTCATAGGAGCGATACTCGACTTGATATTCTCTCACGCAACTTAGGCATCCGATAGTCGCTATGGCTATGTGAGATTGCTCACACGTGTTTATGTACCAACATATAGTTTTTCACACAAATAAACAGTCATTATCAATAATCTAAACCATTCAATAATTCTACCTATAATACTTGAATCATATTTATTATTATGTAACTTCGAATACATGTATACATATATTTACTCATATGCATATACATTGTTGGACTGGACCAACCCGCAGCGGAAGTTATGGGTGAATTTAAAAAGTTTTACCAAATTGGATCTTTATTAGGCCTATGAAGTCTAACTGAATTAGAACATTTCTAAATGAATTATTTAAATAAAATAATTCATTTTATTTAAATTCAAATATATCTAGTTATGAAATTAATTTTATTTGAATTAGTTTATATATAAATGTATCATATACATATATGCGTGAGTGCATGTGTAACATAATAATCCTTGAAAGGTATAATATTCCCATATATAGATGTTGGGATTTACATCGCAATAGACATATTAGCTCATTTTGTATGTCATGTTTGTTGTCCAAATATGTGCATGTATATGTGTTACAAAATATATACACACACACACATATGTATGTATGTATGTGTGTATATATATATGAACAAGAACATCTATATATAGATAAATATATATATAGAAAGAGAGAGAACAATTATTAAAAATTATTTACAATTCAAAATTAACTTAGTTTTGCAAGCGTAATAATTTTAGTATTTTTATTTCTATATATTATAAATAAAATAGTGTTTTCATCCATAAATAATTGACATAAAATAATCTATTAGTGAAAACTCAAATTTTACAATTTTTGAAAATCTAGGATCATAAAATAGAGCTTAGAAAAAATTGGGAGATTTTCCAAAGTTGAAATATTTTTTTAAAATAAATACATTGATTTCAACAATAATTATTTAATATAAAATTATGTATTATTAAAATTGCAAATTTTAAAATATCAGAAATTCTAAGATCATTAATGAAAGGTTACAAAAAATTTTGAAGAAATTTTCAATTAAATTATTATTTTTAATAAATCATAAGTAGTTTTTCCAAACTAATATTAATTATTAAAAATAATGAACTTTGTTGAAAAATTCCTAGATTTTTTCTATACGTTTTTGAAATGATATTATATTTTCAAAAAATATATATTTAAATTTTGAGTGTAATAATTATTTTATATATAATAAGCAATTCAAAAATTCAATAAATATTAATTTAAAAATATGAATATATGTGTGATAATTAATTTTTGAATTTTTAAATTCATATTATATATAAATAAGTGTACTAATTTTTTTAAATCATATATATATCTTATATATGCTATTATGAGAGAGAAATACACACTAATATATATAAATGTGTATGAATTTATTAATAAATATATATGAAACAATTATTGATGAAAAAATGATTTTGTACAGTAAACAACATTTTTCCATACATAATCAAATAGTATAATAAATAAATTATGCACATAACCAAACCTTATTTGTGACAACAACATCTACTTACAAAATCTCATCTAACTAAACATATAGTAGCAATATATTTAAACAGATATAAAATTGCTCATTATAGAATCATACAATATAATTTAATTACTGTAATATGAATTAAAATTACTAATTTAATGATGCCTTTGAAATCACATTGAAGCAATGACTTTCCTTCCTTTTACTGTTCTTGATTCGTCAGATTGCAAGTCCGGAATTACCGACCTCTAACTATCGAATAGTATTATTTTAATTTGAAATATATCTGAGAATTTTGGACTGGATTGAGAGCTATATTTTAACCAACAATGTAGAAGGTAATGGTGTCCAAAAAAGGTCTGTAATTATTTTAAAGACATATACACACATACATACATACATACATACATACATGCATACATATACATACATATACATATACATATATATATATATTTGTATATATGTATGTATCTATAGGGTTGTATTAGAGAGAAACAAGGAAAAACTTTTTACACATTCTCACTTGATCTCAATCAATTATCTCCAAGCCAATTCCTTATGTTTTAGCCACCCCCAGACCTTTCCAAAATCGAAATTTTGCAGTCCTAATGATGGACTTTAAGCCCATCTAAGCCCAAGCCAAAATACTATGCAACTAAATCTAATTTAATTGCTTGTCGATATTGTATATCGTTCGATATGTTTATAAATATATATAACATTATTTATTTATCAAATCATATTCAAATTTTATAATCAATGTTTCATCAATATTAATTAATTTAATTAATTTATAACAATTATAAACTAATTAAATCATTCGGTCATAAGAGAATTCATCATTTCGGCTGTGTAACTCTTGGGTGTAAATTTGGTCAGCGATTAACATCGAACCATTCTATTGTTATTGTTCACACGTCACTTAGCAGGTGGTGTGACATTATGTCCAAATTTATTGCTTACTCATTTTCGATAAAGTCCAATTTTAGTTTAATAAGCGTTATCCCGTTGTGACATTTGTTTACACCAATTCTCTTCGTCAAAACTATATCACTTTGGACTTATGGAATTTGGTAATGGTCAAATTCCAACCTCATCCACATTTAACTTTACAGTCCAAATACAAAGTCTTTGGTTCAATAATAACAATTATTATTAACTAAAATGCTTTGGACAGAGACTTAGACTTTGAGTTGACTTGAGTTGGCCGTGATACAAACCACATATAACTAAGGAGATGAATCCTCTCTTGAATAGTGCTTCACTTCCAATACTTCCACTCGACCTAACTATAGTAACATGATGGACGCCATGCCATGATTTGGCTATAATCAAAGAGGAGCTTTCATATCCGACCTGCTTCATCAATGACTCTGGTAGTCATCTGATTGAAGATCCACAGTATTCTCAAGTCATGAGAATAGTGTAAATCAATCACATCGATATTTTCTATTTGACCATAGTTAAATTAACCAACAGAAAACTATCTAGTGAGTCGTTCCATAGTTATCCAATAACTATTAGTACATGCCCCCAACGGTCTTGAGTAATACACTACCCAACATTTGGAGAGCATTATGTACTCCAGTCTCAACGGATACATCGATATCCAGTCTGGATGCATCTTGACTAGGAACATTTAAAATGGTATATTTGTTTCTTTGTGATAAATTACTCCCGGTTACAACACTTTGTGACTACTATCTAAATATACCATTTATGGATTTTTCTATTAAATATACTTTTAATGATGTTGATTAATTAATATAATCACATTATATCAAGTATATAATAGGAAGAAACTACCTTTTATTTCGAAAAATATTGGGCAACGAGTTAGATATATGTAACAAATTACATAACTACCCCTAGGGCATACCCTTAACTCTATCAATCTTCCACTTGCACTTGGGGTCAATTATGGAATCTAATTCCAAATTTCCAATCAGTTTTCTCAAAACCGATTAGGTCAGTCCCTTAATGAATGGGTATGCTATTATATTTTAATTATCTACTTTGTCGATTAACTCTCTCTAACACTAATAAATTGCCTTTATCACGTGGAACGATTTGAAGTATGTCTTTCAACTTCTAGTGAGCTTTAAGTTCTAACATGACCAATTTCATGACATTGTTATCTTATAACAATATTATGGGATTCTCAACATTTGGAATCACCTTTGGCTCAATTATAAATTTGTGCATTTATATCTATATACATTGGTTTATTGTAGCGCTATTCAAGTTTATGTTCTCAACATTTCGATGAATCGACCACAATAACCTTTATTTTGAAACATTATCAAATTAAAGATTTTAACTTGAATTTGATCATTGACATGTCATACTCAATATCACTTATAAAAGTTTGTGTGCAAACTTTCCATCATAACGAGTTTGTTGTTTCTATAAACAATTCTTGTAACGACCCGATATTTTCAACCATTCGCATCCGCACATGTCAGACTTAAATTGCTCAAAATACAGCGTAGTAAATAAAATTTGGCAAATCTTAGAATATACAATAAATAAATAATCACATATCACAGACACGGAGTAAATAATAATGCAGCGGAATTAAAAGAGATAGTAGTTCATGAAGCTACTATATAAAAATAAGACACATCAGAGTTAAACAAGATACAACAGAAGAGTAACAAGATACATCAGGTATAAATCAGAATACATCCCTGAAATCATGGGATACAGAAAGCAAAATAGATGGATGGAACTTCAAGGAAAGCTCCAACTTCGAAGGTGAGTCTTGAATGCTGAATCACTCGATCTGACTTGAGCGTAAAGAAAAACACAAAACACTCGAGTCAGGACATAAATACTTATGAACTGTAAATCAACTCAAGTGAACAGTAACAAAAATGCATCAGTAACTTAAAGGATGCGTGGGATCGTCCATCCTTTAAGGATCCGTTAAACTATTTACTATGTAGTAATGCACTATTATAATAATGTCTACAGTAAAATAAACTTACTTTAAAATAGCGTTAAGGAGTGACCCAATATTCCCCTTAACACATAATAGCCCAAGTAGTCCTTCCAGTATCAGCATATCTCCAGATCGTGAAACTACCCTAAATACTCCATGGGCTACGGGAGAAAAATAAACTCGTAGTAAGGCTCGCTATGGTAGGTGACACGGCACAACTAGGCAATGCCAGGGTAGATATATCAATTACGCTTCCGGGCTGGTGGTAATGCATATCAGCCACTACCGCCCACCTCGAAACACACTCCCAAATCAAAATCGGAGGATGGCCATCAAACCAGCCACAAGATAAGAGTATAGTATCGAAGGAATGTGTCCGATCGGAGGAATGACCTCACTTGGCCCGTCGATCGCTCCTGTTTTAGCCACCTTATGCCAACTCACGGGAGTCGGGTCAATGTTCATACCTCAATAGAATCGTCGCCGCCATCCTACTTCATTTTGGAATCTCCACCACGTACACGGTTGTTAAAGTGGTTTTTGGAGTTGGCAGAGAGTATGACAACTCCCAATCGCAGTCTCTTTAACAACCAAACGTTATTATAACGCCGTGGTCATTTCAAAATAGTTTATACTTCAAAAATCAAATCATTTCATTTCAAACCTATATCCCTTTCAAAATAGTTTATAGTTCGAACCAAAACCATTTTTATTTAAATACTATATTTAAATCATAATAGTTTATCATTTCCATTTCAAACATATATTTACCTTTCAAAAATCATAATACTTTCAATGTTATAACTCTTTCAAAACCAAAATACTTGAAATCATTACACTTTGAAAATCATAATGTTTCGAAGACAAATTTCAAATTTAACTAAATCCAAACCATCAGTTTCAATTCAACTTAGTTTCCAACAAAACATTCCAACCCTTAACAATTTCAAATACAAATTTAATCCACAAAATTAACTATTCAAATTTATAATATAATTCAAAGCTTAAATGTCCCACATTTCAAAACTAATTTTATAATTTCATATATCTCAAATTTACTTCATTATTACTTAGTTTGAAATATTCATTTCATAAATCCAATATTATTTAAATAATATTGGATTACAAGCAAACTCGGTATCCTTTCATACTATATAACCTTCAAATATCCATTTATCAAAAATCACATATCATTGCATTCATATTCTTTATCAAAATATCATATCTTTTCAAAACCTCATTATCAAATCATTATTTGAATTCAAATTCAAATATTCAAGTTTAAATATCATTTTAAAATCAGAGATATCATTTAAATATCATTTCAAAACACATTCAAAAATTTCATTAAAAATTCATTTATCTCATTACATTTCATTCCATTAACACATAACCAAGTGAACCTTATTTAAATTCAAATTCAATTAAAATTCCCTAAAAATTCAAATTTAAATATTAAATATACTCGAAACTCCTTAAATTTCACAAATAATCAATTCCAAAAGTTAAATCGTTTAACGCACTAAAATATAACTCAAACAATGTTAAAATCTATAACATTTCAAACATTGTCAAATTATAGCAACGACAACATTTATAAAGTGCTATCGTAGCTTATAGTTTTCAAAATAGTTCAGCTTAGGAACAACAGCATTTAAAAAATGCCATAATAGATATTTAGTTATTTCAACACTAGTTAAGTTCAAAACAACAGCATTTTAAAGTGATGTTATAAAACAACAGTATTTTAGAGATGTTATTAATAAAATTCCAGATTTTATTATAACTTTTTCAAAAACAATAAAACTTCAAAAAATTTCTATTTAAATTTATAAATCATATTTCTAGACTTTGAAATTTCACATTTAAATACTTTTAACATATAATTATCATAATAAAATTTAAAATCAAATATCCAATTAAAATTCAATTCATTTGTTAAGTCAAAATTTCACTATTTATTTACTTACTGAATTTAAACAAAACTTAACATTTTACTTCAAATATCATTTCAAAACTTTAAATTACATTTCCATTATTTACTGACATTTTAAAAATATAATTTAAAGTTAAAAATCACATTTACTTCAAATTTACATACTTAAATTCCCAAAATCAAAACTTAATATTTGGCTTTCTCAAAACCATAAATATATATATATTTAAATCAAATTTCATATTTTAAAATACATATCAATACAAAAATCATTTAAAAATATACCATGAAGTCTGTATAAATTTTTTTAACCTAGGTCAAGTGATACGGATATATATCATTTCAATCCATAATTTAAAAAGAAAACCTGGGTTCTATCATTTCAAACCCGCAATTCCAAGTCAAATAAAATACAATAAAAATCGCTCAGGCCTATCATTTCAGCCCATAATGATTTTTCCCTATTCTAAAGTCTGTTCGCGTATGTATCATTTCAACCCATAGTGATTCTATTCTAACAGGGAACTTGTAGTGTGAATATATGCATAAACAATATAAATAATGCACTAACATGTCAATGTCACAATATAATGTCATATATCAGATGTCAGGTGATAATTAATAAAGTTAACATGGAAATAACATGATATAGCGTATCATATAATCATCATTTTGTAACGACCCGTATTTTACGTGTCGACTAATCGTAAAATAATGGCTACTAGGTTGTTAGTGTTGTTCATGTTGTTCAGAGCTTAAGTCATGAAAAGTTAACTCGTGTGGAAGCTAACTCGTGTAGGTGGATTTAGCTTAGGTCGTGTATTTTTAAGTCGTAGACGACTTAAGGGGTTTCGAGTTATAGGAATTACGACCTATAAAAGTTTCACGAGTTATTGTGTTAGAACGAGTTAAGGGGATAGGTCGGTTATACGACCTAAGGAAATGGTTTAGGACTTAGGATGGTTGCCGAGTTAAGGGTTAACGACCTAAGGAACTGGACGAGTTAGTAGCTTAGGCGAGTTATCGGTTTTAGGGGTTAAGCGACTTACTAGACAACGACTTAAGAGTGTTTACGACCTATGGAAGTTGAGTCGTGAACGAGTTATAGTAGTTGACCGACCTATGGGGTTTATGACTTATTCGATGAGCGACCTAAGGAAGTTAGTCATGTTAGTTAGGTCGTAGACGACCTAAGTTAGGATGCTGAGGAATTAGGTCGTGTGAGTTTAGGTCGGTGGGGTATTTAGGTCGTAGGTCGTAACTCGTGAAGGCATTAGGTCGCGTAGGAGCTTAAACTATTAAGCCGTTAGGTCGTGTAACCCTGGGTTTAGTTAGGTCGTTGAGCGACCTAAGGGTTAGTGTTAGGTCGCTAGGTAAGATAGGTCGTATCTCGTAACTCGTTTACGAGTTAGTAGTGATAGTTAGGTCGCTAGGGAGGATAGGTCGGCAAGCTTGATGAGTCGTGTCTCGTGTGCTTTGATAAGTCGTAGTATGATAG
The DNA here is from genome assembly GCA_030765085.1 of Allium cepa. Taxonomy (NCBI): domain Eukaryota; kingdom Viridiplantae; phylum Streptophyta; class Magnoliopsida; order Asparagales; family Amaryllidaceae; genus Allium; species Allium cepa. The sequence goes on from CM060943.1 coordinate 294,963,838, forward strand.
GTCGGCTTTGCTGATGAGTCGTTGGGGGCTTAGGTCGTTGTGTCGCGTGTGGGTTAGGTCGGAGATTTCTTAGGTCGGCAACGACCTAAAACCGAGAACGACCTAAGGTGTGATCTGCCTATAAATAGAGGGCTTTGGCTCACTTTTTGGCACCGGTTTTTGAAGCGACGAAGTGCTGCCATTTTGAGAGCTCGACTTCAACATTTCTTCATCTTCTTTTCTCCACTCCAATCTAGTTCTAACATCCATCCAAGATCGAAGATCGAGATTGAAGATCCAAGAGCTAAAGTTGAAGATCTTCATCCAACGAAGCTAGATTTCATCGTTTCAAGCGAGATTTCGACAAATCAAGCTTGAATCCTTGCTGTCCAGATCTGAAGTGATTAGTTTTTGAGGTGTTTGGGTGATTCGGTGAGTGGTAGTTATCTCTCACGCGGACCCAAAGGAGTATATTGGATTGGTGGTTTGTTTGGGTGTTAAAAATAGTGATTTCATGCATTTTTCTTAGATCCAAGTCTAGATCCATTTCTTATGAAGATATTTACTTATGCAAGTTCATTTATCAAGTTAGAGAAACAAAACCCATGATTTATATTTGTTAGATCTATAATAGAAACCCATGATTCATGTATGTTAGACTTATGCTCATTTATTTACGAAATTGCCACTATAGTTAATATTGCTTATTAGATCTTGTTTGAATGCTTGATTGTTTGGATGTATGATTGATTTGATTGTTTCAAGTTAGCTAGTGGTTGATTTGGAACAAGATGGTTGAGGATGATTCAAAAGCTAAGTGGAAAGGCTCTTGAATGGTGAAAGCTGCTTGTGGCATATGAAGCGGATGTTGAAGCTCATATGTATGGATTAGATGATGTTGAGATGGGACTTTGCCATGATGCGATGAGGCAAGCCATGATGTTGAGATGGGACTTTGCCATGATGCGATGAGGCAAGCCATGATGTTGAGATGAGACTTCGCTATGATGCGATAAAGCGAAGCATGATGTGAGATAGCCTTGGTTTAATCCAGACGGGATCATTCCAAGCATGTTGATAACTCGATGATGCGATGCGAGTTGGTTGATAATGGTTAGCTTGAGAGGCGCTTGAGCTAGTATGGAAATAGTCGTCAAGGAGGATGACTAGGAGGCTGAGATCTCATCGTTGTTGAAGGTTCTAGCATGCTCAAAGCAAGAGTACGTTGGAACGGGCTGCGACGACGTTCCAAGCACGGGCTGCGACGACGTGCTAGTACTCTGGGTAGTTGCGAAAATTCCTAGGCACGGGCTGCGACGACGTGCGGAGTTATGTCTAGAACCGGGGTTACCATTAGCCCTTAACAGATGGATAAAAGAATGAGTTGGTCATTCAATTAACGGTGAAATCAAGGCAATGATAACAGTGATAGCCAGAGTCATGGATGTTTGGCTGTACCATCATTCGGTCTCAAGAGCGGTGTTTTCTGGGTACTTATCTGATCTTGGTTTAGGCCTTGGGGGTTGTATTTGGAAAACATCGACCTTGACTCGAATGATTATTGCTTTACTTTAATTGTCTGTCATGTTATGCTTGCTTCTCCTTAGTGTGTGTCTGGGGGCTATCACTGTAGTAAGAGGTGGAGTGGGATGGTTTGGTTCCTATTCCTTTTATCCCTTATGCTCTTTTGGTATGTTTGATAGTTGATTTACTACTCACTAAGACTTTGTCTGACTCAAGGTTTTATGTCCCCTCTTATTACCTTGGGCTGTTCATCCATGTTGGGATGAGCAGACTAGGTGACAGGTGGCAGGTGCTGATCTTAGTGGCTCACGTTGATGATGACGAAGGCGAGCAGGAGGCTTTACATATCATTTTCATATTCTATGTACTGGATATTCCGCTGTTTGTTGATTACTCTGAGTGCTATGTAGTGAGGCTTCTTGTATTCATGATTCAGACCATGTATAAAGCTATTATGATTAGATGATGATATTCTGTTCTATGGGAGCTTCACTATATTATATTTCTCTATTGTATTTTATCCATGCGCTGTGAGTTTTACGATAGAGTCTGAAATGTTTATTTTACCCTTGACGATCACCCATGGTTGTCTGGCACACTTTCAGCGCACCATTCCCTTGTTCCGTGCGGGAGTCATGGGCGGTCGTCACATTTGGTATCAGAGCTTTGGTTAATCGATTTTAGCCAACGCTCGCTGACGTAACTACGTATGAGAGACGTAATTGTATTTTGATGAATGATTACTATATATATAATATAGTAGTTTAGAAGGATTTGAACTCCTTATGCAGTTGTTTCTCAAGGTGTTCTAAGTCATTCCTTTTTGTAGATATTAAGGATGAGTCGAAGGGGGAGACCAGCTGTTAGGGAAGGCCGTGTTGCTAGGGAAGCTGTTGATTATGCTCCTATGTTTGAGGTCATGATGACTTCGATCATGAGAAGGATACCAGCTTCAGGGCCATCAGTGGATGTTGGAGTTCAAGTTCAAGCTCCAAGACCGGTGGATTTTGCTAAGCTTTGTAAGGACTATACTGCTCTTGGAGGGAAGGTTTTCTTGGGAACGGAATCGACCATTGAAGTCCAAAGATGGATAGATGCTTGTAGAAGGATCTTTGGAGATTTGGGGATTGAGGATGCAACTAAGAGGAAGCTTGCATCTAGACAGCTTCAAGGGAGAGCTTCTGATTGGTGGAACTCTATCACCATCGATACTCCAGAGGAAGAGATTACTTGGGAGCAATTCCAAGTCAGATTTGAAGCTAAGTTCATCTCTACGGCTCAGAAATCTGTCTTGTTTAAAAAGTTTGTGGAGCTCAAGCAGGGTGGAAGACCCGTTCTTGAGTATGTTTCTGAGTTTGAAGCTTTGTCCAAGTATGCCAGATCGTATATTGATTCTCCCTATCAGAAGAATGAGAAGTTTATGACCGGTTTGGGTGCTTATCTTGGAAGACAGTTGGTGGATCATCTGGATGATCCGTTTGAGAAGCTTGTGGAGAAAGCTCTCAGGCATGAGAATTTGTTTCCTAGGGAGAGTTCTGTTGTTGCTGTAACCAAGGAAGGGTTTAAGCCACAGAAGGGTGGAAACAAGAAGAGGAAGCAACAGCAACAGAAGGGTAAGGATGGCCAGAAGAAGCCGAAGGGCGAAATGACTTGCTATAATTGCCAGCAGAAGGGCCATCTCTCCAAGGATTGTAGGAATCCAAAGGCGCCGGCGAAATGCCACAACTGTGACAAGCCAGGGCATTTCAGGAAAGATTGTCCAGAACCGAGGAAGGACAGGCAGATTGTGCAAGCTTATGCTTTGGGAGCTGTGCCGTCGTTTTCAAAAGCTCTTACTGCTGAAGAGAAAGGGAAGAGTGTGGTGGTTCAAGGTACTCTTTCCATTTGTGGTGTTCTAGTTAGGGTGTTGTTTGATACTGGGGCGTCGCATTCCTTTGTTTGTAATGAGTTAGTAGACCGGTTGGGTTTGGAACCGGATATTGTTGATAGGCCATTGGTTGTAACTAATCCAGTTGGGGGTTCGTCATGTTTGTGTATGATATGCCGTGGTCTAGTTGTATCAAGTCATGATTGCTCTTTCGTTTGTGATTGTTTTGTTCTGAACTTTGCGGGGTTCGGAATTATTTTGGGTATGGACTGGCTTAGGAAGTATGCGGCAAGGATTGATTGTGAGAGGCTAGAGGTGACAGTCGGGAATGTGGAAGGGCGAAAGGTTGTGATACGATGTAAGCATGAGGAAGGCATCTTCATGAGCTTCATGTATTCGCTGGTTGTTCCACGGGATGGACTGTCATCGGTGCCTATTGTGAATGGATTTGAGGATGTCTTTGACGAAGTCAAAGGATTACCGCCGCATAGGGAGATCGAGTTTCGTATCGATCTAGTTGAGGGAGCCAGACCAGTTGTGATGCCTCTTAGGCGGATGGCGCCTAGGGAGCAACAAAAGTTGAAGGTGCAAGTTGATGACCTTTTGCGGAAAGGATTCATTCGGCGTAGTGTGTCCGAATGGGGTGCACCAGTTGTGTTCGCAACCAAAGCGGATGGATCGTTAAGGTTATGTGTGGATTATCGTGAGCTGAATAAGGTGACTAAGAAGAACAAGTATCTATTGCAGAGAATAGATGACTTGTTTGATCAGCTTCACGAGGCTAAGGTGTTTTCTCAGATGGATTTGGCAACGGGATTTCACCAGTTAAGAGTGGCGAAGGATAGTGTGCCGAAGACTGCTTTTAGGACACCATCCGGTTTTTATGAGTGGCTGGTAATGCCGTTTGGATTGACTAACGCACGAGCATATTTTGTGGATCTTATGAATAGAGTATTCAGAGATCAGTTGAACAAGTTCGTACTTGTGTTCGTGGATGATATTCTGATTTATTCCAGAACTGAAGAAGAGCACAAGACGCACTTGCGTTTGGTTTTGAAAATCTTGCGGAAACATCAGCTGAAGGCTAAGTTTTCGAAGTGTCACTTCTGGAAGAATGAAGTGAGATTCTTAGGCTATGTTATTTCTGGAAATGGGATAGCGGTCGATCCCGCTAAGGTGGCAGCGATCCAGGATTGGGTTAGACCTAAGAATGCATCCGATGTGAGAAGTTTTCTTGGATTAGCAGGATATTATCGTCGGTTTATCAAAGACTTTTCCAAGATAGCTGCACCATTGACAGGATTGACGAAAAAGAATCAAGTGTTTAGATGGGATGATAAGTGTGAGCAAGCTTTCGTAATCCTGAAAGAGCGACTGACAAGTGCTCCTGTTTTGACCATTCCTAGTGGGAATGATGAGATGGTGGTTTACACCGATGCATGTGGTACTGGACTTGGAGCAGTGCTAATGCAGAAAGATAAAGTTGTTGCATATGCAAGTCGACAACTGAAGCCGCATGAAAGGAATTATCCGACTCATGATTTGGAGTTAGCGGCGATCGTATTTGCTTTGAAGATGTGGAGACATTATCTTTTGGGAGTTCGATTCGAGTTGTTTACGGATCATAAGTCGTTGAAGTATCTGTTTTCCCAAAAGGATTTGAATCTTCGGCAGCAACGGTGGCTAGAGTTCTTAGCATCATATGATTTTGGTATAGCTTATACTCTGGGAAAAGGTAACGCAGTAGCTGATGCGTTGAGTCGAAGACATGCCGGATTGGGAGCCATGTTTTCGGAATGGAAGAGTCTCGAGTATTTGGCTGGATTTGATTTCAGGCCCAGATATGAATTGGAACCTGAGATGTTGGCAAACTTATCGATAAGGCCTACTCTGGTGGAGAGAATTGGCGAGAGCCAAAAGCGAGACGATAAGCTTGTCAAGATTATCCGAGATTTGGAATCTGGATTGGACCCAGAGAAGGATGAAAGGTTCGAAGTCGATCGAGAGGGTTGGCTTCGTAAGCAAGGACGACTGGTTGTTCCCGATATCGATGAGTTGAGAGATGAAGTTTTGAAGGAAAGTCATCACTCGAAGTTGACAATTCATCCAGGAGGAAATAAGATGTATCGGGATATGAAGAGAACCTATTACTGGGAAGGTATGAAGAAGGACGTTGGAAATTTTATTTCCAAATGTATGAACTGTCAGTTGGTAAAAGCTGAACAGAAAAAGCCAAGTGGATTACTTCAGCCATTAGAGGTTCCTACATGGAAGTGGGAGCAAGTGTCGATGGATTTTATCGATGGCCTACCTAGAACCAAGGCGGGAAATGAAGGGATTTGGGTCATCGTAGATCGGTTGACCAAGAGTGCAAGGTTCATTCCTGTTCGATCGACTAGGACTGCATCAAAGTTGGCTGAGCTTTATGTTAAGTGGATAGTTCGATTCCATGGTATTCCGAAGAGTATAGTGAGCGATCGAGACCCATTGTTCACTAGTGGATTTTGGAAGAGCTTCCAGGAAGTTTTGGGAACCGAGTTGTGTTTGAGTACAGCTTATCATCCCCAAACAGATGGTCAGACTGAGAGAGTCAACCGAGTTTTGGAAGATCTTCTCAGAGCTTGTGTTTTGGATTTCGGAGGATCGTGGGAAGATCATCTTCATTTGGTGGAGTTTGCGTACAATAACAGTTACCAGTCAAGCATTGGTATGGCACCGTATGAAGCGCTGTATGGAAGACCGTGTAACTCTCCGACATGTTGGTTGGAAACTGGAGAAAAGCTAATACTTGGGCCAGAGATGATTCGTCAGACTACGGATTGTATAGAGGTCATTCGGCAACGAATGAAGGCAGCCCAAGACCGCCAGAAAAGTTATGCTGATAAGCGTCGTAAGGATTCGGAATTCGACGTAGGTGATATGGTTTTAGTGAAGATTTCTCCACTGAAGAATGTTATTCGATTTGGAAAGCAAGGAAAGTTGACTCCGAGATTTGTTGGACCATTCCCGATTATCGAGCGAATTGGAATGCTCGCTTATAGATTGGAGTTACCGGAAAAGATGGCGGGTGTGCACAATGTTTTTCATGTATCTTATCTACGGAAGTATGTGCACGACTCAAATACGGTGGTTTCTGCTGATAGCTGTGAAGATTTGGAGGTTGATCCAGTTGTTAGAAGACCTCGTAAGCCGCTTCGTATTGTTGAAACCGATACGAAACAGCTTAGGAGGAAGACGATTACGTTGCTCAAGATACAATGGAGTGATGATGTTAACGACTGTACGTGGAAGGAGGAAGAGAGGATGAAGGCAGCTCATCCTGAACTATTCGAGGTATGCCCCTAAGGTGTCGTGACATCTCATGAATTTGTAGCTTGTTCTAGTCTTAGAATTCTGCATGCTAGGTTAGTAATTGGATGCATGGTTTGTTGATTGCTATGGATGGTAGGCATGCAGAATAGTTTTGATTGCTGTTGTTTGTTTGGAATTTCGGGGGCGGAATTCCTAAGGGGAAGAGAATGTAACGACCCGTATTTTACGTGTCGACTAATCGTAAAATAATGGCTACTAGGTTGTTAGTGTTGTTCATGTTGTTCAGAGCTTAAGTCATGAAAAGTTAACTCGTGTGGAAGCTAACTCGTGTAGGTGGATTTAGCTTAGGTCGTGTATTTTTAAGTCGTAGACGACTTAAGGGGTTTCGAGTTATAGGAATTACGACCTATAAAAGTTTCACGAGTTATTGTGTTAGAACGAGTTAAGGGGATAGGTCGGTTATACGACCTAAGGAAATGGTTTAGGACTTAGGACGGTTGCCGAGTTAAGGGTTAACGACCTAAGGAACTGGACGAGTTAGTAGCTTAGGCGAGTTATCGGTTTTAGGGGTTAAGCGACTTACTAGACAACGACTTAAGAGTGTTTACGACCTATGGAAGTTGAGTCGTGAACGAGTTATAGTAGTTGACCGACCTATGGGGTTTACGACTTATTCGATGAGCGACCTAAGGAAGTTAGTCATGTTAGTTAGGTCGTAGACGACCTAAGTTAGGATGCTGAGGAATTAGGTCGTGTGAGTTTAGGTCGGTGGGGATTTAGGTCGTAGGTCGTAACTCGTGAAGGCATTAGGTCGCGTAGGAGCTTAAACTATTAAGCCGTTAGGTCGTGTAACCCTGGGTTTAGTTAGGTCGTTGAGCAACCTAAGGGTTAGTGTTAGGTCGCTAGGTAAGATAGGTCGTATCTCGTAACTCGTTTACGAGTTAGTAGTGATAGTTAGGTCGCTAGGGAGGATAGGTCGGCAGGCTTGATGAGTCGTGTCTCGTGTGCTTTGATAAGTCGTAGTATGATAGGTCGGCTTTGCTGATGAGTCGTTGGGGGCTTAGGTCGTTGTGTCGCGTGTGGGTTAGGTCGGAGATTTCTTAGGTCGGCAACGACCTAAAACCGAGAACGACCTAAGGTGTGATCTGCCTATAAATAGAGGGCTTTGGCTCACTTTTTGGCACCGGTTTTTGAAGCGACGAAGTGCTGCCATTTTGAGAGCTCGGCTTCAACATTTCTTCATCTTCTTTTCTCCACTCCAATCTAGTTCTAACATCCATCCAAGATCGAAGATCGAGATTGAAGATCCAAGAGCTAAAGTTGAAGATCTTCATTCAACGAAACTAGATTTCATCGTTTCAAGCGAGATTTCGACAAATCAAGCTTGAATCCTTGCTGTCCAGATCTGAAGTGATTAGTTTTTGAGGTGTTTGGGTGATTCGGTGAGTGGTAGTTATCTCTCACGCGGACCCAAAGGAGTATATTGGATTGGTGGTTTGTTTGGGTGTTAAAAATAGTGATTTCATGCATTTTTCTTAGATCCAAGTCTAGATCCATTTCTTATGAAGATATTTACTTATGCAAGTTCATTTATCAAGTTAGAGAAACAAAACCCATGATTTATATTTGTTAGATCTATGATAGAAACCCATGATTCATGTATGTTAGACTTATGCTCATTTATTTACGAAATTGCCACTATAGTTAATATTGCTTATTAGATCTTGTTTGAATGCTTGATTGTTTGGATGTATGATTGATTTGATTGTTTCAAGTTAGCTAGTGGTTGATTTGGAACAAGATGGTTGAGGATGATTCAAAAGCTAAGTGGAAAGGCTCTGGAATGGTGAAAGCTGCTTGTGGCATATGAAGCGGATGTTGAAGCTCATATGTATGGATTAGATGATGTTGAGATGGGACTTTGCCATGATGCAATGAGGCAAGCCATGATGTTGAGATGGGACTTTGCCATGATGCGATGAGGCAAGCCATGATGTTGAGATGAGACTTCGCTATGATGCGATAAAGCGAAGCATGATGTGAGATAGCCTTGGTTTAATCCAGACGGGATCATTCCAAGCATGTTGATAACTCGATGATGCGATGCGAGTTGGTTGATAATGGTTAGCTTGAGAGGCGCTTGAGCTAGTATGGAAATAGTCGTCAAGGAGGATGACTAGGAGGCTGAGATCTCATCGTTGTTGAAGGTTCTAGCATGCTCAAAGCAAGAGTACGTTGGAACGGGCTGCGACGACGTTCCAAGCACGGGCTGCGACGACGTGCTAGTACTCTGGGTAGTTGCGAAAATTCCTAGGCACGGGCTGCGACGACGTGCGGAGTTATGTCTAGAACCGGGGTTACCATTAGCCCTTAACAGATGGATAAAAGAATGAGTTGGTCATTCAATTAACGGTGAAATCAAGGCAATGATAACAGTGATAGCCAGAGTCATGGATGTTTGGCTGTACCATCATTCGGTCTCAAGAGCGGTGTTTTCTGGGTACTTATCTGATCTTGGTTTAGGCCTTGGGGGTTGTATTTGGAAAACATCGACCTTGACTCGAATGATTATTGCTTTACTTTAATTGTCTGTCATGTTATGCTTGCTTCTCCTTAGTGTGTGTCTGGGGGCTATCACTGTAGTAAGAGGTGGAGTGGGATGGTTTGGTTCCTATTCCTTTTATCCCTTATGCTCTTTTGGTATGTTTGATAGTTGATTTACTGCTCACTAAGACTTTGTCTGACTCAAGGTTTTATGTCCCCTCTTATTACCTTGGGCTGTTCATCCATGTTGGGATGAGCAGACTAGGTGACAGGTGGCAGGTGCTGATCTTAGTGGCTCACGTTGATGATGACGAAGGCGAGCAGGAGGCTTTACATATCATTTTCATATTCTATGTACTGGATATTCCGCTGTTTGTTGATTACTCTGAGTGCTATGTAGTGAGGCTTCTTGTATTCATGATTCAGACCATGTATAAAGCTATTATGATTAGATGATGATATTCTGTTCTATGGGAGCTTCACTATATTATATTTCTCTATTGTATTTTATCCATGCGCTGTGAGTTTTACGATAGAGTCTGAAATGTTTATTTTACCCTTGACGATCACCCATGGTTGTCTGGCACACTTTCAGCGCACCATTCCCTTGTGCCGTGCGGGAGTCATGGGCGGTCGTCACACATTTACTTGCATAAACATTTTTAATTACTAAACACTTGTCATATATTCACCATTTCATAAGTAAATTGTCAGAGTGAGAAAGACTCACCTTTTCAAGTGGAAGACCACTACGACACACAAAATGATTCCAAAGGCACGACAAGCACGATATAACATGACTTTTGATTTGAATGAATGGGAGCCTAGATGATGATCTTATATACAATAAATAAACAAGATCATATGAACATATGAATTCAATACAAAATATATTGAAACAATTGGAATTTTTTAATTAACAAAGAACATCACCTAGATTTTTCATCAACTTTGCTTGACCATGGCAACATGGCTTGTCATATGCATACTAAGCTCGGCCTAGATGTCATAAGTGCTCAGCCATGGCTGTGTTATGGCTAGAGTATGGATCAATTAAGGCACGACAAGCAAGAAATGAAGGGGTGGAAGTTATAACATATGGAATACAATTGGTCAAGGCAAAAGGGGTTGTGGTTGAATCACTTAGGTTTCGTCAGTCATGTATTTGGGCTCGGCCTTGGCATGAGCAGGTCTGGTGGTGGCTGGAGTTGCGGCCAGAGGTGGTAGAGAGGCTGGTGGCGGCGGCTAAGTGGGTGGCTGAGGTGAACTATGAATGTGATGGTGATTTTTGGCTCGACTAGCATGTTTTCAAGGAGTGTTGCATTGCTTTTGTGGTGCTATTATCATCAAGTGGTCACAGCCTGCCTTTGGTCGGAGGAGAGGTTGATGTTGCAGCTAGAGATTGAGGAGGTGATGGTCGGTGGTGATGGTGGAGAGTGGGGCCGAGCAAAGCTTTGCAGAGGAGGAAGCAAAATCATAGAAAATGAGATAAGGAAGCCATGAACATTTTCTTTTCCTTTTTTTTTCTCCTCTTAGCCGTGAGTTTGAAGATGAGAAAAATTGTTTCTCACGTGAAAATGAGATGAATTACACGGCTTAGTAGAAAAATAGATGGCTAGTATAACGACCCTGACTCGACCTTCGGAAATCGGCACCGAATACGACACTCGTATTCAAATGCCACAGATCTAAACGTCGAACCTGGTTCGCCGGAGCTTATAACACATTAATTACAACATAGCAGAAGAAATGAATATATCAATATACAACATTTGATACAATATGATACAACTGAATGATACAATGAATATCAATATACATCTGAGATATGATACAAGACAATAGCAGCGGAAAGAAAAGATAACACCAGCAGCGGAACAATAACCCAAATATGGTCATCAAGGAAGAACTCCAGCATCGGTAATCTCCACCTCCAAGGCACCAATCCAGAAATAGCTCGAACTCCAAATAACGATGCTCAAAGATAAGAAAGTGCAGTCCTGATCCAAAGACTGAAATAGCTCCAGATAATCAACTAAACCTGACTATGTGAAAAACCTAACTCTAGACTGCCCGTGTGGGAAAATGGTGGGCACCCAGAGTTTAGGAAAGGAACAATAAACTCCAGGTCAGTCGTGGGACTGGTATGAGCAAACAAAAACATTTGGTCTTTAAAACAAACAAAAGAATTTAAATTTGAAATCCGCAATGCTTTTTAAAAAATGAAACTACCATAAGGCCTCCCTCCACACACACACAATGCAAACGCGGAATTGGAGGAGATTTCTCCTTATGATAGTCAAATATGCTTGATACGAGAAAATTTCTTTGATATTATTACTAGTACATAGTGTAGAAAGCCATTTTGAAAGTATAATATAAATCCTAGCCAGCATAGGCATTTCGCACTTATGCCTACTACAGCTACCATGTTCAATGGTAGGTTACTACGACATTCCACGGCAGGTTATACAACTAAAACCATACAGGACGCGTATTATTTTGATTGGATTTCCAACAAATGGTCAGGCTAAGGAACTTCCTACTGTCCATGGGATCGCCTCTGGCGGGACGTCCCGAGAACCTAACCGTGTCTCTGCCAACACATGGCCGGGTTACCTCTGTAACTAGGTAACTACTACTCGAGCATGCCATCCCCCGGTCCTTTGGGACCTTTATCCGAGGCGCCTCTAAACCACAAAGTGATCACAAAGTAATAGAACTGCAGTATCCACATGAGTAAGTATCTAGGCTCCATACCATGATACCACCCTTTTCCAAAAGAGAATGACACACCCTAAACGGCGCGACCCTCATAACCATGCCGCATCTTTCCTGTTTCGACCATTTCCGGTGTGTGAGGTCCTGATGCGGCCTCGTCCACAAAGCTACGCTTTATACAAAAGCCATGCTTTGATCAACAAATGATACACAGCAGCGCTCAGCATGCCACACTACCAAATTGGCAGTATATCACTGATAAATATCAACTACATAACCTCTGAGCTCGTACATCTCAGAGAAGGGTGTTAAGCTAAGAGAATAAATTCTCCGCCACCAAGCAGAAATGTATTTGATAGAGATCAGTTTAATATCTCAAAGTGTAATGTCGGACATACAACATACAAGTCTGTTCCGGGTTCGAACAGAACCGAAGGCACTTCCGAAGAAACCCTTGCAAATCCGGGTATCCACAATCCCGATCGGACTTCCCATCACTTAGAAAATCTCTAAACCGTAGCTACTCGGTGTAGAGAAATCGATAGGTTATCCTAACGTTCTTGAAGACACCCGGTCTTCAACACCGGTCTTCAAATGCAATCCATAACGTCGTATCACTATTCGGAATGGGTTATATGACACAAGGTCCTCTCCCGGCTAAACCGAATAGTGAGCGCAATATTTAAAAACATATGGATATGGGATTTCAGTTAAGTCACAACTTTTAAAATCCAAAGCTTTTCTTTCAAATGGTTAAACAAATTACCATTTAAATCTTTAAACAAAAAGATTCGTTTCCTAAAATTCACCTAGTTTCACAAAGATCTATTCATAAATTTCAAAACAATTTCCATTTCAATTTAGATTAACTTAATTAAATCGTTAAATTTAAGACTCAGCTTATAGCTTTCAAACTCGTTTTCCAAAGATCCATTCATAACTTAGGAAATCATTTTCATTTTAGACTTGAAATCCTTTTAACATAAATTGAAAGTTTGTTTCTTATGTGAAAGCTTTTATTATTTCAAAACACATAGTCTTTATTTCAGAAAAATCCAATTATATTTATACAAGTTAAAATCTTTGGGTTAAATTCGAATTCCCAAAACTACACTTTTAAAATGGTTTAAAACCCATATAAACTCATTCATAAGTTGAATAACCTTTTTAAACCCCGGTCCCCAAATCATAGAATTTAATTTCAAATATTGAATTCAAATTTAAATTAAATTATTTAAATTTCAAAACTCAATCAAGTTATTCAAAATAACTTTTATCTTTGAAATTCATTTTCAAAAGCTTCAATTCTAACTCCAAAACTATTTTGGACTCAAAAATTCAATCTTTAAAACTATTTCAAAATCTATGACTGAACCCATTTCCACGTGCAATCCATACTTGTGTGTGTATAAATGTGGTCCAAGGGTTTAACACAATAGTGCACAACATCATCATCACAGATTCAATCATATCGATAAGCGGTATAACTCATAACGCTTATCTTTATTCACAGATTTATTAATCACAAAGATTTACCATTACAATTCAATGTGGGTTTCGAATAACCAACTGGGATCCGACTCCCTGTCGCATCGAAATTCAAATGTCGTTTTACGGGTCAAGGGGTTTTCATATTCATACAACAGTATATTCATCACAAATATAGCAGCTCGGTACAAAGCATCACATAGCATCACATCACATATCAAATATGTCAATCCATCACACAACATTCAAAAACAATCAAACATCTTTGATTAAGGTGAATAAATCGTGTGGTTTTAGATTTATTACTCACATAACTACTTTCATTAGTAATCTTTAATCACTGATTAATAATCATTAAATACAATTGATTAAGTCTTAACCACCTTCATTAATTAATCATTTCTTTAATTATTATCTTAATTAATTAACCCTTAATCGTAATTAATTAAACCTTAATTACTTTTATTAATTAACCTTTAATTAATTACTTTAATTAATAAATCCTTAATTATTAATTAAATCTTAATTATAATTAATTATCCTTAATTGATTATTCTTAATTTAATCACCCTAATTAATTAACCACATTAATTAAGTATGATTTAAAGTAATTAACCCTTAATATTTGATTAATCAATCTCTAATCTGTAATTATCTACTCTTAATTACTTTCACTAAGTAATTATTATTTTTATTTAATCATTCATTAATTACTTGATTTATTAACTTTAATCATTTATTACTTTTAATTAAGTAATTATCTTTAAACAATTAATTATAATTAATCAATCAAATAACCTTTTATTATTAAGAAATCAAACAATCTTTAATTACTAAATCATTACTTGATTATCCATTTAATCACATTAATTAATTACATTTGAAAAACTATTAGATATCTAACACAAAATCTATTTCAAAACCACATCAAATTGTTTTCAAATCATATTTGAATTAAATCCAAGTTTGAAACTTGTTTTAGAAAACTTATTAAAGTTTTACTTTTAAACTTCTTCAAACTTTGTACTAAAATCCAGAAACTATAATGCTTCACAAAAAAACATGTTTTTACTTAAATTTGAAACCTGTATTCTGTTTTAAACAAAAAAAATTGTACAAATTTTTATAAAAATTATTAATCCGAGCCAAAGATAAGTTTACTCGAGCTTTCCCCCAGGTTACCCATTTCTTCTTCCTTTTTCTTTTAACTTTTTTTCGGTTTAAAAGTTTCAAAGCTGATATAAAACCATGCGAAACTCCCTGGAACGAACTCGAGCCACAACCATGCTTTCCCAAACACGAATTCGAGCAAATCACCTTTCATCTTCCTCCTCGAACAAACACATACACACATGCACCTTACACGTGTACAATCTGACTTGCTATCTTCGACCATCCACGTCGCCTCCAACACATCGTCGACGACCCCGAGGCTCTATTCAAACACCTAGAATCAACATATCTAGCCAGAGTCAAAAACGAGTTATTCAGCACACCCTGGAACCCAAAACTCCCCAACGGAATTGGCTTGCAAACGACGATCCCAAGCGCCTGAGGCCTTGCCACCACGTCCCAAGCTTCGTCACAACCCTACGTGTCAAACCCCTATTATGTGATCGCTTGCAGATCAACCACAAAGACACAGCAACATGATTTCTAGTAGCAACTAAAAACTACTTTTAAACCCTAAATTGGTTTTGCGCGACCACCACGATTGATGAGAAAATCTGCGATCATTTTTCCTACAACCTACATCACGTTATCCCCCTCCAAATTCGAACTCGAAACTTAATTGTTCTTAGGTCGATCGATATTGACAAAAATTTGATTTTCATTCATCTCATGAATACACAACATTGTCTAATTTAAAAATCATGAAATATTTACTAAAATTCATCATTTCCAAATACGAATCAAGTTATGAAATCAAATCGTGAAATTAGCTCACTTGATTTTCTGACTTGAAAATGATTTTACTGTTATATCTATTTTTTCCAGAATATTACAAATATTTTTGCTTAAAAACTTTTTTTAAAATTTAAATTACAATGTTTCAAACATTTCGTTTTTAGAGATCAGAGCATAATTTGGATTGTATTGGGATGATATACATTTTTGAATAGGTTTATCAACCCTGTCATAAAAAAAATCAGAAGCTTGTTTGCCTGGAATCAACATACATACCCTATTTACCAATGTACAGACAAGTTTCAATCAACACAAACATTATCAAAGCATCCAAGCATAAGTGGGTAAGAGGGATTAGTTTACTCACAAACAACAATAACAGATTCAAAGTTGAAGGTTTGCTCACATTGGAGTTGCAGCAGAGACAAAGAATAGGGAACACACAGTTTCAAAATGAGAATGGCCTGTGAAATTTTTTTCTTTAATTTTTGAAGCTTTTATCCGCAAAGTTTGTAAAAAGAAACTTTGCTTACTCCCTATCGTGTTTGCTTATTCAGTCATTAATGACATTCGAAGATTAAGTTTAACTTACAGTCCGCATTTGCAGCCAGGGATTGATTGATTGATTTTTTTTTTTTGAACTTGATTTTGTTTCCCTACAACTGATTAAATTTATTGATTAGATTCTTTTTTTACTACTGATTTACAACTCAAATTCAGATCTTTTTTAAAGAAGTTTACTTGCCTTCATTTATTTCCAGAGAATCTTGCTCACTGGCCAAAACTGCAGCTTTGAATTTGAAACTTGCCTCAGGTTGAAGATTGAAGTTATAAATTTTGAACCATGTTTTGTTTTTATTTTCTTTTCAGTGATGATCTTTGTTTTGCTCTTGAATCTGTTGCTTGTTGAAGTTTTGAACTTGCATACTTTCAGATTTGTTTTTTAAGGTTTTTTTCCATTTCTTTCTTGATCTGGTTTCTTTCTATTTTCTTTGGTGTTGTAGTTTGTGATATCAATATTTGTTACTGTATACTTTTCAGATTTGCTGAAAAGTTATTATAATTGCATATGGGGGAGCTCAGAAGTTTTCTTATAATTTTTCATTTTATTATTTTATTTAAAAAATAATGTTGAATGCCATTTGTAAGAAATCATCATGAAGCCTAAACACTTGTACAAATTCACACTTACATATGTATATGTTTAACATTTAAAATTTTCAAAGACAAAAGAATATCTATTTTTATTTTTAAAATAATTTTTTTTATCGTATTTACTTTATAGATGAATGTACCTTTTATTTCATTAGCATATATATATACAATGTTAAAAAAAGAATTGCTTTAACCAATATTTACATTATATAAAATATAAATTACACCTTAATAAATTTAAATGTCACTTATTTTAAAACAATTATTTTAAATTTAATTTCAAATTCCAATTCACTTGAATAAAAATTCATTTATGTATATTACTTCTACTTATACCAATTTAAAGAAAGTAATGATTTTAAAAACTAATTTTATTAATAAGTGATTTTTTTTCTTTTCAAAAGAAAGTATGTATTGTATATATGTATATAATTTGAATTCAAATGATTTCTTAAAATATTTATTATCTCAAGATTGTTAAACTCAAAAGAAATTGGAGCTTTATCCATATATATTTATTACTTATTTTATTTGTTTGAGATTTTTTTTCAACTATATTCCAAATTAAATTTTCAAAAGTTTAAAATATATTATTAATTTAAATTGATAAATTTTTGGGATATTGCTTTTTATTTATAAGATTTTAAATATCCAATCTCAACTCTACAGTTAATTTTAAAATCAATGTCTAAATAAATGAATTTCCTATCTAATTTGAAAAATTCAAATTAATCTACAATTTTATTCAAAATTACATTTTAAGTATCAATTTAAATTTAATTAAAAATAAGGATCATTACAGATTCCCCCTTAAAACAATTTCGTCCTCGAAATTTGCAAGGGAGACAACAAAGAATATATGAAAGATAAAGAAATGATTGATAAGATCAGATCGAAATATTTATTCTGCATTCGGTTTACCAAATCAGAATATCTACAATACGAGAACAAACTCATACAATTATTTCACAAGATACTCGGGTCCACCATATACGAATATGCAAGGGCATTGATTTGTTCGAAGGGATAACTAATCGTTCATAGAATATATCGGATCCCAGAGAATCGATAGATGGATTTAATCTTCCATAATTCTCAAACACTGGGTATGGACCCCAAACTCAAGTCGGAATACCCCAAAGTATATACCAACTTGTCCCTCTTCGGACTTCGTTCTACACAAGAGATTACAACAGAATTTCAAATTTGGTTTTAACCGATATCGTTTTATTGATACAATTCAAATTTATCCTTATATTTGTTAAATAATTTATTCCAATTTATTTAAAATTTTCAATTTCAAATTTCAAATTCATTAGAGTTTAGATGGAAAAACTGATAAGGAACCGATGAAGATACGAAGTAAGGATTTTTCAAAACGATTCGTAGGGCCATCATCACACCAAAACTTCTTTCTGGAGCTGTCATGAAGCCATCAAAAGAATTTTGAAATCGAATCAAAGGAGATTGAGAAGAAAGTTATTTCCACTGTCGCAGGGTATTGACTATCTGTGTTGCTATTCCCCTATCTCGTCCTCTTCTTGCAGTCATACTCAATATCAGTGGATAGTAAGAGAATTAACTAAGGCATTCGAACGGATATCTTAGGGATATACTCATTCTAGGATATACTTCACCTTATCTCTAATGAGTTACTTAATGTGTTATACTCCTGAGCTAAAGTTTTAACCTTCAGCTCTAATACCAATTATAACGACCCTGACTCGACCTTCGAAAATCGGCACCGAATACGACACTTGTATTCAAATGCCGCAGATCCAAACGTCGAACCTGGTTCGCCGGACTTATAACACAGTAAGTACAACACAGCGGAAGAAATGAATATATCAATATACAACATTTGATACAATATGATACAACTGAATGATACAATGAATATCAATATACATCAGAGACATGATAGAAGACAATAGCAGCGGAAAGAAAAGATAACACCAGCAGCGGAACAATAAACCAAATATGGTATTCAAGGAAGAACTCCAGCATCGGTAATCTCCATCTCCAAGGCACCAATCCAGAATTAGCTCGAACTCCCAATAACGATGCTCAAAGATAAGCAAGTGCATTCCTGATCCAAATACTAAACTAACTCCAGATAATCTACTAAACCTGACTATCTGAAAAACCCAACTCTAGATTGCCCGTGTGGGAAAATGGTGGGCACCCTGAGTTTAGGAAAGGAACAATAAACTCCAGGTCAGTCGTGGGACTGGTATGAGCAAACAAAAACGTTTGGTCTTTAAAACAAACAAAAGAATTTAAATTTGAAATCCGCAACGCTTTTTAGAAAATGAAACTACCATAAGGCCTCCCGCCACACACACAATGTAAACGCAGAATTGGAGGAGATTTCCCCTTATGATAGTCAAATATGCTTGATACGAGAAAATTTCTTTGATATCATTACTAGTGCATAGTGTAGAAAACCATTTCGAAAGTATAATATAAATCCTAGCCAGCATACACATTTCACACTTTTGCCTACTATAGCTACCATTTCGATGGCAGGTTACAGCCACATTCCATGGCAGGTTATACAACTAAAGCCGTACAGGGCATGTATTGTTTTGATTGGATTTCCAACAAATGGTCAGGCTAAGGAACTTCCTACTGTCCATGGGATCGCCTCAGGCGGGATGTCCCGAGAGCCTAACCAGATCTCTGCCAACACAAGGTCGGGTTACCTCTGTAACTAGGTAACTACTACTCGAGCATGACATCCCCCGGTCCATTGGGACCTTTATCCTAGGCGCCTCTAAACTACAAAGCAATCACAAAGTAATAGACCTGCAGTATCCACATGAGTAAGTATCTGGGCTCCATACCACGATACCACCCTTTTCTAGAAGGGAATGACACACCCTAAACGGCACGACCCTCATAACCTTGCCGCATCTTTCCTATTTCGACCATTTCCGGGGTGTGAGGTCCTGATGCAGTCTCGCCCACAAAGCTACGCTTTATACAAAAGCCATGCTTTGATCAACAAATGATACACAGTAGCACTCAGCATGCCACACTACCAAATTGGGAGTATATCACTGGTAAATATCAACTGCATAACCTGTGAGCTCGTACGTCTCAAAGAAGGGTGTTAAGCTAAGAGAATAAATTCTCCGCCACCAAGCAGAAATGTATTTGATAGAGATCGGTTTAATATCTCAAAGTGTAATGTCGGACATACAACCATACAAGTCTGTTTTGGGTTCAAACAGAACCGAAGGCACTTCCGAAGAAGCCCTTGCAAATTCGAGTATCCACAATCCCGATCGGACGTCCCATCACTTAGGAAATCTCTATACCGTAGCTACTCGGTGCAGAGACAATCGATAGGTTATCCAAACGTTTTTGAAGACACCCGGTCTTCAACACCGGTCTTCAAATGCAGTCCGTAACGTCTTATCACTATTCAGAATGGGTTATATGACACAAGGTCCTCTCCCGGCTAAACCGAATAGTGAGCGCAATATTTAAAAACATATGGATATAGGATTTCAGTTAAGTCACAACTTTTAAAATCCAAAGCTTTTCTTTCAAATGGTTAAACAAATTACCATTTAAATCTTTAAACAAAAAGATTCATTTCCCAAAATTCACCTTGTTTCACAAAGATCTATTCATAGATTTCAAAACAATTTCCATTTCAATTTGGATTAACTCAATTAAATCGTTAAATTTAAGACTCAACTTATAGCTTTCAAATTCGTTTTCCAAAGATCCATTCATAACTTAGGAAATCATTTTCATTATAGACTTGAAATCCTTTTAACATAAATTGGAAGTTCATTTCTTATGTGAAAGCTTTTATTATTTCAAAACACATAGTCTTTATTTCAGAAAAATCCAATTATATTTATACAAGTTAAAATCTTTGGGTTAAATTCAAATTCCCAAAACTACACTTTTAAAATGGTTTAAAACCCATATAAACCCATTTATAAGTTGAATAACCTTTTTAAACCCTAGTCCCCAAATCATATAATTCAATTTCAAATATTGAATTCAAATTTAAATCAAATTATTTAAATTTCAAAACTCAATCAAGTTATTCAAAATAACATTTATTTTTGAAATTCATTTTCAAAAGTTTCAATCCTAATTTTTGGATTCAAAAATTCAATCTTTAAAACTATTACAAAATCTGTGACTTAACCCATTTCCACGTGCAATCCATATTTGTGTGTGTATAAGTGTGGTCCAAGGGTTTAACACAATAGTGCACAACATCATCATCACAGATTCAATCATATCGATAAGCGGTATAACCCATAGTGCTTATCTTTATTCGCAGATTTATTAATCACAAAGATTTACCATTACAATTCAATGTGGGTTTCGGATAACCAACTAGGATCCGACTCCCTGTCGCATCAAAATTCAAATGTCGTTTTACGGGTCAAGAGGTTTTCATGTTCATACAACAATATATTCATCACAAATATAGCAGCTCAGTACAAAGCATCACATAGCATCACATCACATATCAAATATGTCAATCCATCACACAACATTCCAAAGAAATCAAACATCTTTGATTAAGCTGGTAAATAAATCGTGTGGTTTTAGATTTATTACTCACATAACTACTTTCATTAGTAATCTTTAATCAATGATTAATTATCATTAACTACAATTGATTAAGTCTTAACCACCTTCATTAATTAATCATTTCTTTAATTAGTTATCTTAATTAATTAACCCTTAATCGTAATTAATTAAACCTTAATTACTTTTATTAAATAACCTTTAATTAATTACTTTAATTTATAAATCCTTAATTATTAATTAAATCTTAATTATAATTAATTATCCTTAATTGATTATTCTTAATTTGATCACCCTAATTAATTAACTACGTTAATTAATTATGCTTTAAAGTAATTAACCCTTAATATTTGATTAATCAATCTTTAATCTTTAATTATCTACTCTTAATTACTTTCACTAAGTAATTATTATTTTTATTTAATCATTCATTAATTACTTGACTTATTAACTTTAATCATTTATTACTTTTAATTAAGTAATTATCTTTAAACAATTAATTATAATTAATCAATCAAATAACCTTTTATATTAAGAAATCAAACAATCTTTAATTACTAAATCATTACTTGATTATCCATTTAATCACATTTGAAAAACTATCAGAAATCTAACTCAAAATCTACTTCAAAACCACATCAAATTATTTTCAAATCATATTTGAATTAAATCCAAGTTTGAAACTTGTTTTAGAAAACTTATTAAAAATTTACTTTTAAACTTCTTCAAGTTTTGTACTAAAATCCAGAAACTATAATGCTTCACAAAAAAAACATGTTTTTACTTAAATTTGAAACTTGTATTCTGTTTTAAACAAAAAACCTGTGCAAGTTTTTATAAAAATTATTAACCCCAGCCAAAGATAAGTTTACTCGAGCTTTCCCCCAGGTTACCCATTTCTTCTTCCTTTTTCTTTTAACTTTTTTTCGGTTTAAAAGTTTCAAAGCTGATATAAAACCACGCGAAACTCCCTGGAACAAACTCGAGCCACAACCATGCTTTCCCGAACACGACTTCGAGCAAATCACCTTTCATCTTCATCCCTGACCAAACACATACACACATGCACCTTACACGTGTACAATCTGACTCGCTATCTCTGACCATCCGAGCCGCCTCCAACACGTCGTCGACGACCCCGAGGCTCTATTCAAACACTTGTAATCAACATATCTAGCCAGAGTCAAAAACGAGTTATTCAGCCCACCCTAGAACCCAAAACTCCCCAACGGAATTGGC
This sequence comes from Allium cepa, assembly GCA_030765085.1. Classification (NCBI taxonomy): domain Eukaryota; kingdom Viridiplantae; phylum Streptophyta; class Magnoliopsida; order Asparagales; family Amaryllidaceae; genus Allium; species Allium cepa. The sequence goes on from CM060943.1 coordinate 294,986,141, forward strand.
TTGCCGACGACGATCCCAATCGCCTGAGGCCTTGCCACCATGTCCCAAGCTTCGTCACAACCCTACGTGTCAAACCCCCCTTATGCGATCGCTTGCGGATCAACCACAAAGACGCAACAACATGATTTCCATTAACAACTAAAAACTACTTTTAAACCCTAAATTTGTTTCGTGAGACCACCACGATTGATGAGAAAATTTGCGATCATTTTTCCTAGAACCTACATCACGTTATCTCCCTCCAGATTCGAACTCGAAATTTAACTGTTCTTTGGTCGATCGATATTGACAAAAATTTGATTTTAGTTCATCTCACGAATACACAACATTCTCTAATTTAAAAATCATGAATTTTTTACTAAATTCATCATTTCCAAATACCAATCAAGTTATGAAATCAAATCGTGAAATTAGATCAATTGATTTTCTGACTAGAAAATGATTTTACTATTATATCTATTTTTTTCCAAAATATTACAAATATTTTTGCTTAAAAACTATTTTTAAAATTTAAATTACAATGTTTCGAACATTTCGTTTTTAGAGATCAGAGCCTAATTTGGATTGTATTGGGATGTTATACATTTTTGAACAGGTTTATCAACCCTGTCATAAAAAAATCAGAGGCATGTCTGCCTGGAATCAACATACATACCCTATTTACCAATGTACAGACAAGTTTCAATCAACACAAACATTATCAAAGCATCCAAGCATAAGTGGGTAAGAGGGATTAGTTTACTCACAAACAACAATAACAGATTCAAAGTTGAAGGTTTGCTCACATTGGAGTTGCAGCAGAGACAAAGAATAGGGAACACACAGTTTCAAAATGAGAATGGCCTGTGAAATTTTTTTCTTTAATTTTTGAAGCTTTTATCCGCAAAGTTTGTAAAAAGAAACTTTGCTTACTCCCTATCGTGTTTGCTTATTCAGTCATTAATGACATTCGAAGATTAAGTTTAACTTACAGTCCGCATTTGCAGCCAGGGATTGATTGATTGATTTTTTTTCTTTGAACTTGATTTTGTTTCCCTACAACTGATTAAATTTATTGATTAGATTCTTTTTTTACTACTGATTTACAACTCAAATTCAGATCTTTTTTAAAGAAGTTTACTTGCCTTCATTTATTTCCAGAGAATCTTGCTCACTGGCCAAAACTGCAGCTTTGAATTTGAAACTTGCCTCAGCTTGAAGATTGAAGTTATAAATTTTGAACCATGTTTTGTTTTTATTTTCTTTTCAGTGATGATCTTTGTTTTGCTCTTGAATCTGTTGCTTGTTGAAGTTTTGAACTTGCATACTTTCAGATTTGTTTTTTAAGGTTTTTTTCCATTTCTTTCTTGATCTGGTTTCTTTCTATTTTCTTTGGTGTTGTAGTTTGTGATATCAATATTTGTTACTGTATACTTTTCAGATTTGCTGAAAAGTTATTATAATTGCATATGGGGGAGCTCAGAAGTTTTCTTGTAATTTTTCATTTTATTATTTTATTTAAAAAATAATGTTGAATGCCATTTGTAAGAAATCATCATGAAGCCTAAACACTTGTACAAATTCACACTTACATATGTATATGTTTAACATTTAAAATTTTCAAAGACAAAAGAATATCTATTTTTATTTTTAAAATAATTTTTTTTATCGTATTTACTTTATAGATGAATGTACCTTTTATTTCATTAGCATATATATATATACAATGTTAAAAAAAGAATTGCTTTAACCAATATTTACATTATATAAAATATAAATTACACCTTAATAAATTTAAATGTCACTTATTTTAAAACAATTATTTTAAATTTAATTTCAAATTCCAATTCACTTGAATAAAAATTCATTTATGTATATTACTTCTACTTATACCAATTTAAAGAAAGTAATGATTTTAAAAACTAATTTTATTAATAAGTGATTTTTTTCTTTTCAAAAGAAAGTATGTATTGTATATATGTATATAATTTGAATTCAAATGATTTCTTAAAATATTTATTATCTCAAGATTGTTAAACTCAAAAGAAATTGGAGCTTTATCCATATATATTTATTACTTATTTTATTTGTTTGAGATTTTTTTTCAATTATATTCCAAATTAAATTTTCAAAAGTTTAAAATATATTATTAATTTAAATTGATAAATTTTTGGGATATTGCTTTTTATTTATAAGATTTTAAATATCCAATCTCAACTCTACAGTTAATTTTAAAATCAATGTCTAAATAAATAAATTTCCTATCTAATTTGAAAAATTCAAATTAATCTACAATTTTATTCAAAATTACATTTTAAGTATCAATTTAAATTTAATTAAAAATAAGGATCATTACAGATTCCCCCTTAAAACAATTTCGTCCTCGAAATTTGCAAGGGAGACAACAAAGAATATATGAAAGATAAAGAAATGATTGATAAGATCAGATCAAAATATTTATTCTGCATTCGGTTTACCAAATCAGAATATCTACAATACGAGAACAAACTCATACAATTATTTCACAAGATACTCGGGTCCACCGTATACGAATATGCAAGGGCATTGATTTGTTCGAAGGGATAACTAATCGTTCATAGAATATATCGGATCCCAGAGAATCGATAGATGGATTTAATCTTCCATAATTCTCAAACACTGGGTATGGACCCCAAACTCAAGTCGGAATACCCCAAAGTATATACCAACTTATCCCTCTTCGGACTTCGTTCTACACAAGAGATTACAACAGAATTTCAAATTTGGTTTTAACCGATATCGTTTTATTGATACAATTCAAATTTATCCTTATATTTGTTAAATAATTTATTCCAATTTATTTAAAATTTTCAATTTCAAATTTCAAATTCATTAGAGTTTAGATGGAAAAACTGATAAGGAACCCATGAAGATACGAAGTAAGGATTTTTCAAAACGATTCGTAGGGCCATCATCACACCAAAACTTCTTTCTGGAGCTGTCATGAAGCCATCAAAAGAATTTTGAAATCGAATCAAAGGAGATTGAGAAGAAAGTTATTTCCACTGTCGCAGGGTATTGACTATCTGTGTTGCTATTCCCCTATCTCGTCCTCTTCTTGCAGTCATACTCAATATCAGTGGATAGTAAGAGAATTAACTAAGGCATTCGGACGGATATCTTAGGGATATACTCATTCTAGGATATACTTCACCTTATCTCTAATGAGTTACTTAATGTGTTATACTCCTGAGCTAAAGTTTTAACCTTTAGCTCTAATACCAATTATAACGACCCTGACTCGACCTTCGGAAATTGGCACCGAATACGACACTTGTATTCAAATGCCGCAGATCCAAACGTCGAACCTGGTTCGCCGGACTTATAACACAGTAAGTACAACACAGCGGAAGAAATGAATATATCAATATACAACATTTGATACAATATGATACAACTGAATGATACAATGAATATCAATATACATCAGAGACATGATACAAGACAATAGCAGCGGAAAGAAAAGATAACACCAGCAGCGGAACAATAAACCAAATATGGTATTCAAGGAAGAACTCCAGCATCGGTAATCTCCATCTCCAAGGCACCAATCCAGAATTAGCTCGAACTCCCAATAACGATGCTCAAAGATAAGCAAGTGCATTCCTGATCCAAATACTAAACTAACTTCAGATAATCTACTAAACCTGACTATCTGAAAAACCCAACTCTAGATTGCCCGTGTGGGAAAATGGTGGGCACCCTGAGTTTAGGAAAGGAACAATAAACTCCAGGTCAGTCGTGGGACTGGTATGAGCAAACAAAAACGTTTGGTCTTTAAAACAAACAAAAGAATTTAAATTTGAAATCCGCAACGCTTTTTAGAAAATGAAACTACCATAAGGCCTCCCGCCACACACACAATGTAATCGCAGAATTGGATTAAGGTGAATAAATCGTGTGGTTTTAGATTTATTACTCACATAACTACTTTCATTAGTAATCTTTAATCACTGATTAATAATCATTAAATACAATTGATTAAGTCTTAACCACCTTCATTAATTAATCATTTCTTTAATTATTATCTTAATTAATTAACCCTTAATCGTAATTAATTAAACCTTAATTACTTTTATTAATTAACCTTTAATTAATTACTTTAATTAATAAATCCTTAATTATTAATTAAATCTTAATTATAATTAATTATCCTTAATTGATTATTCTTAATTTAATCACCCTAATTAATTAACCACATTAATTAAGTATGATTTAAAGTAATTAACCCTTAATATTTGATTAATCAATCTCTAATCTGTAATTATCTACTCTTAATTACTTTCACTAAGTAATTATTATTTTTATTTAATCATTCATTAATTACTTGATTTATTAACTTTAATCATTTATTACTTTTAATTAAGTAATTATCTTTAAACAATTAATTATAATTAATCAATCAAATAACCTTTTATTATTAAGAAATCAAACAATCTTTAATTACTAAATCATTACTTGATTATCCATTTAATCACATTAATTAATTACATTTGAAAAACTATTAGATATCTAACACAAAATCTATTTCAAAACCACATCAAATTGTTTTCAAATCATATTTGAATTAAATCCAAGTTTGAAACTTGTTTTAGAAAACTTATTAAAGTTTTACTTTTAAACTTCTTCAAACTTTGTACTAAAATCCAGAAACTATAATGCTTCACAAAAAAACATGTTTTTACTTAAATTTGAAACCTGTATTCTGTTTTAAACAAAAAAAATTGTACAAATTTTTATAAAAATTATTAATCCGAGCCAAAGATAAGTTTACTCGAGCTTTCCCCCAGGTTACCCATTTCTTCTTCCTTTTTCTTTTAACTTTTTTTCGGTTTAAAAGTTTCAAAGCTGATATAAAACCATGCGAAACTCCCTGGAACGAACTCGAGCCACAACCATGCTTTCCCAAACACGAATTCGAGCAAATCACCTTTCATCTTCCTCCTCGAACAAACACATACACACATGCACCTTACACGTGTACAATCTGACTTGCTATCTTCGACCATCCACGTCGCCTCCAACACATCGTCGACGACCCCGAGGCTCTATTCAAACACCTAGAATCAACATATCTAGCCAGAGTCAAAAACGAGTTATTCAGCACACCCTGGAACCCAAAACTCCCCAACGGAATTGGCTTGCAAACGACGATCCCAAGCGCCTGAGGCCTTGCCACCACGTCCCAAGCTTCGTCACAACCCTACGTGTCAAACCCCTATTATGTGATCGCTTGCAGATCAACCACAAAGACACAGCAACATGATTTCTAGTAGCAACTAAAAACTACTTTTAAACCCTAAATTGGTTTTGCGCGACCACCACGATTGATGAGAAAATCTGCGATCATTTTTCCTACAACCTACATCACGTTATCCCCCTCCAAATTCGAACTCGAAACTTAATTGTTCTTAGGTCGATCGATATTGACAAAAATTTGATTTTCATTCATCTCATGAATACACAACATTGTCTAATTTAAAAATCATGAAATATTTACTAAAATTCATCATTTCCAAATACGAATCAAGTTATGAAATCAAATCATGAAATTAGCTCACTTGATTTTCTGACTTGAAAATGATTTTACTGTTATATCTATTTTTTCCAGAATATTACAAATATTTTTGCTTAAAAACTTTTTTTAATATTTAAATTACAATGTTTCAAACATTTCGTTTTTAGAGATCAGAGCATAATTTGGATTGTATTGGGATGATATACATTTTTGAATAGGTTTATCAACCCTGTCATAAAAAAAATCAGAAGCTTGTTTGCCTGGAATCAACATACATACCCTATTTACCAATGTACAGACAAGTTTCAATCAACACAAACATTATCAAAGCATCCAAGCATAAGTGGGTAAGAGGGATTAGTTTACTCACAAACAACAATAACAGATTCAAAGTTGAAGGTTTGCTCACATTGGAGTTGCAGCAGAGACAAAGAATAGGGAACACACAGTTTCAAAATGAGAATGGCCTGTGAAATTTTTTTCTTTAATTTTTGAAGCTTTTATCCGCAAAGTTTGTAAAAAGAAACTTTGCTTACTCCCTATCGTGTTTGCTTATTCAGTCATTAATGACATTCGAAGATTAAGTTTAACTTACAGTCCGCATTTGCAGCCAGGGATTGATTGATTGATTTTTTTTCTTTGAACTTGATTTTGTTTCCCTACAACTGATTAAATTTATTGATTAGATTCTTTTTTTACTACTGATTTACAACTCAAATTCAGATCTTTTTTAAAGAAGTTTACTTGCCTTCATTTATTTCCAGAGAATCTTGCTCACTGGCCAAAACTGCAGCTTTGAATTTGAAACTTGCCTCAGGTTGAAGATTGAAGTTATAAATTTTGAACCATGTTTTGTTTTTATTTTCTTTTCAGTGATGATCTTTGTTTTGCTCTTGAATCTGTTGCTTGTTGAAGTTTTGAACTTGCATACTTTCAGATTTGTTTTTTAAGGTTTTTTTCCATTTCTTTCTTGATCTAGTTTCTTTCTATTTTCTTTGGTGTTGTAGTTTGTGATATCAATATTTGTTACTGTATACTTTTCAGATTTGCTGAAAAGTTATTATAATTGCATATGGGGGAGCTCAGAAGTTTTCTTGTAATTTTTCATTTTATTATTTTATTTAAAAAATAATGTTGAATGCCATTTGTAAGAAATCATCATGAAGCCTAAACACTTGTACAAATTCACACTTACATATGTATATGTTTAACATTTAAAATTTTCAAAGACAAAAGAATATCTATTTTTATTTTTAAAATAATTTTTTTTATCGTATTTACTTTATAGATGAATGTACCTTTTATTTCATTAGCATATATATATATATACAATGTTAAAAAAAGAATTGCTTTAACCAATATTTACATTATATAAAATATAAATTACACCTTAATAAATTTAAATGTCACTTATTTTAAAACAATTATTTTAAATTTAATTTCAAATTCCAATTCACTTGAATAGAAATTCATTTATGTATATTACTTCTACTTATACCAATTTAAAGAAAGTAATGATTTTAAAAACTAATTTTATTAATAAGTGATTTTTTTCTTTTCAAAAGAAAGTATGTATTGTATATATGTATATAATTTGAATTCAAATGATTTCTTAAAATATTTATTATCTCAAGATTGTTAAACTCAAAAGAAATTGGAGCTTTATCCATATATATTTATTACTTATTTTATTTGTTTGAGATTTTTTTTCAATTATATTCCAAATTAAATTTTCAAAAGTTTAAAATATATTATTAATTTAAATTGATAAATTTTTGGGATATTGCTTTTTATTTATAAGATTTTAAATATCCAATCTCAACTCTACAGTTAATTTTAAAATCAATGTCTAAATAAATAAATTTCCTATCTAATTTGAAAAATTCAAATTAATCTACAATTTTATTCAAAATTACATTTTAAGTATCAATTTAAATTTAATTAAAAATAAGGATCATTACAGATTCCCCCTTAAAACAATTTCGTCCTCGAAATTTGCAAGGGAGACAACAAAGAATATATGAAAGATAAAGAAATGATTGATAAGATCAGATCAAATCAAATCGTGAAATTAGCTCACTTGATTTTCTGACTTGAAAATGATTTTACTGTTATATCTATTTTTTCCAGAATATTACAAATATTTTTGCTTAAAAACTTTTTTAAAATTTAAATTACAATGTTTCAAACATTTCGTTTTTAGAGATCAGAGCATAATTTGGATTGTATTGGGATGATATACATTTTTGAATAGGTTTATCAACCCTGTCATAAAAAAAATCAGAAGCTTGTTTGCCTGGAATCAACATACATACCCTATTTACCAATGTACAGACAAGTTTCAATCAACACAAACATTATCAAAGCATCCAAGCATAAGTGGGTAAGAGGGATTAGTTTACTCACAAACAACAATAACAGATTCAAAGTTGAAGGTTTGCTCACATTGGAGTTGCAGCAGAGACAAAGAAGAGGGAACAGACAGTTTCAAAATGAGAATGACCTGTGAAATTTTTTCTTTAATTTTTGAAGCTTTTATCTGCAAAGTTTGTAAAAAGAAACTTTGCTTACTCCTTATTGTGTTTTCTTATTCAGTCATTAATGACATTCGAAGATTAAGTTTAACTTACAGTCTGCATTTGCAACCAGGGATTGATTGATTGAATTTTTTTCTTTGAACTTGATTTTGTTTTCCTGCAACTGATTAAATTTATTGATTATATTCTTATTTTAATACTGATTACAACTCAAATTCAGAATTTTTTTTTTTTAAAGAAGTTTACTTGCCTTCATTTATTTCCAGAGAATCTTGCTCAGTGGCCAAAACTGCAGGTTTGAATTTGAAACTTGCCTCAGGTTGATAATTGAAGTTTTAAATTTTGAACTATGCCTTGTGTTTATTTTCTTTTCAGTGATGATCTTTGTTTTGCTCTTGAATCCGTTGCTTGTTGAAGTTTTGAACTTGCATACTTTCAGATTTGTTTTTTCAGGTTTTTTCCATTTCTTTCTTGATCTGGTTTCTTTCTATTTTCTTTGGTGTTGTAGTTTGTGATATCAATCTTTGTTACTGTATACTTTTCAGATTTGCTGAAAAGTTATTATAATTGCATATGGGGGAGCTCAAAAGTTTTCTTGTAATTTTTAATTTTATTATTTTATTTAAACAATAATGTTAAATGCCATTTGTAAGAAATCATCATGAGGCCTAAACGCTTGTACAAATTCACACTTACATATATATATGTTTAACATTTAAAATTTTCAAAGTCAAAAGAATATCTATTTTTATTTTTAAAATAAATTTTTTATCATATTTACTTTATAGATGAATGTACCTTTTATTTCATTAGCATATATATATATATATATACAATGTTACAAAAAGAATTGCTTTAACCAATATCTACATTATATAAAATATAAATTATACCTTAATAATTTTAAATGCCACTTATTTTAAAACATTTATTTTAAATTTAATTTCAAATTCCAATTCACTTGGATAAAAATTCATTTATGTCTATTACTTCTACTTATACCAATTTAAAGAAAGAAATGATTTTAAAAACTAATTTTATTAATAAGTGAATTTTTTTCTTTTCAAAAGAAAGTATGTATTGTATATATATATAATTTGAATTCAAATGATTTCTTAAAATATTTATTATCTCAAGATTGTTAAACTCAAAAGAAATTGGAGCTTTATCCATATATAGTTATTACTTATTTTATTTGTTTGAGATTTTTTTCAATTATATTCCAAATTAAATTTTCAAAAGTTTAAAATATATTATTAATTTAAATTGATAAATTTTTGGGATATTGCTTTTTATTTATAAGATTTTAAATATCCAATCTCAACTCTACATTTAATTTTAAAATCAATGTCTAAATAAATAAATTTCCTATCTAATTTGAAAAAATCAAATCAATCTACAATTTTATTAAAAAATTCATTCTAATTATTAATTTAAATTTAATTAAAAATCAGGATCGTTACAGATTCCCCCCTTAAAAAAAATTCGTCCTCGAAATTTGCAAGGGAGACAATAAAGAATAGATGAAAGATAAAGAAATGATTGATCAGATCAGATCGAAATATTTATTCTGCATTCGGTTTACCAAATCAGAATATCAACAATACGAGAACAAACTCATACAATTATTTCACAAGATACTCGGGTCCACCGGTCTACGAATATGCAAGGGCATTGATTAGTTCGAAGGGATAACTAATCATTTGTAGAATATATTGGATCCTAGAGAATAGATAGATGGATTAAACCTTCCATAATTCTCAAACACTAGGTATGGATCCCAAACTCAAGTCGGAATACCCCAAAGTATATATCGACTTGTCCCTCTATGGACTTTGGTCTACATAAGAGATTACAACAAAATTTCAAATTTGGTTTTAACCGATATCATTTTATTGATACAATTCAAATTTATCCTTATATTTGTTAACTAATTTATTCCAATTTATTTCAAATTTTCAATTTCAAATTTCAAATTCATTAGAGTTTAGATGGAAAAACTGATAAGGAACCGATGAAGATACGAAGTAAGGATTTTTCACAACGATTCGTAGGGCTACCATCACACAGAAACTTCTTTCTGGAGCTGTCACGAAGCCATCAAAAGAATTTTGAAATCGAATCAAAGGAGATTGAGAAGAAAGTTATTTCCACTGTCGTAGGGTATTGACCATTTGTGGTGGTACTCCCCTGTCCCCTATCTCGTCCTCTTCTTGCACTCATACTTAATATCAGTGGATAGTAAGAGAATTTACTGAGGCATTCGAACGAATATCCTAGGGATGTACTCATTCTCGTGTATACTTCACCCTATCTCTAATGAGTTACTTAATGTGTTATACTCCTGAGCTAAAGTTTTAACCTTCAGCTCTGATACCAATTATAACGACCCTGACTCGACCTTCGAAAATCGGCACCGAATACGACACTCGTATTCAAATGCCGTAGATCCAAACGTCGAACCTGGTTCGCCGGAGCTTATAACACATTAAGTACAACACAGTGGAAGAAATGAATATATCAATATACAACATTTGATACAATATGATACAACTGAATGATACAATGAATATCAATATACATCAGAGATATGATACTAGACAATAGCAGCGGAAAGAAAAGATAACACCAGCAGTGGAACAATAACCAAAATATGGTCTTCAAGGAAGAACTCCAGCATCGGTAATCTCCATCTCCAAGGCACCAATCCAGAAATAGCTCGAACTCCCAATAACGATGCTCAACGATAAGCAAGTGCAGTCCTGATCCAAAGACTGAACTAGCTCCAGATAATCTACTAAACCTGACTATCTAAAAAACCCAACTCTAGACTGCCTGTGTGGGAAAATGGTGGGCACCCAGAGTTTAGGAAAGGAACAATAAACTCCAGGTCAGTCTGGGACTGGTATGAGCAAGCAAAAACATTTGGTCTTTAAAACAAACAAAAGAATTTAAATTTGAAATCTGCAATGCTTTTTAAAAAATGAAACTACCATAAGGCCTCCTGCCACACACACAATGCAAACGCAGAATTGGAGGAGATTTCTCCTTATGATAGTCAAATATGCTTGATACGAGAAAATTTCTTTGATATTATTACTAGTTCATAGTGTAGAAAACCATTTCAAAAGTATAATATAAATCCTAGCCAGCATAGGCATTTCGCACTTATGCCTACTACAGCTACCATGTTCAATGGTAGGTTACTACGACATTCCATGGCAGGTTATACAACTAAAACCATACAGGGCGCGTATTGTTTTGATTGGATTTCCAACAAATGGTCAGGCTAAGGAACTTCCTACTGTCCATGGGATCGCCTCTGGCGGGACGTCCCGAGAACCTAACCGTGTCTTTGCCAACACAAGGCCGGGTTACCTCTGTAACTAGGTAACTACTACTCGAGCATGCCATCCCCCGGTCCTTTAGGACCTTTATCCGAGGCGCCTCTAAACCACAAAGTGATCACAAAGTAATAGAACTACAGTATCCACATGAGTAAGTATCTGGGCTCCATACCATGATACCACCCTTTTCCAGAAGAGAATGACACACCCTAAACGGCGCGACCCTAATAACCATGCCGCATCTTTCCTGTTTCGACCATTTCCGGGGTGTGAGGTCCTGATGCAGTCTCGTCCACAAAGCTACGCTTTATACAAAAGCCATGCTTTGATCAACAAATGATACACAATAGCACTCAGCATGCCACACTACCAAATTGGGAGTATATCACTAAATATCAACTACATAACCTCTGAGCTCGTACGTCTCAGAGAAGGATGTTAAGCTTAGAGAATGAATTCTCCGCCACTAAGCAGAAATGTATTTGATAGAGATCGGATTAATATCTCAAAGTGTAATTTCGGACATACAACCATACACGTCTGTTCCGGGTTCGAACAGAACCAAAGGCACTTTCGAAGAAGCCCTTGCAAATCCGGGTATCCACAATCCCGATCGGACTTCCCATCACTTAGGAAATCACTATACCGTAGCTACTCGGTGCAGAGACAATCGATAGGTTATCCTAACGTTCTTGAAGACACCCGGTCGTCAACACCGGTCTTCAAATGCAATCCATAACGTCGTATCACTATTCGTAATGGGTTATATGACACAAGATCCTCTCCCGACTAAATCGAATAGTGAGCGCAATATTTAAAAACATATGGATATGGGATTTCAGTTAAGTCACAACTTTTGAAATCTAAAGCATTTCTTTCAAATGGTTAAACAAATTACCATTTAAATCTTTAAACAAAAAGATTCGTTTCCCAAAATTCACCTAGTTTCACAAAGATCTATTCATAGATTTCAAAACAATTTCCATTTCAATTTGGATTAACTCAATTAAATCGTTAAATTTAATATTCAGCTTATAGCTTTCAAACTCGTTTTCCAAAGATCCATTCATAACTTGGGAAATCATATTCATTTTAGACTTGAAATCCTTTTAACACAAATTGGAAGTTCATTTCTTATGTGAAAGCTTTTATTATTTCAAAACACATAGTTTTTATTTCAGAAAAATCCAATTATATTTATACAAGTTAAAATCTTTGGGTTAAATTCAAATTCCCAAAATTACACTTTTAAAATGGTTTAAAACCCATATAAACCCATTTATAAGTTGAATAACCTTTTTAAACCCTAGTCCCCAAATCATAGAATTCAATTTCAAATATTGAATTCTATTTAAATTTCAAAACTCAATCAAGTTATTCAAAATAACTTTTTTTTTGAAATTCATTTTCAAAAGCTTCAATTCTAATTCCAAAATTATTTTGGATTCAAAAATTCAATCTTTAAAACTATTTCAAAATCTGTGATTAATGCATTTCCATGTGCAATCCATATTTTTGTGTGTAGAAGTGTGGTCCAGGGGTTTAACACAATAGTGCATAACATCATCATCACAGATTCAATCATATCGATAAGCGGTATAACCCATAACACTTATCTTTATTCACAGATTTATCAATCGCAAAAATTTACCATTACAATTCGATGTGGGTTTCGGATAACCAACTGAGATCCGACTCCCTGTCACATCGAAATTCAAATGTCGTTTTACGGGTCAAGGGGTTTTCATATTCATATAACAGTATATTCATCACAAATATAGCAGCTCAGTACATAGCATCACATAGCATCACATCACATATCAAATATGTCGATCCATCACACAACATTCAATAACAATCAAACATCTTTGATTAAGGTGAATAAATCGTGTGGTTTTAGATTTATTACTCACATAACTACTTTCATTAGTAATCTTTAATCAATGATTAATAATCATTAACTACAATTGATTAACTCTTAACCACCTTCTTTGGTTAATCATTTCTTTAATTAATTATCTTAATTAATTAACCCTTAATTGTAATTAATTAAACCTTAATTAATTTTATTAATTAACCTTTAATTAATTAATTTAATTAATAAATCCTTAATTATTAATTAAATCTTAATTATAATTAATTATCCTTAATTGAAAATTCTTAATTTAATCACCCTAATTAATTAACCACGTTAATTAATTATGCTTTAAAGTAATTAACCCTTAATATTTGATTAATCAATCTTTAATCTTTAATTATCTACTCTTAATTACTTTCACTAAGTAATTATTATTTTTATTTAATCATTCATTAATTACTTGATTTATTAACTTTAATCATTTATTACTTTTAATTAAGCAATTATATTTAGATAATTAATTATAATTAATCAATCAAATAACCTTTTATTATTAAGAAATCAAACAATCTTTAATTACTAAATCATTACTTGATTATCCATTTAATCACATTAATTAATTACATTTGAAAAACTATCAGAAATCTAACATAAAGTCTATTTCAATACCACATCAAATTATTTTCAAATCATATTTGAATTAAATCCAAGTTTGAAACTTGTTTTAGAAAACTTATTAAAAATTTACTTTTAAACTTCTTCAAGCTTTGTATTAAAATCTAGAAACTATAATGCTTCACAAAAAAACATGTTTTTACTTAGATTTGAAACCTGTATTCTGTTTTAAACAAAAAAAATTGTACAAGTTTTTACAAAAATATTAACCCGAGCCAAAGATAAGTTCACTCAAGCTTTCCCCCAGGTTACCCATTTCTTCTTCCTTTTTCTTTTAACTTTGTTTCGGTTTAAAAGTTTCAAAGATGATATGAAACCACGCGAAACTCCCTGGAACGAACTTGAGCCACAACCATGCTTTCCCGAACACGACTTCGATAAAATCAACTTTCATCTTCTTCCCCGACTAAATACGTACACACATGCATCGTACACGTTTACAATCTGACTGGCTATCTCCGACCATCCGCGCCGCCTCCAACACATCGTCGACAACCCCGAGGCTCTATTCAAACATCTGGAATCAACATATCTAGCCAAAGTCAAAAACGAGTTACTCAGCACACCCTGGAACCCAAAACTCCCCAACGGAATTGGCTTGCCGACGACGATTCCAATCGCCTGAGGCCTTGCCACCACGTCCCAAGCTTCATCACAACCTTACGTGTCAAACCCCCCTTATGCAATCGCTTGCAGATCAATCACAAAGACACACCAACACGATTTCTAGTAACAACTAAAAACTACTTTTAAACCCTAAATTGGTTTCGCGCGGCCACCACGATTGATGAGAAAATTTGCGATCATTTTTCAACCTACATCACGTTATCCCCCTCCAGATTCGAACACGAAACTTAATTGTTCTTTGGTCGACCGATATTGACAAAAATTTGATTTTCGTTCATCTCAGGAATACGCAACATTCTCTAATTTAAAAATGATGAAATTTTTAGTAAAATTCATCATTTCCAAATACCAATCAAATTATGAAATCAAATCGTGAAATTAGATCAATTGATTTTCTAACTTGAAAATGATTTTACTGTTATATCTATTTTTTTCCAGAATATTACAAATATTTTTGCCTAAAAACTATTTTTAAAATTTAAATTACAATGTTCCAAACATTTCTTTTTAGAGATAAGAGCCTAATTTGGATAGTATTGGGATGATATACATTTTTGAACAGGTTTATCAACCCTGTCATAAAAAAAATCAGAGGCATGTTTGCCTAGAATCAACATACATACCCTATTTACCAATGTACAGACAAGTTTCAATCAACACAAATATTATCAAAGCATCCAAGCATAAGTGGGTAAGAGGTATTAGTTTACTCATAAATAACAATAACAGATTCAAAGTTGAAGGTTTGCTCACATTGGAGTTGCAGCAGAGACAAAGAACAGGGAACAGACAGTTTCAAAATGAGAATGGCCTGTGAAATTTTTTCTTTAATTTTTGAAGCTTTTATCTGCAAAGTTTGTAAAAAGAAACTTTGCTTACTCCCTATTGTTTTTGCTTATTCAATCATTAATGACATTCGAAGATAAGTTTAACTTATAGTCTGCATTTGCAACCAGGGATTGATTGATTGATTATTTTTTCTTTGAACTTGATTTTGTTTTCCTGCAACTAATTAAATTTATTGATTAGATTCTTATTTTACTATTAATTTACAACTCAAATTCATATTTTTTTTAAAGAAGTTTACTTGCCTTTATTTATTTCCAGAGAATCTTGCTTACTGGCCAAAACTACAGCTTTGAATTTGAAACTTGCCTCAGGTTGAAGATTGAAGTTTTAAATTTTGAACCATGCTTTGTTTTTATTTTCTTTTCGGTGATGATCTTTGTTTTGCTCTTGAATCTTTTGCTTGTTGAAGTTTTGAACTTGCATACTTTTAGATTTGTTTTTTCAGGTTTTTCCCGTTTCTTTCTTGATCTGTTTTCTTTCTATTTTCTTTGGTGTTGTGGTTTGTGATATCAATCTTTGTTACTGTATACTTTTCACATTTGCTGAAAAGTTATTATTTTTGCCTATGGGGGAGCTCAAAAGTTTTCTTCTAATTTTTAATTTTATTATTTTACTTAAACAATATGTTGAATGCCATTTGTAAGAAATCATCATGAGGCCTAAACACTTGTACAAATTCACACTTACATATGTATATGTTTAACATTTAAAATTTTCAAAGACAAAAGAATATATATTTTTATTTTTAAAATAAATTTTTTTATCATATTTACTTTATAGATGAATGTGCCTTTTATTTCATTAGCATATACACACACACACACACACAATGTTAAAAAAAGAATTGCTTTAACCAATATTTACATTATATAAAATATAAATTACACCTTAATAATTTTAAAAGACACTTATTTTAAAACATTTATTTTAAATTTAGTTTCAAATTCCAATTCACTTGAATAAAAATTCATTTATGTCTATTACTTCTACTTATACCAATTTAAAGAAAGAAATGATTTTAAAAACTAATTTTATTAATAAGTGAATTCTTTTCTTTTCAAAAGAAAATATGTATTGTATATATGTATATAATTTGAATTCAAATGATTTCTTAAAATATTTATTATCTCAAGATTGTTAAACTCAAAAGAAATTAGAGCTTTATCCATATATAGTTATTACTTATTTTATTGGTTTGAGATTGTTTTTCAATTATATTCCAAATTAAATTTTCAAAAGTTTAAAATATATTATTAATTTAAATTGATAAATTTTTGGGATATTGCTTTTTATTTATAAGGTTTTAAATATCCAATCTCAACTCCACAGTTAATTTTAAAATCAATGTCTAAATAAATAAATTTCCTATCTAATTTGAAAAATTCAAATTAATCTACAATTTTATTCTAAAATTCATTTTAATAATCAATTTAAATTTAATTAAAAATCAGGATTGTTACAGTTAGAGTCCATGCAAATGTCAATTGAAAAATGAAAGGACAAAAAGGAAGTGAAAAGTCATGGCATACGAAAGGGTTTGACTCTTGGATTTTCTTTTTCTTTTAAATCAAAATAAACAAATAAAAAGTAAGTAAAATAAAAATAAAAACTGAACAAAATAAATTAGAAAAGAAAATAAATAACTATTTCAACGAAAAATAGAAAATAATTAAAGAAATAGTTTAATAATGGAAACTAGAAATAAAAATTGTAAACAATATACAATTTACAATTGGAAAATTTATAACTATACTTTAAAAATGTTTAAAAATAAAAATAAATATATAACATGTCATATATACATATATACACAAATTAGAAAAAAAAATATTTATATAATTTAAAATAAACAATTTTGTTAAATAAAACAATGTACATACAATATTGTAAAAAGCATAACTTTCACAATATTAATCCGATTTCAACGAAACGAAAAGCAGTATTCTTTAAATTTTATTTACTTTCATAATAAAAGATAAAATTCAAAAATTCAAAATTTAAATTTTAAATTTTAAATTTAAAGTCAAAGTTTGACCAAATTGACCAAAATTCACATTTTTGGAAAATATTCTATTTTTTTTTGTTTACAATTCTAATTTACATCAAAATCAAAATTTATATTTAAAATAACAAAATAATTCATTTTAGTAAATAAAATAAAGTTTTTAAATCAGGAATTTCAATTTAAAATAACTAAAATATACAATTAAAATAAATCACAAAATACAGGGTTGTTACACTCTCCCCCACTCAAAACTTTTCGTCCCCAAAAAGGAATAAGGTACGGGAAAGCATAGAAAAAGATAGAGTGAAATAGAATTAAAACAAGATGACAAGAAGATTGAAATTATACTTGATAACTGTTGTTATAGGTAAGTTTAACAAGATGGAGATGATCTTTCCAAGATCCTCCAGAATCAAGGACACAAGCACGAAAAGATCTTCTAGAATCTGATTCACTTTTTCCGCTTGACCAACGGTCTATGGATGGCAAGCAGTGCTCAGATTCAAAAATGAGTACCAAATATTATCTAAGATTATGGAAAGATTTCCAAACAGACTGGTATAAGCAATAGCTTTCCCATTCTGTAGCAAGATAAGGGAAATAAGGACAACCAAAAGATAGATTGAAAAACAAATTTGAAAAATCATTTATTATACTCAAAATGTACTCAATAAATTTAATTCTTCTTTATTCCTAATTATAATTAAATTTATTTATCTTAATATATTTTATCACCTATGTTAAATATATTTATACTTATTATAACTGTTTAATTTATCCTTAGTTCCTTTAACATCCTTTTATATTGTAAATTATTTCATTGCCCTCTTTTCTTTATTTAACTCTGTTAATTTTTATAAATAAAATTTAAGTGTGTAACATTTATTATACCCACTCAAATTTTATTTATAAAATCCTTTTTGTATTGTATATTATCCAGTTACATATTCAACTTCTGTATAAATTAGGTAAACTATATTATAATGAAATTGTGTATTATACAAATAAAACTTTCCAATTTAATCATTTCAAGCTTGAATATTTATCCAAATCGTGAAATTATACTAAAAATTTATCTTTCAAGATAAAATTTAGGAATTAAATTTTCGATAAATGCCAAACTACTTAGAGATAAGTAAATGCACATATACTATATATATATATATATCCATTCAAATTAAATCATATATCAGTATATATTATAAATCCAGTCTTATTTTAGAAATTCAAATCAATTAAATTTCCCAAAATAAAACTGTAGCAAGACTACAGAACGGTCTCTTCACTTCGAAACTCGAAAATGAATGTCGATGATGATGCCAGTCATCTTCGATATTATTTTCCGGCGACAAAGAGAAGAGCACTAATTTTAAACTTTAAAATTCTTTGGAAACAAATTTCATTCGAAATACTTTAAATAATATACCCTTTAAAACTTTGAATACAAGGTTTGAAATCCATCGGAAATTAAATTCTCAAATTTTTGTTTTAAATTCATTTTAAATTTCAAAATAAACTTATAGCCATGTTTTATTGTTCAATTATTTATATATGAAACAAGAGATAATGATATATAAAATCAAATTATTATTTATTAACAACCAATTCAAAAAAATCCAGAAAAAGATTTATAATATAGTTACCAAATTTATTTCATTACTAAATTTGAAAAACATATTATGTCAGTTAGCTCTGTTCAAGTGTTTTGGAAATCTTATCGATAGCGTTCATCAGACGAATCGATCAGAAAAACCAAATCAACATCAACAACTCAAATAACACAATATATAAAACATTTTGAACATTAGTTTACAAATACACTTCAAGAATGATTTGAAGATAAATTGGAAACAAAGATAAGATGATTAAATAACAGAATAGGAAGGAGGATAAGTTTATATAAATCACGAGCGACCTTAACCGGGTCAACCGTGACTTAAATAATAAGATCGATGTGGATTTCTGGGGTAAATCAACATTCGATCTCAAGAGATAGAGTTTGGTAATAAGAGATAGTAGCATCTAAACCGAGGATATAAAATCTCCGGTGAATCGATGCTGTTGTAAAGGAGTTTCACCCCTTTACAAATAAATTTGAGATTGGTGGGACTGCCGACTCATGATAAAGATCATTCGAAGTGGAGTTATGGGATACTCCAGAATCAAAAGAAGATGAATAGTGAGGGACACGAACGAATTTTGGAACCGCAGGGAACGTTCCAAAATTCAAAGGAATCGAGTCAAAAAGGAAGAGATTCAAACTCGAATGAAAGTGATTCTGTAAACACATTTACCGTATATGCTAAGTTTTGCCTAGAGCTACCAAAGCTCTGATACCAAATGTAACGACCAGATATTTTCAACCATTCGCATCCACACATGTCAGACTTGAATTTCTTAAAATACCGCGTAGAAATAAAATTTGGAAAATCTCAGAATATACAATAAATAAATAATCACAGATCACAGACACAGAGTACATAATAATGCAGCGGAATCAAAAGAGATAGTATTTCATGAAGCTACTATATAAATATAAGATACATCAGAGTAAAACAAGATACAACAGAAGAGTAACAAGATACATCAGGTACAAATCAGAATACATCCCTGAAATCACTGGATACAGAAAGCAAAATAGATGGCTGGATCTTCAAGGAAAGCTCTAACTCCGAAGGTTAGTCTTGAATGCTGAATCACTCAGTCTGACTCGAGCGTAAAGCAAAACACAAAAAACTCAAGTCAGGACATAAATACTTATGAACTGTAAACCAACTCAAGTGAACAGTAACAAAAATGCATCAGTAACTTAAAGGATACTTGGGATCGCCCACCCATTAATGATCCGTTAAACTATTTACTATGTAGTAATATTGCGCAATTATAATAATGTCTATAGTAAAATAAACTTACTTTAAAATAGCGTTAAGGAGTGACCCAATATTCCCCTTAACACGTAATAGTCATAGTAGTCCATCCAGTATCATCATATCTCCAGATCGAGAGACTACCCTAAATACTCCATGGGCTACGGGAGAAAAACAAACTCGTAGTAAGACTCGCTATGGTAGGTGACACGGCATAACTAGGCAATGCCAGGGTAGAAATACCAATTACGCTTCCGGGCTGGTGGTAACGCATAGCAGCCACTACCGCCCACCTCGGAACACACTCCCAAATCAAAATCGAAGGATGACCATCAAATCAACCACAAGATAAGAGTATAGTATCGAAGGAATGTGTCCGATCGGAGGAATGACCTCACTTGGCCCATCACTCGCTCCTGTTTTAGCCACCTTATGCCAACTCACGGGAGTCGGGTCCACGTTCATACCTCAATAGAATCGTCGCCACCATCCTACTTCATTCTGGAATCTCCACCGCGTACACTGTTGTTAAAGTGGTTTTCGGAGTTGGCAGAGAGTATGGTAACTTCCGATCTCGGTCTCTTTAACAACCAAACGTTATTATAACGCCGTGGTCATTTCAAAATAGTTTATACTTTAAAAAATCAAGTCATTTCATTTCAAAACTATATCCCTTTCAAAATAGTTTATAGTTCAAACCAAAATCATTTTTATTTCAAAACTATATTTAAATTAAAATAGTTTATCATTTCCATTTCAAACATATATTTACCTTTCAAAAATAATAATACTTTTAAAGTTATAACTCTTTCATAACCAAAATACTTGAAATCGTTACACTTTGAAAATCATAACAATTCGAAGACAAATTTCAAATTTAACTCAATTCAAACCATCAGTTTCAATTCAACTTAGTTTACCAACAAAACATTCCAAATCTTATCAATTTCAAATACAGATTTAATCCTCAAAATAAACTATTCAAATTTATAATATATTTTAAAGCTCAAATATCCTACATTTCAAAACTAATTTTATAATTTCATATATCTAAAATTTACTTCATTATTACTTAGTTTGAAATATTCATTTAATAAATCCAATATTATTTAAATAAACTCAAATTACAAGTAAACTCAATATCCTTTCATACTATATAAACTTCAAATATTCATTTATCAAAAATCACATATCATTCAAATTCATATTCTTTATCAAAATATCATATCCTTTCAAAACCTCATTATCAAATCATTATTTGAATTAAAATTCAAATATTCAAGTTTAAATATCATTTTAAAATCAGAGATATCATTTTAAATATCATTTCAAAACACATTCAAAAATTTCATTAAAAAAAAATTCATTTATCTCATTACATTTCATTCCATTAATACATAACCAAGTGAACCTTATTTAAATTCAAATTCAATTTAAACTCCTTAAAAATTCAAATTTAAATATTGAATATATTCAAAAGTCCTTAAATTTCACAAATAATCAATTCCAAAAGTTAAATCGTTTAATACTTTAAAATATAACTCAAAAGTGTTATAACCTATAATATTTCAAACATTGTCAAATTATAGCAACGACAACATTTATAAAGTGCTATCGTAGCTTATAGTTTCCAAAATAGTTTAGACGAGGAACAAAGGCATTTATAAAATGCCATAATAGATATTTAGTTATTTCAACACTAGTTAAGTTCAAAACAACAGCATTTTAAAGTGCTTTCATAAAACTACAGCATTTTAGAAATGTTATTAATAAAATTCTAGATTTGATTGTAACTTTTTCAAAAACAATAAAACTTCAAAAAATTTCTATTTAAATTTATAAATCATATGTCTTGACTTTGAAATTTCACATTTAAATACTTTTAACATATGATTTATCACAATAAAATTTAAAATCAAATATCCAATTAAAATTCAATTCATTTGTTAAGTCAAAATTTCACTGTTTATTTACTTATTAAATTTAAACAAAACTTAAAATTTTACTTCAAATATCATTTCAAAACTTTAAATCAAATTTCCACTATTTACTTACATTTTAAAAATATAATTTAAAGTCAAAAATCACATTTACTTCAAATTTACATACTTAAATTCATAAAATCAAAACTTAATATTTAGCTTTCTCAAAACCATAAAATATATATTTTTAAATCAAATTTCATATTTTAAAATACATATCTATATAAAAAATCATTTAAAAATATACCACATGGTCTGTATAAAATTTTATAACCTAGGTCAAGTGATACGGATATATATCATTTCAATCCGTAATTTAAAAAGAAAATCCGGGTTCTATCATTTCAAACCCGCAATCCCAAGTCAAATAAAATACAATAAAAATCGCTCAGGCCTATCATTTCAGCCCATAATGATTTTTCCCTATTCTAAAGTCCGTTCGGGTATGTATCATTTCAACCCATAGTGATCCTATTCTAATAGGGAACTTGCAGTGTGAATATATGCATAAACAGTATAAACAATGCACTACCATGTCAATGTCACAATATAATGTCATATATCATATGTCAGGTGATAATTAACAAAGCTAACTTGGAAATAACATGGCATAGCATATCATATAATCATCATTACTTGCATAAACATTTTTAATTACTAAACAGCTGTCATCAATTCACCATTTCATAAGTAAATTGTCAGAGTGAGAAAGACTCACCTTTTCAAGCCGAAGACCACTACGACACACAAAACGATTCCAAAGGCATGACAAGCACGATACAACACGACTTTTGATTCGAATGAATGGGAGCCTAGATGATGATCTTGTATAAAATAAATAAACCAGATAATATGAACATATGAATTCAATACGAAATATATTGAAACAATTGGAATTTTTGAATTAACAAAGAACATCACCTAGCTTTTTCATCAACTTTGCTTGATCATGACAACATTGCTTGTCACATGCATACTAAGTTCGGCCTAGGTGTCATAAGTGCTCGGCCATGGTTAGAGTATGGATCAATAAAGGCACGACAAGCAAGAAATGAAGGGGTGGAAGTTATAACATATGGAATACAAATGGTCAACGCAAAAGGAGTTTTCGGTGCATCACTTAGGTTCAGCCAGTCATGTATTGGGATCGGCCTTGGCATGAGCAGGTCTGGTGGTGGCTAGAGTTGCGGCTAGAGGTGGTGGAGAGGCTGGTGGCGGCGGCTAAGGGGGTGGCTGAGGTGAACTATGAAGGTGATGGAGATTTTTGGCTCGACTAGCATGTTTTCAAGGAGTGTTGCATTGCTTTTGTGGTGCTATTATCATCAAGTGGTCACGGCCTGCCTTTTGTCAGAGGAGAGGCTGATGTTGCAGCTGGAGATGGAGGAGGTGATGGTCGGTGGTGATGGTGGAGAGTGGGGCCGAGCAAAGCATTGCAGAGGAGGAAGCAAAATCATAGAAAAAGAATAGAAAATGAGATAAGGAAGCCATGAACATTTTGTTTTTTTTCCTCCTCTTAGCCATGAGTTTGAAGATGAGAAAAAATGTTTCTCACATAAAAATGAGATGAATTACATGGCTAAGCAGAAAAATGGACGGCTAGAGTCAATGCTAATGTCAATTGAAAAATGAAAGGACAAAAAAAAAGTGAAAAGTCATGGCCTATGAAAGGGTTTGACTCTTGGATTTTCTTTTTCTTTTAAATCAAAATAAACAAATAAAAAGTAAGTAAAATAAAATTAAAAACTGAAAAAAATAAAGTAGAAAAGAAAATATATAATTATTTTAAGGAAAAATAGAAAATAATTAAAGAAATAGTTTAATAATGGAAACTAGAAATAAAAATTGTAAACAATATACAATTCGAAAATTTATAACTATATTTTAAAAAAAAATTGAAAATAAAAATAAATACATAACATATCATGTATACATATATACACATATTAGAACAAACAAAAATATTATTTATATAATTTAAAATAAATAATTTTGTTAAATAAAACAATGTACATACAATATTGTAAAAAGCATAACTTTCACAATATTAATCCGATTTCAACGAAACGAAAAGCAGTATTCTTGAAATTTTATTTACTTTCATAATTATAGATAAAAATAAAAAATAAAAATATTTAAATTTTAATTTAAAAGTCAAAGTTTGACCAAATTGACCAAAATTCACATTTTTTGAAAATATTCTATTTTTTATGTTTGGAATTCTAATTTACATCAAAATCTAATTTATATTTAAAATAACAAAATTATTAATTTTAATAAATAAAATAAAGTTTTTAAATTAGGAATTTCAGTTTAAAATAATTAAGACATACAATTAAAATAAATCACAAAATACACGGTTGTTGCAATTCTCTAGTATTTCATAAATACGCGAGAACGCCTCAAACAACCACTTAGCGATGTCAATTTGGATTTTATGTTTGCTCCATGTATCAAATACATAAAAAAAACATAATATCACACACAACATAATCTGTATGATAATTCCTATTGCTAATGCATAAGGAATCCAACTTACATGCTCTCTTTTTAATAGGGTGCTCTTGTTTATTATTTTAGGACAATCCATATATCGTTTATACTCATAACAAAATACATCATTTACAATCCAAAATTGAGTATTAAAACAACTAAAGATGATTTTGATACAAGCATATTGTTAAAATCAACAATGTTTTGTTTACTTATAGTTAGATATATCAATGTACCTTTTAACGTTTTTTTTTATGAACACACGCTACCTCTGCACTTTGATTGAAAATCATACATTTTGATATTTCTAACAAAATAATTATTCAATATTGATGCTTATAAAATAATACATTCATATCATTTCTTAGATCATATCCAAAGACTCACAAACCAAATATCGCTCCCACTGACTTTGAGGCATTTTTGGTTAATATGTGTAAACGACTTACTTTAAATATTTATTTAGAATCTTATGTTTCAATACATAAGTACCAAACACTAAGTCTTATCGAGCGATAACTTTTTGAGTAAACCTGAATTAACTTGAGCATGTTGAATAACGAATATGTTATGCTAATTTCAATAATTGAAATTTGCGATATTATTCTTATCAACATTGCTCATTTAATTCTAACCACGTTGGTCTTTCCAATAAAGACACAATCTCGGCGGATGGATCATATCTCTTTGGTTACGACCACCAAAATCATATTTTGATAGCGTATTTGAAATTCTTTCAAATCTATGCATCATACCATATAGAGTCAACAACCTTAATGGTTTAATTGAACAACCGAGGATGATGTATATTTTCGACATTAATAAGAAATTCATAGTTTCTCTTCAATGTACGAGAATGCTTATTAGACATTCTAATGCTATATGTTCATTTAGGATTGTTAATTTCACTTCATCTCGTATAATCAGTTCTATTTATGGATCGGATCCAATTCCATTTAAGTACCAAAAATTTCTCAAGGAAATTCCTCCATAATAAAGTTGATATATCTTGAAACAACAATTGTTTTTTAGTGCAAATTGTATTGAGATTCATAAACACTTTATGAACCTTTATATTTATAAAATTGATTTCAGTTTACAAAATTATGTTCAAAACATAAATATGTCATTTGATGATAGACCTTTTCAAAAAACTTTTTGGAGATTCATACAATATCCCTGATGAATAATTATTATGTGCAATCTTTCGACTCACATAACCTACCAACTCCTGGGCCTAGGATTTGTTGTGATTTCTTACAAACCGTTATCCTATATGATTTCGTAAACTGTTGTTTAGATGAAATAATATTAACCTTTTGTACTGCTCTTAAGTACATGACCTTATAGAAAGAAATTAACTCAACTTCGCTCACAATTAATCGTAAATTGTCCAACAATATCTGATTATTCCTTATCGATGCATCATTATGTATCACATGGTGGTGTGACTTTTGAGATTGAATCTATATTCATTTTTAGGTACATTTGGAACTCTTTCCAATATACTCACTTATTCAACCAAATCAAATCATTTTATTCTATTGCATGTTATTTTATTTACTTTTCTTTTATATTCTATGATTTTATCATAAACTTACTACATGTGTATCAAATACACATGTACATGTTGGTAATAAATGATCGATGAATATAACAAAGTATGTGGAACCCATTTGGTAGTAATAGACTTGTGATTGCATACATTAATATGTATCAATTCAAAGAGTTCATTAACTATTATGATGCTCCCACTGAATGGGTGCATAGCCATTAAATTTTTGAGATGTAATTAACCTGTATCATATGATTCATAATCATATAGTAAAATTATTTTTCAAAACTACGGCTTTGTCTATAATTCCAAAACATCTGTAAATAATATTAGACATGTATGTATTTTTGTTGCATCACTTTTACTATGAAAAGAAATTCCATAATATAGTTCTATTTCATAATGAATATTCATAATACTCATATTAAAATATCGTTATATCTATTTTTCAGTCAATATCCAAAAATAAACATTATTTCATAAATAATGTTCGGTACATTTTATGAAAACAAATTTTGTAATTTTATGCAATAATTAGGTGCAATATGGCATGCTCCCACTATTTCCACCATTACTATAATAGTGTACTAAATTTAAATGTCCACCATTCACTTAATATTGTTAATATTGTTTACTTATTTCATATGCTACAAATAGTTTACAGTGGAGAGTTCTTTGATCAAATATCTTGAACTCAAAGAAATAAATATTATAGAAAACAATTTTCTATATGAAAGTACATTTCAGAATAAAAATCATATTTCAGATTCTAATATTAAGTATATTAATTAGTATTACAATTCTTGTTTTCAATGTTTCTCTATAAAGCAAAAGTGACTATTCATTCTCTTCATTCCAACTTTACCTTAAACTACATCTATTATTATACATTCTTTTTTCTTTCAAATGGTCAAACTATTCAAAAGAAAACATTTCTACAATATCATATCAAACCTTTTAGAAAAGCGCATTCGATTATTCTTAACATTTTAGACATCAAATATGTTGCACTTTATGTAAACCGATCAAGATGTCATTTCAACGATCGAGTTCTTAGATGTATCTTGTTGTTTATGGTATTGTGTTACATTAACACAATATGAACCTTTTGAAATCATTCAAGTTGAATACGTGATCTTAAAATATTGTATATTGGATTACTTCGAATGAACTAACTACATCGAAATATTGTACCCCACAAACTATGACTATTCACCATATAACATTTATATATGAAAGTACATGGATCAAATATCCATAGTCTTGAATTGTAGAGTTTAAAAACTCATAAAATGCAATACATGGTCTAAACCAAATAAACATATAAGTGACCAACTTACGAATATATTAAGTAGTTGAAATTAGGCACTTGCATGGGTTTAGAAACATTATATAACATGCAATTAGAATTATTAGTAAGTACATATTATATTTCTATTTGTCAACTTTCAATGTAGTTTTTTTATATATGTTAATTTGCAAACGTTTTATCAATCATATTAAATGCACAAATTTATCATTGCAGATAATTATACCATTATATAGCGTATGTTCTTATAATACTAGAAATGTTAAATGTTACCATTTCATTTTTCTAATAAAGCTCCCACTAGTCTTTTATGTTTCTCCAAACCCTAAGTGAAACATAAATGCGTTAAAACTTCAATGGTGGGTGTAAGGACTCGTTTATTTTTGTATTCTGACCTTGAGTTTGCTCAAAGAATCATAGCCCAACAAACGATGGATAACTCCTCATCGGTTGTATCATATACAACTCCTAACTCATTTCCTTGTTCTAATCTCATTTCGACCTTGAGTTTTCTCAACAAATCGAAAGAGACTATTCACTCATACCTACCATATCGTGATGGCCTAGGTATAGTATATGTACCTTGAGTTTGCTCAACAAATACATATAGTTATCTTACCTTATATGTTACATATATTAATAATACTATGCATAACATCCCTAGCTTGAGTTTTCACAACAACTAAGGAGTAAGTAAGTAATTTATTAACACACACACACACACATATATATATGGTAGAGGACAACATTATATTGAAGATTCATAATCTTCAATATATATATGTATGTATGTATGTATGTATGTATGTATGTATGTATGTATGTTTGTATGTGTATATGTATTGAGTGATATTGACTTATATAATAATATATTTCTTATGAAATACCCCGGTGATTCAAGTGTCAGACACATCAGAAATCAAGGTATATACATTTACATAAGTTTTTATTTCTCAAGTCAATTTGGGTTTCTTTAATATTCCATATTTAGTTTATACACATATTATATAAGTTTTATTATTATATAACATTTTATTTCATATTACTTATATGATAGTCTTACGTATAATATATCATCAATTAAATCTTATCTAATTAATTTTAACCAATTAACTCCTTAATTTTAAATTAGTATTCCAATATAACTTTTATATTGAACATGTCTACTATAACCTTTATGGTGTATACTATAACCTTTATAGTGTATACTATAACCTTTATAGTGTAACACACATATATCATATATATATGTGTGTGTGTGTGTGTGTGTATTTTATTTAAGTAATTAACCTTTAATTTATTTATTTAATTAAACAATATTAAAATTTATTAATTTCAAAATTTATCTTGTATACATACATGTACACTTATGTTATCTTAAACATTTTAAAATAACATAACATATATCAACATATATAATACATGCATGTGACGCCCCACCTCTATACCCACGCTAGCCAAGAACACTCCGGAGTAGTGCTGTCAACTAGCACGGAGAATAAGGCTGTTGAGGAGCGACCATCCATGTAATTGCTTATCACACGGTGGCTATAAATAATCTTCGGAAACAAACATAGAAATAATCATATCACAAATCAATCACAGATATCCATATCACAAAGGCGGAAGAAGATATGAATATATAACTAACACATGAAAGTGTACATCAGAGTAGTGGTCAATAAGATCCACGATAATACAAAAGAATAGCAACACGTGCTATACAAAAGAATACAACCATGAGTCTATATCTCAAGTGTATACAACAAAAACTGCTAATCTAAACAGTTAGCCAAAAGTCAGAGTGATGAATCCCTGGGAAGAAGTCAAGCAGAAGCACCTGTAACATCTCGGTCTGACCCGAGTATTATTTAAGAAAATAATAAACGGATCAGTCTAGCTATAAATATCAGATGACATGATATAACATAAAAGATATGGCATAAACATAAACATCCATAACGACATACCACTATAAGTATGTAAATAATGATCAACAGAAGATCAATCAATAAGAGATAATCAATATCACAAGAATCTTCTCAAAGATTCGAAGAGGGCATCATACCCTAAACTTGTACTCATAACAAGTCAATGACATAAATTCTAGAAATCAACACGAGAAATCCAGAAATCATAAAAAGGGAAAGAGGCCTATCACATGACGGTCCGAAGACCAAGGGGAGCTACCCCGCATGTGTGAATGGAATCACACAGATTGAGGTCAAGACTAACCAAAAAGCAGAAAGGTATGTGTGAATGGAATCACACAAGTGGTGTCTAGTCTAACCTTGCAATGAAAGAGACATCGCGCAATTGCTAGTCTAATTCATAAAGCGATCATCAAGATCAACGAGAAGTGTCAATTACACTAAGCTAGTAAATATAGAAGTTTAGCTTCATGTCCCATAACCACTTGCTTAACTTAAATATTTACGAACAAACTGTAAATCTTCACTAATAAAATTGTCACAAGAGGTTCAATCGAACAAGTCCAAGAATTAACCGACGAAGTGAACGCAAGCGTTTCATACCACTTGTTTTACTAAGTCGTTTAATTAGATTTCTCATCCGAGTGAGGTAAAGGCTTGTATATACTAATAGATTGGAAAACGGTTTAAGAAAAGAGATTTGTTATTAAAAATAGAGTTGAAATTGTTTGTTAAAAGAGTTTTGATATTTACTACTAGTATTCAAACCTTTATATTATAAAGCGACAAAACACATAAGCAAGTGTAGAAACAATCAGTCACAAAGATCGCATACGGAGATGCGAATAAAATCCAAGGAAATCAGCTCAATGTTTTTCAGATAAGATCCCCTACGGAGGGGGGGTCCAGGGGGGGTGGCAACCCCCCAAGGTGGGGGTGCGGGGGCAACGCCACCGCTTACGGGGTTCGACCTGCCCGGTCAGGTCGCGGGGGTCCAGGGGGCAGCGCCCCCGGCGGGGTGCGGGGCAGCGCCCCGACAAAACGGTACGACCTAAGTGAAGGCAAGAGGCCTACGACCTAAAGCAAAATGAGGTCTAACGACCTAAGGGTTCACGCGACCTAACACAATAGCTGAGCGACCTAACTAAGTGCGCGACCTAGTGGGTAAGGAGGTCGAGCGACCTAAGGAGAAAGGAAGCAACGACTTAAGAGTGCAAGATAGGTCGAACGACCTAACGATGCTGAGTCATACGACCTAACTGGGGTAGAGGGGACACGCGACCCAAAGGTACGCGACCTAAGAAAGCACGCGACCTATCGGCAACAAGGATCGAACGACCTAACGGCAACATGGGTCGAGCGACCTAACTTTGCCGCGACCTATAAATGTCACGACCTAAGGCCATAACGACCTAAGAAACAAAGGGGAGCGACCCAAAAGAGGAAGGGTTTAACGACCTAAGCAGTGAAGGGGCCAAGCGACCTAGCGTGGTCAACGACCTAAAAGGGTTCGCGACCTAAGAAAGTGCGCGACCTAAAGCACACGCGACTTACGACCTAAGGAAAGCAGGCGATCTAACTCCACACACAAGGCCTAACGACCTAAGAGTTAAACGACCTACGACCTACGCCACCAACTCACGAGCGACCTAAGTACTAGGTCGTGAACGACCTAACTCCGAACATACGAAAAGTGGCCAGAACGATCTAGGAGCTATCTCGTACGCGACCTACGACCTAAGATCCACACGACCTAACTCCGAACGACCTAAAATGGCCAGAACGACCTAAATGCAGAAATTTCGCCAAAACGCCAAAAATCGGAGTTTTTTCGCCAATCTAATCCAAACCAAAAGCAAATATGCATGCTAAAGTGATAGGGAATCATTCCCAACAACCCAAGATAGTTATAGACTAGAATTGTGAGATAAAAATCTCACCTTTGCACTAAAGTTTATGAAGATGAAGCTTGAAAGCAAGGAGAAGCAATCCAAAGCTTGAATCTAATATCTTCTACTTGAATTTGGAGTTGAATGTTGGATTTGCAATTGAATTTGTGCTTGGAGTTTTAATTTCCCATTCCCTCCACCATTAATGCCAAAGCTTGATTAGTTAGGAAATTTATGAAGAGTGAGGAGAAGAGGGTTGGAACTTGGGCTTAATAGGCTAAACTAACCCAAAGTCCAAAGCGGGAAAAGTTAGTGAAATTTCACTAACTCCAAACCTATCGATGTTTATACTTAAAAAGTTGTAAACGACATTTCGAACTCAATGGAAGTGGTCTCGAGTCCTAATTTGACCGTTTGCAAAAAGTAGCTTTTCGGACCAAAATCCGATTAACGAGTTAATATTTAAATAAAATATTTAAATACAAACTCGATAAATATGCGGGTTGTTACAATGCATATATGTATTAATTAATTAACATATTTAATTAATTTATTTTATTAATCTTATTAATAAATTTAAATTTTGAAATTATTAAAAATATTTTCAAGCAATCTAAAAATATCATAATCCTTTCAAACATTTTGAAAACTTATTTAGTATTATAATTTTTATAATAAGCATGTTTTATTTTAAATTTGACTATTAAATTTAAAATCTTTTAACATTGATTTTTGAAACGATTTTGAAAATTAACCTAAGGCCCAAATTAAGTTGAGCCTTTTCTATTAAGAGCAACCTTTGGGCTCACTTCACCTTTTGGGCCATCCTGGTAACCATGTAGGACATGGTACTTGATTACCCAATTCCAATCCTAGACATTGTCTTTCTAGACATCGTACTAAGTGGGCAAGCTTAATTAGTTAGCCCTAATATGAATAATTTAGACCACATAGGATATTGGACTTTGATACCATTGTTGGAAGTGGACTGGCCTGTAGAGGAAGCTATGGGTGAATTTCAAAATTTTTACCATATTGGATCTTTATTGGGACTATGAAGTCTAACTAAATTAGAACATTTCTAAACTTTAGTTAAATAAAATCATTTATTTTATTTAAATTCAAGTATATTAAGATATGAAATTATTGATTTAATTTATACATATATGTGTGAGTGTGTGTAACATAATAATCCATGAAAGGTAATATGCCTATATGTAGATGTCGGGATTTATATCGCAGCAGACATATTAGCTCATTTTTTTTGTCATGTATGTTGCTCAAATATGTGCATGTATATGTGTTACAATATATATATATATATATACATATACATATATATATATATATATATATATATATATATATATATATATATGCGTGCGTGTGTGTATACACATATGTATGTATAAATATATTATATATAATTTATGAACATAAAACATTTATATGTAGATAAATATATAAGAAAGAGAGAGAGAAAAATTATTAAAATTATTTATAATTAAAAGTTAACTTAGTTTGCAAATATAATAATTCCAGTATTTTAATATTTATATATTATGAATAAAATAATGTTTTCATCCATAAATAATTAACATAAAATAGTCTATTGATGAAAATTCAAATTTTACAATTTTAGAAAATCTAGAATCATAAAAAAGAGATTAGAAAAATTTTGGAGATTTTTCAAAGTTGAAATATTATTTTCAAAAATAATAAAATTGATTTTGGTAATAATTATTTAATATAGAATAATATATTATTGAAAATTCAAATTTTAAAATTTCATAAATTCTAAGATCATGAGTGAAAGGTTATCATAAATTTTAAAGAATTTTTCAGTTAAATTATTATTTTTAATAAATCATAAACAGTTTTTCTGAAATAATGTTAATCGTTAAAAATAAAAGACATATTGAAAAATTCTTAAGTTTTTTTTACATGTTTCTGAAATGATAATTTTTTTATAAATATAAAATTGAATTATTAGTGTAATAATTATTTTATATATAATAAACAATTCAAAAATTCAGTAAATGTTGATTCAAAAATATGAATATATGTGTGATGATTAATTTTCAAACTTATAAATTCATACTATATATAAATAAGTGTACTAAATTTTTTAAATCATTTATATATATCTTATATATGTGTAACGACCCGTAAATTTTAATGATTTTATTTACGTAATTAATAGAATTTTTGTAAAATTTTTAATTATAAAATTTTGAAATGAAAATTTGATTTTCATAATACGTCTACTTAAACATAGAGAATGGTAAATTTTCATCTGATAATATAGAAGTTAATTTTCTTATGTAATTTTATTTTAATTTAAATCAGTTAATATTTGATGAAAATGTTTTCCTAACCTGAATATTTTTATATAATAGATTTCTAAATCATCTTCTGAGTGAGACGTCATATTTCATTTTCTCAAATTTTGATTGCTATTGCTTCGTTTATCTTATATTTTGAAATTTTAGCAGCATTTCGATACCGATATAGACTTTTGTTTGGATGATCGTACCACTGATATCTGTATACCGTTTTAATCATCCCGTCGTGGTAGTTTCTATGTTATAATCAAATATGTGTTTTGATGTCCGGTGCACATTGGGATATGTGAAATGGTTCACCATACCGGTATCGTTTTACCCTTTTGAGTTCTTTGTTCATTCATTATCCACGGTATACAACTAAATGGCCACTTATCTCTTTGTTTTCCCTAAATTAAAATTTTGACTTCTGTAATTCATATCCTTATATTTATTTATGCTAGTCCGTGTTCTTATTTTTGGGTTCTCATTCCTCTCACGTTCATTTTCTATGCGTTCATTCAAATTTTTCCTGACTTTTGGTTTCTCATTCTCATGCATATTTTCTTCTTGCCTGACTTCCCATTTCATTCCTCATCTTCTTTCCTTTCTTCTGCAAATTTTTACACAGTAAGTATTTCTTATTTTCCATTTTTCTCAAATGCTTCTCCTCTTTGTTTTCTAGTTTTATTTTCTCTGTTTATTTTTCTCCTTTCTTCTTTAAGTTCGGCCAACACCACCACCGAGACCCCTAGCCTCAACCTGCCTTGCACTCACCGCCTCATCTCCTTGCCGTGTCTTTTCCCACAAACCTCCACCAATTCGGCTTCACGTGCAACCCGAGCATCGCCGGCTACCTCCATCTTCGGCCACCCACCCATCACCATGACTGCAGCAATAATTTCCTCACCGTGCCTTCCCCCCTCCTCCTCACCACCTTCTTCTCCTTTATATTAGGTAATATATATTTTTGTTATTATATATTGATTTTTGAATTTATAAAGATAGTTATATATACATATGTTAGTCTGTATAAATTTTATAATTTGCTATATTTTATGTTTTATAATCTGCTATCTTATATGTTGGAATATGTGTATGTGCGGAGCTATATTTTTATGAAGTGCATATTGTGTACCGTGAGTTATAAATTACCTATATTAGCCAAGATCTTTACAGTATATATTGATATTTATATAATAGTACAGGAGGTCTATATCGGTACTATGTGTATATAATATGGCTATATAAGTTGTATTACAAACGTGCGTGTGCAGTATATGTATAATTTCTGTATATTTTATTATTGAGAGTATTATATTTCACTGTTTAAAGGTATGAAATTTATAAGCTTATATATATGATTCATTATTATGCTATTTATCCTTGATTGATTTTTAATATATTTATATAATAATCTATGTCTATATATATAGTAGTGTCTGAAGCTTCCTACCTTACTTTGGGTTTAAAGTATATAAATGTGTGCATATGAAGTATATTTTATTTTATGTAATTTATATTGATGCTTCCGGTACATACGTTATAAAGGAAGTATGTGTATATATACATTGTAGTTTTTCCTGTTACATGTTTTATTGATGTGTTGTGTGTGTATATATATTATGTTGCATACATAATTATTTTGCCAGTATTCAAGCCTGCATATATATTTGGAGTTTATATCTGCATGCGTATTATTTTAAATTTTAATACAAAGTATATTGTTTGCATGGAATATATATATATATATATATATATATATATATGATATAGATATTTGATTTTATTTAAGTTTTAAGAATGAAGGAAAGTGATTTTGTAAACATATATATAGAGATTTGTTTTAAAAGTTTATTTATTGGTTTTAAGAATATACAGACTTATATTAAATATGTGTTTCAAATTTAATATTGATTTTTGAGAAATATATAATGTATGTTTTGTTTCCATTTTATCACATTAATTTTTTACTTGTTCTCATCGGTTCCAAATTTTCAGCTTGGTTCTTAGATCTTGAATTCATCAAGCTTTGATAGGGATTTTTGTTTGGATTTGTCGATTGTCAAGTCAGTAATCCAAATTCGTAGCTTATTGTGTTGTCTATCTTCTCTAGCCTCGAAAGGTGAGCAATCACTAACAATTAACGTTCTTATATGTATTAAATTTGATTTCCATTGAAACGACAATTGAAATATGATGTTTTTAGTTATTTACATTGCTATATATATGTGTTATGCCAAAATCTGTAACTGTTCACCTGTGACATCTAACATCCTCATTTGTTATTTATATTATATGTGTTACTGATGATATATGCATGTTATTAATATGTTATATTATTATCATATCTGTTATCACTCTGCATGTTCCCTGTTAATATAGAATTCCCTATGGGTTGAAATGACACATACCCGAACATTCTGTAGAATATGTGAAAATTGTTATGGGTTGAAATGATAAACCCAAGCGATTTTCATTTGGATTGAATTTGGGATTGCGAGTTCAAAAGATATATACCCGTATATATGTTTAAATTGCAGATTGAAATGATATATATTCGTATCACTTGACCATAGGAGAGAAAATTATGTACAGACATCGTTGATGTGTGTAAATATATATATTGAAACGATTTCTATGGTTTCGGAAAGAAATATATGGTTTATATATATTGATTTCAAGATATTATATATAAATGTATTTTATAAAGTTTAAATTCTTGATTTTAAAATTTTATGTTTTGAAAATTTTAAAATTATAAGTTAGTTTTGAAATTATAAATTTTAAGAATATATTTAAAAAAAATCTATTTTAAAATATATAAAGATTTAGTATACAAATAAATTTAATAATATGTTTAAGTATTTATTAAAAATTATATTTTAAAACAGATTTTTATAATGATTTTTATAAGGTAAGGTAGGGAAATTTGAATCTATTTTAAATTGTATTAAATTAAGAATTCTATTTAATTAAATCGATTTGGTACTTATTGAATTTGAGATTTTTAAAGGATGTGATTTTATAACTTGATTTTTGCCTAAGGTGATTAAATGAATATTTCAAGTTTAATAAATTGAAGGAAATATTTAGTTCATTTGAAATTTTAGGTTTTATTTAGATGATACTGGATTTTTTTAAGTGAATATTCAAAACTAAATATTAGTAAAGTTAAATTAAGGTATAAATGGTGTAACGACCCAGAATTTCTATCATTGGAAATTCATATATTAAATTGATTTTAAAAATTCACAAGTAAATTTTATAAGTAGAATAACTTATATTTGAAAAATAAGGATTGAAATTAGATAATTAAACAATTAATCTAATATTTGAAATTGCGTAAATAATTTGGAATTTGAATTTAATATGAATGAAAATGATTTATAAAGTTGTATTAAATCTTATTTTTATAATGTGTTAGTAAACTTTTAAAATTGAATCAGAAGTTAATTTGTAGAAATTGAATATTTTAATATTTAATTAACGAGTGAATATAGCCATTTTTCATACAGTCTCGGATTTCAACAAAACTAGTTTCATTGTATCCGTAATGCTATATTATTGTAAGATATCAAATTTCGTGTCAATGGATTTACGGTTTGTCCGGGGCAAGCTAAAACACGTAGAAATTTGTTTAAGTGAATTTTAAATTTAAATAGTGAATTCAAAAACCTGTCTTCCAAGTATGATCTAATTGGATCTCGATATATATTCCATTATATTCAGAATAGGTGGTAAAATAATATAAATGCCATGCGGCATGCTTCGTTTGGTGTACGAAAAATTTTCGGGGGCATAGTGTCGTAAAATTTTCTATAAAAGGATGTTATAGTTCCACAATTGCTCAAACCCTAGGGTTTCAAGCCCTAGCTGCCATTATCTATTCAATGGCCAGAAAATCATCATCTTCCCCCTTTAGTCTCTTCCAATCCATCCACCTATAGCAAAAATCTTCAACTAAAAGATTGTAGAGCGTAACGCAATTTTTCGGTCCATACGGTGGATCATCGTAAAACGCGATGTGGAGGAGGAAGTTTGCCCACGTTCATTAATAGGTCGCGCATGATTTTCAAGACTAAGGGAGGGCCAAGTGCCACGCCATTCGAGGTGGGGGTGAGGCTCATGCAGCGCTACTCGGTGATGTGGTCTGGTCGTCTTCAAGCAACGCGTGGTGGCCACGATAATTCACAAAACAACGGTGGCTATGGGTTTACTTGTGTACGTGAAAACATGATGGTGGAGAAGAAGAAAACAAGTGGCCTAGATCTAGGGTTTTCAAATCTAACGGCCAGAAATTTATCATGGTTTAAAATAAAAAAAAGTGTAAATTAATTTATATAATTCGAGTGATATTTAAAACTGCATAACTTCTTCATACGAGGTCCATTTTTGACAAAACGAATTGCATTGGATCTATGTTGACAAGCACTACATTTTAGAGCTATTTTGGAGTTGATTGGAGCTAGCGTAAATTTTGGGTAAAATTAAACGCTTGTTTAATTTTATTCAGAATAAAAACATTGCAACTGCTATTGGACAATGTGAGTATAACAAACTCTTTCTGACTCACTGATATTTTTATATAAGTGAGAAATAATATTATTTATGATGGTTGATGATTGTTTGGATGATATGTGATATATTATCTATATATTGATTGGTATTTAGAATATGCCCGCCTATTAGAGCAGATGACCCTTTACCTTCCCATGTATGAGTGGATTACCCTTTATACGCGTGTCTGCCTCGAAGCAGACATTGTACACATATTCTAATGTGTATATTTATTGCAGATGACGGGTTGGAGGGATCCAACTGGATTCCTCATCACTGTTGATTTATTTACACATATTGTGATATATGCTGTTATCATATCATATATGATGTTTTGGATACCGTGATTGATGTATCTAGTGCGGTTGCAGCATTGGGCCTATTTTTGGTAATTTAAAATGTAAAGTGGTGATTTCAGTTTAAAAAATATTTTCAGGTGGTTTTGGAAATATACGTTCTGTTTAATTTTGAATTGTTAAGAAATGAATTTATTTTAAATAAATAAAAGTTATAATTTTTATGTTATAAAAATTATGATTTTTTTGAAATATAATCAGATTCTGATTTTTGAAATATGGAGTTATTTATTTTGTAAAATAGTTTAAATTGGTATTTTTGATTTATTATAAATGCTTTTATATATGATTTATTAAATTGATATTTTATAAATCAAAATATTGCAATTATAAAACGAGTTTTATATGTGTTAAAATAGAGTTATAATTAGATTTTATAAGTTATAAGATTTATAATTTGTGAAGTTATAAATGAATGGATTTGTAAATAATTGATTTATAAGTAATTAACTTATGATTTGAGTTTTGGCATATAAATGAGATAAATGGAATTTGTTAATAAAGTGATTTTATAAGTTGAAGTTTTTATAAATTATAAATGGAATTTATAAAAATTGTTTATAAATCCGAAATCGATTGAATTTGATATGTTAATTATTATATCCACGATTTTGGACAGTAGATAACCCTTTAATAAAAGTGCAATAGCAATAAATTTGATTAGGCATTAAATCCAT
Organism: Allium cepa; assembly: GCA_030765085.1. Lineage (NCBI taxonomy): Eukaryota > Viridiplantae > Streptophyta > Magnoliopsida > Asparagales > Amaryllidaceae > Allium > Allium cepa. Next base: position 295,025,515 of record CM060943.1, read on the forward strand.
GATTTTGGACACTGGATTATCTTTAATAAATATGTAGAAGTAATAAATGTGGTAAATGAAGTATATTCACGATTTTGGACAGTGAATAATCTTTGAATTAAATAAATGCTTTGAAAAGTGATATTTTTAAATGGAGTTAAACGGTTTGAAGATGTTTGAAATGTGTTAAGTATCGAATACATGGATTTCAACATTCATTGTTGAAATAGGCGTTTTGAGAAGTAAAGGAAATGATGGACTATAACACTGTTGTTATAGTAAATGATTTCCGAAAGGAAATGTTTTGTATAGTATATGAGATTTACATATCTATCTAAATTTCGAATTCCTATACTAGTGATTTTGGTTTATCGTAACGATATTTTACGCGATATTCGTTTTGACCGAAATAAATGTGTTTAAAGTGAATGTTTTCCTTAAAGAATAAAAAATATATCTAATCCCAGTTTAAGTATATGTAATATTTTCTAAGTGTTGAAAATAAAGAGATTTGTGAATTACTTATTGTTAAATAAGTATATGGAAATGTTTTCCAATATAGAAAGTTGAAATGTTTTGAGTATATATCTTTTTAAAAATAATTGGAAGTGAATGTTTGGCAAGTAATTTAATTAATAAAAGATTAATTAAAAGGGCATAGTGATTGTAAATGGTGCTAAATATTTGTTTGTTTGCTTTGACAGTTAAATAAATGACTATCAGATTTGGCCAAATTTTAGTTCCTCTACTTGATATGGGAACTACTTAGTCGTACTCTTAGTATGTAGCCTTCCGTGTAGGCTTGATTATCGTTTGTGTTGAGGATGATGATTTGCATAGTGCGGAGTATTACTCCAATCTATCGAGCTTCCGTCTTGGCCCGAAGGATAGCATGTTGAAAGTTGGAGACGTGATAAGTCGATGAGACTTAGTTTTCGTGTGAGGTTGAGAAACGCTTTTACGTTGTTGCTGCGAAGAGACGGGGATAAGTTTATCCGAAAACCACTTCGTACCAACGTATATGCAACGATTGTGCAGGTTGCTTATGATGATATTAATATTCCGGATTCTCATAGTAGGGGATTGCTTGTTGATCGTTTGGGGTTAAAATCCCAATGTACATCCAGTAGTAGTGGTCTCTTCATTATGAAATATCCAATGCAAGGACTATTTGCTACTAATCCTAGAGATTTCTCGACAGGATGTGGTAGGAAAGTACCTTCGGTTTGTCCTGTTCCTAGAAAACTTGTATGGATGTTTGTCTAACATTGCATTTCTATAGATTACGTACATTGGTTTTTACAAACGTACATCAGTGGTGGCGGAGAAGGCAACTTCTCTTAGCTTAACACCCTTCTTGAGACGTATGAGCTCTAGGGTTGCATTTTTATGGAAGGCAATTAGTAGTCAGTGGAAATGGCCGCGTGGCATTCAAAGTGATGTGTTTGTGATATGTGAAAGGCAAACGTTAGCTTAGGCCTCATCAACCAAAAATGACTAAAATAGGGTTAGATGCGGCAAGGCTAAGTGGGTCGCTCCATTAGGGTATGATCATCCTCTTCTAAGTATATCTTTACACGCTATGACGTCATGTACCTGATTATTGTGGTTTGTATGCTTCGAGGGCCCTCGGTAAAGGTCGGTAACGACTGGAGGATGACATATTCGGTACCATTTAGTTATAGAGGTGGGCCAGTCTTGTGTTGGTAGAGGGCGTATGTTTTGTGTCTCGGGACATCCATCTAGATTTGTACCCTTTCGGAAGGTAGTCCCTTCACCTGGTCATTTGTATGGAAATCCAAACTCCACTACGTGCTTGCCATTTTGATTGTATTACCCAATTGGGCTATATGCTGTAATTTAATCAATGTAACAATTTCGGCTACGATTAATATTATTTGTATACTAGACACTAGTATAATATCAGATGATTTGATATGAAATGTTTTAGTTATCGTAGGGTAAAAATATGTTCGTGTTTATGTGTGGACTTGTCTTACGAGATACTTTTGTTTTGATAAAGGAAAATTCTGGTAAACTAATAAATTCAGTTGAGTGTGTTTCTCACGTTGGTTTACCAGACTGATCCGGGCGTTCTTCCCTTTCAATGCTCGGGTCAAACCAAGTATATTTAAAGGTTCGGTTTTGGTGCTTTTAGAGCTTCAGCAGGAGAGCTGGAGATCTTCATTTCGTATACATGTATCTGTTTTGATTTTTGATTATCCGCTGTGCTTAGTTGTTTATATTATCAGCAATTTTGAGGACAGGTTATTATAACTATCCAAGCTAGTAATTATTGTTTGATTGTTGTACTCTGATTGATGTGTATATATATATAAAGTTTCTGTTTTATAAAGATCATTGATATGTATTATATGTTTTCCGCTGCGATGTGAGATTCTGTATTGTTCTGTTTTGTTCTATCTTCTCTCTTTCTTCTCTTCTCTTCTTCTCTCTTCTTTTCTTTCCCCTAACTTTCCCTCAGTCTATTCTTTTTGGGTCGGATAGGTGTGGTTTATTTTCGATTCAAAGGGTATTGGATTTATTCGATTATCTTCAACATGATATGGGGTTCTCACTTTGTGAACAGTGACGAAGCTTAGACTCTTACCCTTACATGTCCCTAGTGTAAAAGGGTTGGTTGATAGTCGAAAGGCTTGCCATAAAAGCAGATCCGAGGTACCACATATAGTCACCTCCATGTTGAAAAGAAGGAGTGTCCCCATGTTGAAAAGCAAAAGGGTAGCGGGCTGGTTGAAAAGCCTGCCGGGGCGGGTCCGAAAAAACCCGTTCGTCACATTTGGTATCAAAGCTTAGATTTTGTATATTCCAAAGCTTTAATGTGTACTCAGTATAGATAGGGATAGTAGCACCCAAGATTGATTATATATATGAGCGAGTATTTGTTAGTGATATAAAATGTTTTATATTGTTTTTGCTTATCCGTTGATCTGTTTGTGAATTCTTGTCAGTATGTGGGACGCCATATAATCGATGGGAATTTCCAAACACTTAAACGACGTAAGTCGACATAGTATTATTTTTAAACTGGGTAAATGAAATAATTTTACCTCGATTATATTTTATATATAAAGGAAATAATTTTTCAGGAATTATTAAAGTGTATATAAATGAATTGTTTCGTTGTTTGAAAATGTAAATATATATAAGTAATAAAAGTAATTTGAATAATCTTAATAGAAAAAACATGAATATATTTATAAGTATGAAATTATAATTACTACGACAAATGTGAAATAATCTTATATATAAGAAATGAAACTAAACAAACATACTTTTTAATATGAGTTATAAATAAAAGTGGATTTAAACTGAGAATTTGAAGTTTTGAATCCTGTTTATTTGAAAGTTGTTTTTCAAAGATAAAGATGTTATACTATTATAAATCTAAATAAGATAAAAGAATTTGGAATGGATCTTATATAAGTGAAGTGAATAGTGAAATAATATAAGTAGAAAAGATTTATAAATATGATTTATAAATAAAAGGACTTTTGAAAGAATATAAAGCACTGAATTCAATACTGTTATTGGAAAATAATAAGGATGATGACTGCAGCATCATCGGTATCATTTTCGAGTTTCTGTGTGATGGATTTGCTACCAATAGTAAACTGAAAATTTAAGTTGTTTTGATAAACAAATTTGAATTTAAAATCCAATTTGAATGATAAATATATGTAAAACGAGTTTTGGATTTAAAATATGAAATAAAATTTTAACTTTGGTTAAATAAATTTGACTTAGCATAATAAATATATGATTTGAAATTTAACTAAAGTAAAGTTAAATAATTTGAACCAGATTAGATAAATTATTGGAATAAAATTAAACTTAAGTGGTAAGTGATTATATAATATGAATTTGGAAGTTTAGATAAATAAGTTGTGTAACTTGTGAAATGGGAAAATGTAAGTAAAACCAATTGTTAAAATGGTCAAACAATTTTGTTTAGCAAAACAAAATCTGAATTTGAATAAGTGATATGAATTTGACTTAAGTAAAAGTTAAATAAAGTAGAATTTGAATTAAAATTAGTAGTGAACTTAAATTGTATAGTGGAAGTAAATGCAAGTGAGAGTGAAATGAAATTTAACTTAAGTGACGTTGAATGAAGTTGATTTTTGTATCGAAGTAAATCAATAAAGTGATGACAATGAACTTGAGTTATATTATCAAATTCAACTTTAAGTATAAAAGTGATAGTGAATAAACATGGATTAAAGATGTTGATGTTAAGATTTTGAATAAAACTTAAGTTAAGAAGTTTTGATTATAGTGAATACAAGAATTCAATCTAAATTGAATATTAAACCAATTGGAAATTAAATGTGTTAAACCAAATTGAATGTAAGTGAAGTAAATTAATTTGGTAAAGTTGGTTATACATTGGTTGTTAGATGGTTGTTAGTTGATTGTATCGAAATTCATTAAATGTTGATGAAACTGAAAGATATATAATTGAATTCGAGTTGATAGTAAGTAAATTTGAATGGAATTGAATTTGATTTGAATTGGAAGTGGACCAACTTGAATATAAATTAGTGAATGTAAACTAATTGAATTTGAATAAATGAATGTTAGTAAAATCCAATGTTAATAAATCAAATGTGATTTAAATTGAAAAATCAATTCAATGAATATGAATAAAATGAGAATTTATATTGATTTGTTATGAAGTTGTTGGATTTTAGGTGGATGATAGTTGTTTGATGATTGGATTTGTTTTTTTGATGGCATTTTCTACATTGGCATATATAGTTGTTGTATTGATATATGATGTATATTGATACTACTTTTCATATATACATGTTCTCATTTGTTTGTTGAGTATTTAGTAGGTGTGTATGGCGCTTGTTTCCAATTGGAGCTCGCTTTCGCGCTATATTAGCCGTACATGCTTGCTAATAATATATAAGGTACATATCTCGGATTACATATCGTACTTTTATACATTTTTCCCTACGGGATGTCTCGTCCTCGAAGATGAGATGTATATTTGTGATATATATATATATATATATATATATATATATATGTTGTGATCCTACTACGATTGAACCGCGCAAAGGAGACTATGGCTATTTTTTTTGAAATTTGAGGCGTTAGAAAATTTTCGAAAATTTTGGAAAATTTTGATTTCGAGCTAAAAGTTGAAGGATATTAATTGTTTTGAAAAGATAACTAAGAATGGATTTGGAAAACTTAGAAAAGTTTTATAAAAAGTTTAACTAATGGATTTTGAAAAAGTTGAAAGGTTTAAATGAATATGAAATTTAGTTTGAATGAGTTATTCTGAAAATATAATTGATTTTGTGACTTTTTCTTACTTGGTAATTTCGAGGACGAAATTCTTTAAAGTAGGGAAGAATGTAACGATCCAGAATTTCTATCATTATTAATTCGTATATTTAATTGATTTTAAATATTTACAAGTAAATTTTATAAGTTGAATAACTTATATTTGAAATATAAGGGTTTAATTGGATAATTAAACTATTAATTTAACATTTGAAATTGTGTAAATAATTTGGAATTTGACTTTAATATGAGTAAAAATGATTTATAAAGTTTTACTAAATCTTATTTGAATTATAATGATGTTAGTAAACTTTTAAAATTGAATTAAAAGTTGATTTGTAGAAATTGAATATTTTAATATTTAATTAACGAGTGAAAATAGCCATTTTTCATACAATCTTGGATTTCAACGAAACCATTTTCATTGGATCTGTAATGTTATATTGTTCTAAGATTTCAAATTTCGTGTCAATCGGATTTACGGTTTGTCCGAGGAAAGCTAAAACGCGTAGAAATTTGTTTGAGTGAATTTTAAATTTAAATAGTCGATTTGAAAACCTATCTTTCAAATACGATCGAATTGGCTCTCGATATATATTCCATTGTATTCAGAATAAGGGTAAAACATTATAAACGTCACGCGGCATGCTTCGTTTGGAGTTCGAAAAATTTCAGGTGAATAGTGTCGTAAAATTTTCTATAAAAGGACGTTATAATTTCACAATTATTCAAACCTTAGGGTTTCAAGCGCTAGCCGCCATTATCTATTCAATGGCCAAAAAATTGTCAACTTCCCCCCTTAATCTCTTCCAATCCATCCACTTATAGCAAAAATCTTCAACTAAAAAAATTGGAGAGCGTAACGCAGTCTTTCGACCCATGCGGTGGATCATTGTAAAACGCGACATGGAGGAGGAAGTTTCCCCGCGTTCATCAATAGGTCACACACGGGTTTCAAGACGAAGGGAGGGCCGAGTGCCGCGCCGTTCGAGGAGGGGGTGAGGCTCGTGTAGCTCTACTCGGTGATGTGGTCTGATCATCTTAACGCAACGCGTGGTGGCCACGATAATTCACCAAACAATGGCAGCTATGGGTTTACTTATGTACGTGAAACCCGATGGAGGAGAAGAAGAAAACAAGTGGCCTTGATTTAGGGTTTTCAAATTTAAGGGCCAGAAAATTATCAAGGTTTAAATAAAATAGAAGTGTAAATTAATTTATATAATTCGTGTGATATTTAAAACTGCATAACTTCTTCAAACGAGGTCCGTTTCTGACGAAACGAATTGTGTTGGGTCCATATTGACGAGCACTACATTTTAGAGCTAGTTTGGAGTTGATTGGAGCTAGTGTAAATTTTGTATCAAATGAAACGCTTGTTTAATTTTATTCAGAATAAAAACATTGCAACTGCTATTGGACAATGTGAGCACAATTCACTCTTTCTGACTCACTGATATTTTTATATAAGTGAGAAATAATATTATTTATGATGATTGATGATTGTTTGGATGATATGTGATATATTATCTATATAGTGATTGGTGTTTGGATATATACCTGCCTATTGGAGCAAATGATCTGATGCATTCCCGTGTATGAGCGGATGACACTTTGTACGTGCATCCGCCTCGAAGCAGACATTGTACACAAATTCTAAGTACATTTATTGCAGGTGACAGGTTGGAGGGATCTAGATGGATTCCTCATTATTGTTGATTTATTTACAGATAATATAATATATGATGTTATCACATGGTATGTGATGTTTTGGATGCTGTGATTGATGTGTCTAGTGCTATTGCAGCATTGGGCCTATTTTTGGTAATTTAAAAATGTTAAAGTGGTGATTTTAATTTAAAAAGGATTTTCAGGTGATTTTGGAAATATACGTTTTATTGAATTTTGAATTGTTATGAAATGAATTTATTTTAAATAAATAAAAGTTATAATATATTATAAAGTTTATGATTTTTGTGAAATATAATCAGATTGTGATTTTTGAAATATGGAATTATTTATTTTGTAAAATAGTTTAAATAGGTATTTTCGATTTATTATAAATGGTTTTTATATAACATTTACAAAATTGATATATTATAAATCAAAATATTGGAATTATAAAACGAGTTTTATAAGTGTTAAACTAGAGTTATAATTGGATTTTATTAGTGATAAGATTTATAATTTGTGAAGTTATAAATGAAATAATTTGTAAATAAATGATTTATAAGTAATTAACTTATGATTTGAGTTTTGGCATATAAATGAGATGAATGGAATTTGTTAATAAAGGGATTTCATAAGTTGAAGTTTTTATAAATTATAAATGGAATTTATAAAAATTGTTTTATAAATCCGAAATCGATTGAATTTGATAAGTTAAGTATTATAGTTTATTAAAGGAATTATATCCATGATTTTGGACAGTGGATAATCCTTTAATAATAAAAGTGCAATAGTAATAAATTTGATTAGGCATTAAATCCACGATTTTGAACAATGGATTATCTTTAATAAATGTGTAGAAGTAATAAATGTGGTAAATGAAGTATATTCACGATTTTGGACAGTGAATAATCTTTGAATTAAATAAATTTTTTGAAAAGTGATATTTTAAATGGTGTTAAATTGTTTGAAGATGTTTAAAATGTGTTAAGTATCGAATACATATATTTCAACATTCATTGTTGAAATAGACGTTTCGAGAAGTAAAGAAAATAATGGACTATAACACTATTCTTATAGTAAATGATTTCCAAAAGGAAATGTTTTGTATAGTATATGGGATTTACGTATCTATCTAAATTTCGAATTCCTATACTAGTGATTTTGGGTTGTAGTAACGATGTTTTACGCAACATTTTTTTGACCCAAATAAATATGTTTAAAGTGAATGTTTTCCTTAAAGAATAAAATATATACTTAATCCTAATTTAAGTATATGTAATATTTTCTATGTGTTGAAAATAAAAATATTTGTGAATTAATTATTGTTAAATAAGTATATGGAAATGTATTCCAATATAGAAAGTTGAAATGTTTTGAGCATATATCTTTTTTAAGATAATTTAAAGTGAATGTTTGGCATGTAATTTAATTAATAAAAGATTAATTAAAAGGGCCTAGTGATTGTATATGGTGCTAAATATTTGTTTGTTTTCTTTGATAGTTAAATAACCAACTATCAAATTTGTCCAAATTTTAGTTCCTCGACTTGATGTGGGAACTATTTAGTCATACACTTAGTACGTAGCCTTCTGTATAGGCTTGATTATTGTTTGTCTTGAGGATGATGATTCGCATAGTGTGGAGTATTACTCCAATCTATCGAGCTTCCTTCTTGGCCCGAAGGATAGCAAGTTGAAAGTTGGAGACAAGATAAGTCTATGAGACTTAGTTTCTATGTGAGGTTGAGAAACGCTTTTGCATTATTGATGCGAAGAGATCGAGATGGGTTTATCCGAAAACCACTTCGGACCAACGTATATGCGACGATTGTGCAAGTTCCTTATGATGATATTGATATTCCAGATTTTCATAGTGGGGGATTGCTTATTGATCATTTGGGATTAAAATCCCAATATACATCCAGTAGCAGTGGTCTCTTCATTATGAAATATCCAATGCAAGGACTATTGGTACTAATCCTAGGGATTTCTCGGCAAGATGTGGTAGGAAAGTACCTTCAGTTTGTCCTATTCCTGGACAACTTGTATGGACGTTTGTCTGACATTGCATTTATATAGATTACGTACATTGGTATTACAAACGTATATCAATAGTTGCGGAGAAGGCAACTTCTCTTTGCTTAACACCCACCTTGAGACGTATGAGCTCAAGGGTTGTATTTTTGTGGAAGGCAATTAGTAGTCAACGGAAATGGCCATGTGGCATTCAAAGTGATGTGATTGTGATATGTGAAAGGTAATCGTTACCTCAGGCCTCATCAACCGGAAATAACCAAAACAGAGTTAGATGCGGCAAGGCTAAGTGGGACACTCCCATTAGGGTATGATCATCCTTTTATAAATATATCTTTGCACGCTATGACATCGTGTACCTGATTATTGTGTTATGTATGCTTTGAGGGCCCTCGGTAAAGGTCGGTAACAACCGGAGGATGAAATATTCGGTACCATCTAGTTATAGAGGTAGGTCAGCCTTGTGTTGGTAGAGGGTAGATGTTATGTGCCTCGGGACATCCATCTAGAGGTGTACCCCTTCAGAAGGTAGTCCCTTCACCTGGTTATTTGTATGGAAATCCAAACTCCATTACGTGCTTGCCGTTTTGATTGTATTACCTAATTGGGCTATATGCTGGAATTTAATCAATGTAACAATTTCATCTATGATTAGTATTATTTGTATACTAGACACTAGTATAATATCAGATGATTTGATATGAAATGTTTTAGTTATCGTAAGGTAAAAACATATCTGTGTTTATGTGTGGACTTGTCTTATGAGATACTTTTGTTTTGATAGAAGACAAGTTTGGTAATCTAATAAATTCAGTTGAGTGTGTTTCTTACGCTGGTTTACCGCTGTTATGAGATCTTCATCTCGTATACACACAATATGTTTTGATGTTTGATTATACACTGTGCTTAGTTGTTTATATTGTCGGCAATTGTGAGGATAGGTTATTATAACCGTACAAGCTGATAATTATTGTTTGATTGTTGTACTCAGATTGATGTAAATATATATTTTCTGTTTTATAAAGATCATTGATATGATATTATATGTTTTCCGCTGCGACGTGAGATTCTGTATTGTTCTGTTTAGTTCTATCTTCTCTCTTTCTTCTCTTCTCTTCTTCTCTCTTCTTTTCTTTCTCCTGACTTTCCATCAGTCTGTGCTTTTTTGGTCGGACAGTGTGGTTTATTTTTGATTCAAAGGTTACAGATTTGTGGGATGTCACAAATGGAATTATCAAACTTAGTTTTGAAAAGGTTGAATATTTAATGCTTTGAAATATATTGAAATTGAAATGGTTTATTTTGTGGTTCAAATCTGTATTTGAAATCGATATAATTTGAAATAGTTTATTGAGAAGCTGAATTGAGTTGAAATTTTATGAATTGAAATTGAATTAAATTTGGATTTTGAAATTCTAGTTGATTTGAATCGATTGTGAAATTTGAGGAAGCTATTTATTTATATAGAGTATTTTTAAATTATATTTAAACTATTTATATATTTTACTTTATAAATTATTTGAATATAATTTTTTTCAATATAAATCATTTTGTATAAACTATTTTATTTTGTAAACTATTTTATTACATATACTATTTTTAATATCTTAAATTTTTAAGAGAAAATGTTATGATTTCAAAGTTATGTTTTCAAAGTGTTATAATTTCCAACGTGTTATGAGTTTTAAATGGCTTATGATTTCGATAGTGTTATACTTTTAAAAGTGTTAAGATTTTGAAAAAGGATATATTTGAAGTGAAAATGATATCTTATTAATATGGTTTTGAAATGATATGATGTTTTGGTTTTGAAGTATGGACTATTGGAAATGAAATGACTACGGTGTTATAATAACGTTTTGGTTGTTAAAGAGACCGGGATCGGATATTGTCAAACTCTATGCCAATACCAAAAACCATTTTAACAAATGTGTACGTGGTGTAGATTCCAGAATGAAGTAGGATGGTTTGGTGATGATTCTATATGGTATTTATGTAGTCCTTACTCCCATGAGTCAGCTTGATACGGTTAAAACAGGAGTCATGCCGGGCCAAGTAAGGTCATTCCTTCTATCGGACACATTTTTTTGATACCATTCTATTGCTTTTATGATTTGATTGGATGCACTCTTTGATTTGGGAGTGTGTCACGAGGTGGGCGGTAGTAGTTGATATGCGTTACCACCAGTCCGGATCCACAAACGGTATATCTACCCTGGCATTTCCTCGAGTGCCTTGTCGCATTCCCTATCGCGCCTTTTACGAGTTTGTTTTATACCGTACCTATGTGATGCCTTCTGGGTAAACCTCTAGTTTACAGAGGAGCGTACGACGTTGTATAGACTATGGGAATATATAAAATGTGTTAAGAGGGATGTGGGTAACACCTTAATGCTATTTTAATACTTTTACTTTACTATAGACATATTATAATAGCGTATATTACTACATAGTAGATAGTTCCACGGATCCTTAGAGGATGATTATCCCAACATCCTTTGAGTTACTTGTATTTTTGTTGGTATTTCACTTGAGTTGGATTTATTGATATAAGAATGTTAATCTTGACTCGAGTGCTTTGTGTGTTGCTTTACGCTCGGGTCAGACTAAGTGTCACAGCATTTGAGACTCACCTTTGGAGTTGGAGCTTCACTTGGAGATCCATCTGTATCTATTCAGCTTTCAGTTATCCAGTGGTTTTGTTCAGACTTGTCATTTATCTGTATTCGAGACTACTTTGTATTAGAGATATTCTGTTGTATTTTATTTCAAACTCTGATGTTTATGTAGTAGCTTCATGAACTACTATTTATCTATTCCACTGCTTATTTTTATATTACCCTATGCCTGTGATTCTGTGATTTACTTATTTACTGTATATGTTGAGTTTTTCCAAATATAAAATTAATAATCTAATATTTTGAGCAATTCAAATCTGATGTGTGCGAATGTGAACGGTTAAAAATACCGGAATGTTACATGTGGTATCAGAGCTCTGGTTTTATGCAAAACTTAGCATATATGGTGAATTTAATTACGGAATCACTTTCGTTCGAGCTTGAATCTCTTCCTCTCTGACTCGGTTTCGTTTGAATTTTAAAACTCTTCCCTACGTTTTGAAATTCATTCTTGTCTCTTCCTATTCGCATTCTTCTGATTCGGAAACATCCCATAGCTCCATTGTATGATTTGTAAAGGGGTGCAACTCCTTTAGAACGAGCATTGATTCGTCGGAGATTTCTATATCCTCGGTTTAGATGCTGCTATCTCTTATGCCTGAATTCTATCTCTGGTAATCAAATGTTGATTTGCCTCAGGATTCTACATCGATCTTATCCTGAAAGTCTCGGTTGACCCGGTTAAGGTCGCCCGCGATTTATATAAGTCTATCCAGCCTTTCTCTTGTGTAAATAATTATTTTATCTCCATTCGAGCCTATCTTTTCTAGTTAGAATTCCTTTGATTAGGGTTTCTCTAATTTGAATTTCTTTTCTTGTTTTAATCTATTCCTGTATTATCTAGTGAAGGAGTATATTTGTATTAATATAAAAATTTATATATTAGGTTATTTGATTTGTTGATTTGGGTTTTTGATTGATTCGTCTAATCAAAGCTATCGATATGAATTCCAAAACATTTGAACAGAGCAAACTGACACAATATTGTTTTTAATCTGGTAAATGAAATAATTTTGTATGATTATTTTTGTATAAATAAGTATAAATTTTCTGAAATTAAATTGTTAACTCAAATGGTTATTAGAAACGATAGTATTTGATTTTCACTTATTATTTTGTAAACCATTTACTATTGCCACATAATATATAAATAGATGAAATTATAACACAATTAAAAAAATTAACTTGGAATTGAAATGAATTTGAATTTAGAATTTGAGAATTTAAATTTCCAAAATTTTAAAGAATTTAGTTTTCAAAGTTTTGGAATATGTTATTTGAAAGTATTTTCGAATGGAAATTTGTTTCAAAAGAATAACTATAAAGGAATTAAGTCTGTACTCTCTCCTTTTGTCGATGGAAAGTAATTTCGGTGATGACTGCAGCATCATCGACATTCATTTTCGAGTTTTAAAGTGGAGAAAGGAGTTAGTAGCTTTGCTACACTTTGGTTTTGGAAAATGGATGTGACTTGAAATTCTTGAATATGATTTGATTTATATGATATATATGTACATATTTATTTTAAAAATAGTTTGAAATGAAACCGAAAATTTGAATTTAGGTTTTGTATTATGAAATGGTTTCAATTATTGAAATAAAGTGAAATACTTGAATAATTAGAATATCTAAAATGATAAATGGAATTAAACCAACCTGAAATAATGAATTTGAACAAACTTATTTGTATAACACTAAATTACATTTTAATATATAACTTGCCTAAAATATTCAAAAATTTGAAATGTTAAGACATATAAAGGGTTGTACGAGAAGAAAATTTAAGTAATAAATTGCTCAAACTAAAATTTAGCTTAATATAAATGTTGTAAATAAAAGGAAAATTTTGTGTAGTATTTAATTGCACTCATAAACATTTATATAACTTACCTAGAAAGTTTAAATGTAATTTGAATGTAATTGAATAATGTACAATAATAAGTAATATGTCTAAAATGATATTTTGATAAGGGAATTTATAAATAATAAATTGGATAATAAAAGGAAATTTTATTTATTGAATAATATATAGTTACCAAATGTATAAACCTAATATATGTTGCAAAATATGTTAAGTGGAATAAATTAAACAAATAAAAAGAAGACTATGAACTTAAGAATAGTGAACTTGAATCTTAGTGGAATCAACTTAGCTGAAGATGGAAAAAGGGGGTTAAATGATTTGTCTGAAAGAAATGTTGATAAAATGAATGAAAATCAATTTTGAAATTAAATAACTATTGATTAGTTGAATGAAATGGATTAAACCAAATTGTTGAATATTAATTTATTTGAAATTGAAATCTATATGGTTTTGAATAGTTGAAGTTGAATGTTGAAGTGGAATTAACTATAGTTGATCAAATAGATTTAATAAATGAGCAAAATAAAACAAATTTTGTTGTAAAAATTGTGCAATAAATGTTAATGTATGAAACAAATAAATTGAATAAAATATATGGAAATAAAATCAATCAAATTTGAACACAATAAATTTGATTGATCGAATAAAATGAACTGGAATCAACTAATTGATATAAACCAAAATAAAAAAAAGAGATTTATATATTGGTTTATTTTATTTTTCAATCTATTTTCTTTCTGGTTGTTTTATTCTCCTACCTCCTTCCTTTTTAGGGACGAAAAGTTTTGAGTGGGGGAGAGTGTAACGACCTGTAAATTTTAATGGTTTTATTTACGTAATTAACTAAATTTATGTAAACTTTTTAACAACAAAATTTTGAAATAAAAATTTGATATTCATAATACGTCTACTTAAACATAGCAAATGGTAAATTTTCATTTGATAATATGGAAGTTTATTTTCTTGTGTGATTTTATTTCAATTTAAATCAATTAATATTTGATGATGATAAAATGTTTTCCTTACCTGAATATTTTTACATAATAAATTGGTAAATCTTCTTCTGAGTGAGAGTCATATTTTGTTTCGTCAAATTTGAACTGCTATTGCTTTGTTTATCTTATATTCTGACATTTTAGCAGCATTTCTGTACTGATATCGACTTTTGATCAGATGATCGTACCACTGGTATCTGTATACCGTTTTGATCGTCTCGTCGTGCTGATTTCTACGATATATTCAATTTTGTGTTTTGATGTCCGATGAACAACGGAATATGCGAAATGGTTCACCGTACCGGTATCGTTTTACCCTTTTGATTTCTTTGTCCATTCATTATCCACGGTATACAAGTAAATGGCCACTTACCTCTTTGTTTTCCCTGAATTAAATTTTTGACTTTTGTAATTCCTATCGTTAAATTTATTTATGCTGGTTCGTATTCTTACTTTTGGGTTCTCATTCCTCTCACGTTCATTTTCTGTGCATTCATTCAAATTTTGCCTGACTTTTGGTTTCTCGTTCTCGTGCATATTTTCTTCTTGCCTGACTTCTCATTTCATTCCTCATCTTCTTTCCTTTCTTCTGCAAATTTTTATACAGTAAGTATTTCTTCTTTCCCATTTATTTTCAAATGCTTCTCCTCTTCTTTTTCCATTTTTATTTTCTCTGTTTATTTTTCTCCTTCTTCTTTTAGTTCGGCCATCACCACCGCCGAGACCCCTAGCCTCGGCCTGACCTGCACTCACCGCCTTATCTCCTTGCCGCGTCTCTTCACTCAAACCTCCACCAGTTCGGCCTCACGCGCAACCCGAGCATCTCCGGCCACCTCTGGCTTCGGTCACCCACCCATTACCATGGCCGCAGCAACAATTTCCTCACCGTGCCTTCCCTCCTCCTCCTCACCACCTTCTTCTCCTTTATATTGGGTAATATATATTTTTGTTATTATATATTGATTTTTGAATTTATAAAAATAGTTATATATACGTATTTTAGTCTATATAAATTTTATCTGCTATATTTTATGTTTTATAGTCTGCCTTATATGTTGGAATATGTATATGTGTAGAGTTATATTTTATGAAGTGCATATTGTGTACCATGAGTTATAGATTACCTATATTAGCTGTACTTCAAGATCTCTACAGTATATATTGATATTTATATAATAGTACAGGAGGTCTATATTAGTACTATATGTATATAATGTGGCTATATAAGTTGTATTACAAATGTGCATGTGCAGTATATGTATAATTTCTGTATATTTTATTATTGAGAGTATTATATTTCACTGTTTAAAGGTATGAAATTTATAAATTATAATTTATATAAGCTTATATATATATATGATTCAGTATTATGCTATTTGTCCTTGACTGATTTTTAATATATTTATATAACAATCTAAGTATATATATAGTAGTATATGAAGCTTCCTATCTTACTTTGGGTTTAAAGTATATAAATGTGTGCATATAAAGTATATTTTATTTTATTTAAGTTGTATTGATGCTCCCGGTACGTATGTTATAAAGGAAGTATGTGTATAGATACCTTGTAGTTTTTACTGTTACATGTTTTATTGATGTGTGTGTGTGTATTAAGTTGCATACGTAATTATTTTGCCAGTATTCAAGCCTGCATATATATTTGGAGTTTATAGGTATATTTGTTCCTATTGCTCTTCATGTGTATCATTTTAAATTTTAATACTAAAGTATATTGTTTTCATGGCCTATACAAATATGATATAGATATTCGATTTTATTTGTGTTTTAAGAATGAAGGAAAGTGATTTTGTAAAAATATATATAGAGATTTGTTTTAAAAGTTTATTTATTGGTTTCAAGAATATACAGATTTATATTAAATATGTGTTTCAAATTTAATATTGATTTTAGAGAAATATATAATGTATACTTTGTTTCCATTTTATCACATTAATTTTTGACTTGTTCTCATTGGTTCTAAAATTTCAGCTTGGTTCTTAGATCTTGAATCCATCAGGGTTTGCTAGGTATTTTCGTTTGGATTGGTCGTTCGTCAAGTTAGTAATCCAAATTCGTTGCTTGTTATGTTGTCTATCTTCTCTAGCCTCGAAAGGTGAGCAGTCACTCACGATTAACGTTCTTATGTCTATTAAATTTGATTCCAATTGAAATGACAGTTGAAATATGCTACTGTTAGTTATTTACATTGCTACATACATACATACATACATATATATATATGTGTGTGTTATGCCATTATCTGTAACTGTTCACCTGTGACATCTAACACCCTAATCTGTTATTTATATTATATGTTTTACTGATGATGTATGCCTTTTATTAGTATGTTATATTATTATCTTATCTGTTATCACTCTGCAAGTTCCCTGTTAGTACAGAATTCCCTATAGGTTGAAATGATACTGAAACGACCCGCCTTTCTCTCCACAGAAAGACGCATCATTTTTAAGAAAGAAAGGGATAGAAAAGAGAAAAGACGGAGAAGAAAGAAAGAACAACATCAGAATCTACACAGCGGAACGAATAAATTATATTAATTACATAAAGCTTACATAGTATCATATACATCAGAGTTACACAGCATAAACAACACATACTAGACTGTTATAAACACCTGTCTGGTTATACAACTCATTATACAATACAAACAAACAACTCAGAGAACAAACAGCGGAATACTAAATATCTATACGCTGAAGCCTTCTGCTCCATTGCTCCTCCAAAATTCGTCAAACCTAACCTGAATCCCTTGGCTACTCGTAAAAAAATTTGAGTACCCAAGAGTTTAATAAAAACAAAATAAACTCCGGGTCAGACATGGGTCTGGTGTGAGTAAACGGTTAAGTTGTTTAACTTTTAAAAACCTTTTGAAAATAAAAGTATCACGTAAGACTTCCCACACATAAACAAGGGTAAGTTTTTACCTTACGCTAACCAAAACATTTGATAGGAAATCCAGTGATATTATAATAGGGTCTAGGGTTTTCAAATAAAATACAGAAATAGCTGGAATGCTTACATCTCATGTTCCAACATAGTTGGGCACATCTAAAACGTACAGTACTTATTGGAGTTTGGATTCCATACAATGGCAGGGCTACTGGGGTACTGTCCGTCACAGTACGGGACCTAGACCACCGTACCGAGGATCACTCCCAATTCTCTGCAACACAGCCGAATAAGATAACCCCATGGTTGTAGCTAGCAACCGCCCACACAGCCGAATAAAAAGGGACTTTAGACAGGGGTTCATCTCATCCTACTTGGGCATGACCCACTTAGCCTTGCTGCACCTCCCCTGTTTTAGCCATTCCCGGTTGATGAGGCTTGAGGCTACGGTTACCTTTATAGAACACATCACTTCGAATGCTCATCGTCCACTGACGATGTTCTGGAAGCATTCAATCCATACAAGTTCGTTCCGGGTTCGAACGAAACCGAAGGCATTATCTCGTTGCACTCATTTTGGGATCACCCTCAGAGTTAACGACAATAACCCTTGCCTCTGAATCTTCATCTTCACTTGAGATTCATGACCTATCGTTAATTTGGATTGATGTGGTTTTCGGATATCCAAATCTGGAAACCCGATCCCGGTCTCATCGAAATCCAAAACGCCATCGTTTAGGTCCAAGTTGTTTAAGGTTAAACAATTCAATTCTATTATCTATATACACACAGATAGATAATTCAAAATATCATAATATGTAATCTACTTATCATCATGACAGATAATTCATATTATCATCATAATTCAACACAATCATCTCATAACATATATCACACATATCTCATCAGAGATATCAAACCACCAAGCCATCCAATATCAATCAGCCATTCATAACCAATGATCTAATAATCACACAATCTATAATTAATTTAAAATAAATTAAATTAATTACTTCATCTTTAATTAATTTAAAATAAATTAAATTATTTACCTTTATCACAATAAATCCTGCTTACATAAACATTAAATAAACCAATTAATTAATCAACCTTGACTAATTATTTCTTAATTATGTTAAGTAATTATCCCTTAATTAATTATACAAATTTATTATCTTCAAACCATTAAGTAATTAACCTTAATTACTTTATTAATTAAAATTAATGACATTAATCCTTAATTAATTATATTTATTAATTAATCTCTTATTATTGATTGATTAATCTTAATCAATCCTTAATTTCTCTCATTAATTATATAAATTAATGTTCCTTAGTTAATTACTTCCATTAATCAACTTTAATAAATCATAAACAGTAATTATCAACCTGTAATTACTTACCTTAATTAATTAATTTCTTAATTAATTATACCAATCCTTTGATTAATTACACCAAGTAATTAATCCTTGATTACTTCTACTAAGTAATTATACTTTAATTACTTCTCATTAAGTAATTCCTTTTAATTAATTACATCCTGAAATTATACATTAATTACTTACCCTAAGCAATTACACTTATCCATCTCATTAAATAATTATACTTAATCAATCACCAAATGATTATATTTAATTAATCAACCCATTTGATTAATCCAAATTAATCACACTTATTTGATTAATTATAATTGGGTAATTCATCCTTTAATTACCCCTTTTAAATAAAGTAATTAATCTTTAATTATAGATTAATTAATCCTTAATTGTTAATTAATAAACCTTAATTATCAATTAATAAAACTTAATAACAAATTAATTAATCTGTTAATTCCTAATTATTAATTAATAAAACTAAATTAAATACCTTTTTAAATAAAATTAATTAATCTCTAATTACTAATTAATCGACCTTGATTAATTAATTTCTAATCATTAATTAATTATCTCTAATTATCTAATTTAATAATTCTTAATTATAAATTAATTAACCTCCAATTAATTAACTTAACCCTTAATTATTAAAAATTAATTAGATCAATTAATTATTCTTAATTTATTCCTTAATTAATCCTTAATCATTGTTAATTAAATTAATTAATCATATCTAATTTCCTTAATTAACTTATCTTCAACCCTTAGAACTTTAATTATCTTAAGATCAAACATTGTCTTAATTAATGACTTATTTAACATTTAAAATTATTTTATCTTAATAAATATTTTATCTTAATTAAATCCATAATTAAGTTTAAAATAATAATTATTTAACTTGATAAATTAAGGTTAACAAAGCTTCCTTTAGATATTTAAAATATCATCAAGTAATAGTTTTTAAAACTAATTTCAAATTTGAATTTAAAACTAGCTTTTACAAATACCTATTAAAATTTCCATTTCTTAACTTAAATTTAAATCATTTTAAATTTACTTATCAAGATTCAAATTTAACAAACTTCGATTCCTTAACCAAAATGTTTAAGGAAACATTTATTTTAGATAGGATATAATCCAAAACAAGTTTCATTGCAAAAATTTTAAACTTCCTTTATTTAAATTTGAAAACTTGTTTAATAAGCTTTTCTCTTTTTTTTAAAAAATTTCTTTAATAAACCTGATTCACTTGAATTCCAAGAATCACTTGAAACATTCAAAGTTTCATTTCTTTCCTGCCATTTTCAAAAATCTATTTTAAATTTAAATTAAAAACCTGTAACTATTAAACTATTAACAGTTTAAAAACAAAGCAGGCTACTTTGAGTATCAACTCGAGCCACGCACTCAAACACACAAGCATCCCTTCGAGCCACAACCAAACCCGACCCTCTAAATCTTACTGACACCAAAACGTTCTCGTTCACATGGACTAGTGCCGGAATCACCTCCGGCCTTTGACGAACTCACTGGCACGTTACTTAGCATGATGCAACACAAATCCAAACACTAGAACTCTCGCACGAGCCATTGATCAAGATCGAACTACCCAGTTGAAAAACTGGAACCAACAGTCATAGCCACATCCACCTCGAACTCACAACGTCGATCACCGAAAATCACGCCATCACGGTCACACCTCCTTCAGTCATCCAGGAACCCATTCCTGAAGTTTCCTCAAACTCGAAGCATCAGTGAAGTTGCAGGAGACCAATTTCCAAGTTCGAACAAAACTAGGTTAAGAATCCAAATTACCTCACCGCCGTCGCTATGGAAATCATTCAGAGCTTTCACCATTTTTTCCACACTTCCCGATCCTATTTCCACCTCCACCCAAGATTCTGATCACCATAAACCTCGAGATCACCAGATATTGACCAGAAACTAAATTCCAGTCAAACCCCAAATACACATTCAATACAATATTAAAAATTTGAATTTTTGTCTTAAAAATCTTTAATTTCAAAATGTATTCGAATTAGAATCCTGAAACAACAAACCATGATGTTTGAATTTTTAACATATTTTAAATTTTATCTGTAAACCAAATTTCCCAGAGAGACTTTGCTTTCATTAACTTTAAACTATTATTAAAATTTGAATCTTGTTAAAATTCACAACTTTTGTTTAGAAACTAGTTTCTAAAATAAATCATAGAAATAGGAATTGGTTTATGAACATATTTGACTTAGGACTTTGAACACGGGTTTCATGTCTGAACTTTTGAAAACATGTTGTTGTTGCAGGCTTTGATAAAGAAAATTACAAGCTTGAGTATTTTGAAAAATGCTACAGGTTTAAGAAAGAGGGTTACAGGGTTTTTAAATCTGGAGTTTGCTACAGGGTTTTAAAATATTTTGAGGAAATTGCTTTCAAGCTTTGGTAATTTGATTACAAGCTTTGTTTTTGAGGAATAGATTACAGACTTTGAGCATAAAGATTTTCAGGTATTTGATCTTGAGAAAATCACCTGATTTTGGTTTTGAATTATTTTCAGAGGAGATGAATCAGGTTTTGATTCATGCATTTCTGGTTTTGAAGAGTGAAGATTGCATGAAAATTCTAGTTTTGGTTTGAATTTGAAAATGTGAAATGAACAAAGAAAATGGAAGGAGAAAAGATTGTAGGTTTATATAAGCTAATTTAGATTTTATTAAAATTTAAAGAAAATAAAATAAATTTGACACTTGTCTCTAACTTTCATTATTATGTTAACACATGTTACTTAATAGGTTAAAGTTTTAACACTTGTCCTACTTTATTTTATATTATTTATAAATGATTTTAAAGGCTTTTAAATTAATTTTTCCTAATTAATTAATACGTATATTAATTATAAATGCTTTCTTATTAATTTTCTAATTAACAAATACATTTATAAATTTATAAATTCTTTTCTAATAAATACAATCTTTAAAAGAAAATAAAATAAAAACCAATTATAATTTAAATTAAAATCATATATAATATTTTTAACTCATTTTTAAATGCTATTTCAAAAAGCTTATGTATTTATTTCTATTAAATAAATACTTTTCCAAATTCCTATCAATAAATTTATTTAAAGAGAATAATATAAAACAATCTTATTTTTACATAAAAACTTTATCCATATAATTTAAATCCAAATTATATTATTATTTTGAGATATATATATTCCTTTAAATTCCATTTTTATCAAATTAAAATCCAATTTAAAATCAATTCAAATAAATATAATATTAATTTTAAACAAACACATTATTAATTGTAAATAATTATCCATTTGAAAATCAATTTAAATACACAGATATATATATATATATATTTAAACACACCTATTAAATTTGAAATAATAAGTCAATTTAAATTTTATTTATACAATAACACAAACTTAAATAATTATTCTTATTTAAAAACCAATTTATAATCATAATTTAAAACATCACATTACTAATTGTTTGGCTATTTATATTTGAAAATAACAACTTTTTCAAATTTAAACAATTTATTTAAGAGATTATCACATTTTAAATTCCTTTAAATTCTAGGATATTACATTCCTCCCCCCTTAAAAGAATTTCGTCCTCGAAATTTAAAACAAAAGATAATCCAAAGTTTTATTATTTTATTTCAACCAATTCAAACATACATATTAGCCATACATAACCAAACAAACAATTCAATCAAACAACTCTAGCTATCTAGATACAGATCCGAATAAGCTTCCTAAAATTATCTCGAGTTTCCCAGGTACAGACACACGGATACTCGTTCTACTAAATCTAAACTAGCTATACTACTAAGCTACTGAGCTCCTACTCATTTAGATCTATAATCTGCACAAGATATCAGACCACAGACAAGTCTGATCAACAACTAAATCCTTCACAGAACTACTGGTTCCAAAACCATTGATGGACTAGATACGTACTCCTCCAGAGATACGTGAAATATCTTGAATCCCAGTCTTCCAAACTGGCAATTCAACTCTTCAGACCAAAGCACCGATTCCTTACAAAAACTCAGAAGAATCCAATATACCTCGGAGCTAACCTCCTAGTCTTACCCAATCTTTTTGCTCCCTTTACCAGAGAAAACCTCAACAGAAACAAAGTCGCCAACTTCGGATTCCAAATTCCTTCGTCTCTAACAGAAATTTAATTTAGTAAAAGACGGGTCGTGATAGTTGGTCTGACAAGTATCTTTCTCTATATTTTTTTCTTTTCTTAAAATTTTAATAAACCATATAGAACTTCCACTTTCTTTCTGCATTTCCTCAAAAATCAAAACTGAATGAATATTACAAAGCTTAAATTTAGAACCAAAACTAGAAAATGAATCAATGCTCAAATCAAACCTGCAATTCATTTCAAAAATCAGAAAGCAAAGCTTGTGATTTTCAATTACCCTATAAAGTTTTTTTCCCAAACCTGTAACACTCCTCAAAAACAAACCTGCATCAAGCTCTGTTATCAATCAAAAACCTGTAACCATGCATTTTTTCAAGTCTGTAACACTTTCAAGTGCATGTAAGTAAATCCGGGTCAAGCAAAAAGTTTTCAAAGTAAATCAAGGTATTCATAGCATTCCAGTTTCCAAAGGTCAAAGTTTCAATCCAGTTTCTTAGGCTCTGCATTCCCAAGTGAGTAAACATTTTAACTTAAAAACAGTTTTATAAATCTATTGTTATGGATGTATGTGATGAATGATTTAGTAGATTGTGTTGCTTAGTTTATGGATATGAATGCATGTATATATATGTGAGATGTCTGTGATATGCATGTAAATATATGTCTCTGAATAAACAAAATCTGCTCTGGAATATGTAGTCTCAAGCTCACACAACAAAATTCATATCACCTAATACAACCAAACTTAGGTTCTGATCTTTGAATAAAGAATTATTTTAGCAGTGTATTGTAAATTTTAAAATTAGTTTCAGAAATTTATATTAAGTATTCATCTAAAAAATTATAATTAACAGGGCTAATCAAAAACATGAGTAGAATCAATTATGCTAAACTAAATTAGTGATTATAGGATATGATTTATATTTACAAATGATGAATTTTAATGTGAATATCACAATTTTTAGTTAGGTAATTGTTGTGATAATCTATGTTGATCAGAATCGACATTTTTGTCGATTGCCAATGATTGGCGTCAACGTTTGCGATGAGGTTGGGTTTAGAGGTGCCCAATGGAGTATGGATCACAGGAAAAATGGGTAAGGATTTTTCTGGTGACTGTGGTGGTCGAGGGACGGCGGTGTAGGGTTTTGCTGTGTGTTTTGGTCGAGGATGTTTGTGAGGTGATGGCGTTGGGTTCAGTGGATCGGAGTGGATCGCGAGGCAAGGGATAGCGGCATGGCGATAAGGTGGTGCTCTGGGTTAAGTGCCGTGAGTTCCAGTCATCTCGATCATCGGCGGTGAGTTGTTTTCTTCGTTTTCGTTTGGTTCCAGTTTTTCGATCAAGTGGCTCGATTGTGTTTTGATGAAGGTATTGGCGATCTGGGTGGTGGATTCGTCAGAGAGGGTGGTCATCGACTGGGGAAGGGTCGCGACGTTGGCCAATGCTGGCCGGAACTACTGTACAGGTGCATGCTCATGTTTGGGAATATTTGTTGGAAGAGAAGAGGGAGTTTGGGTCGTTGCTCGAGTTTTTCGTGTGAGTGACTCGAGGGAGGTGTAACAACCCGCATATTTATCGAGTTTACATTTAAATATTTTTATTTAAATATTAAATCGTTAATCGGATTTTGGTCCGAAAAACTACTTTTTTGCAAACGGTCAAATTAGGACTCGAGACCACTTCCATTGAGTTCGAAATGTCGTTTACAACTTTTTAAGTATAAACATCGATAGGTTTGGAGTTAGTGAAATTTCACTAACTTTTCCCGCTTTGGACTTTGGGTTAGTTTAGCCTATTAAGCCCAAGTTCCAACCCTCTTCTCCTCACTCTTCATAAATTTCCTAACTAACTCAAGCTTTAGCATTAATGGTGAAGAGAATGGGAAATTAAAACTCCAAGCTCAAATTCAATTGCAACTCCATCATTCAACTCCAAATTCAAGTAGAAGATATTGGATTCAAGCTTTGGATTGCTTCTCCTTGCTTTCAAGCTTCATCTTCATAAATTTTAGTGCAAAGGTGAGATTTTTATCTCACAATTCTAGCCTATAACTATATTGGACTGTTGGGAATGATTCCCCATCACTTTAGCATGTGCATTTGCATTTGGTTTGGATTGGATTGGCGAAAAACTCCAATTTTTAGCGTTTTTGACAAAAAACTGCAGTTAGGTCGCACTGCCTCGGAGTTAAGTCGTTTCTGGCCATCGCTAAGTCGTCCACGAGTTAAGCCTAAGTCGTAAGTCGCGCGCGTTGAAAAGTCACCGCCTTTGTATTTCTGTTCGCCTGTGTTGAGTCGTTCACGAGTTAGAGTGCTAAGTCGGCTGCGAGTTAAGAGGTAAGTCGTTCGTGTGTTATCTCGTAAGTCGTCTCCGACCTAAGCTCCAGTAAGTCGTTCGCGTGTTATCTCGTAAGTCGTTCAACCTTGAGTCGCTGAGTCGTTCACCCTTGAGTCGCTGAGTCGTTAACCCTTGAGTCGCTGAGTCGTTCACCCTTGAGTCGCTGAGTCGTTCACCCTTGAGTCGCTGAGTCGTTAACCCTTGAGTCGCTGAGTCGTTAACCCTTGAGTCGCTGAGTCGTTCACCCTTGAGTCGCTGAGTCGTTAACCCTTGAGTCGCTGAGTCGTTAACCCTTGAGTCGCTGAGTCGTTCACCCTTGAGTTGCTGAGTCGTTCACCCTTGAGTTGCTGAGTCGTTCACCCTTGAGTCGCTGAGTCGTTAACCCTTGAGTCGCTGAGTCGTTGGACCCTTGAGTCGCTGAGTCGTTAGACCCTTGAGTCGTTAGGTCGTATGACCCTTGAGTCGTTAGGTCGTTAGACCTCATTTTGCTTTAGGTCGTAAGCCGCTTGTCTTCACTTAGGTCGTACCGTGACGGGGCGCTGCCCCCGCACCCCGCCGGGGGCGCTGCCCCCTGGACCCCCGCGACCTGACCGGGCAGGTCGAACCCCGTATAACTCTGCGTAGGCGATCCTATCTGAAGAACATTCAACCGAACTTCCTGAGCTGATTTCCTTGGATTTTATTCGCATCTCCGTATGCGATCTTTGTGACTGATTGTTTCTACACTTACTTATGTGTTTTGTCACTTTATAATATAAAGGTTTCAATACTAGTAGTAAATATCAAAAATCTTTTAACAAACAATTTCAACTCTATTTTTAATAACAAAGCTCTTTTCTTAAACCGTTTTCCAATCTATTAGTATATACAAGCCTTTACCTCACTCGGATGAGAAATCTAATTAAACGACTTAGTAAAACAAGTGGTATGAAACGCTTGCGTTCACTTCGTCGGTTAATTCTTGGACTTGTTCGATTGAACCTCTTATGACAATTTTATTAGTGAAGATTTACAGTTTGTTCATAAATATTGAAGTTAAGCAAGTGGTTATGGGACATGAAGCTAAACTTCTATATTTACTAGCTTAGTGTAATTGACACTTCTCGTTGATCTTGATGATCGCTCTATGAATTAGACTAGCAATTGCGCGATGTCTCTTTCATTGCAAGGTTAGACTAGACACCACTTGTGTGATTCCATTCACACATACCTTTCTGCTTTTTGGTTAGTCTTGACCTCATTCTGTGTGATTCCACTCACACATGTGGGGTAGCTCCCCATGGTCTTCGGACCGTCATGTGATAGGCCTCTTTCCCTTTTTATGATTTCTGGATTTCTCGTGTTGATTTCTGGAATTTGTGTCATTGACTTGTTATGAGTACAAGTTTAGGGTATGATGCCCCCTTCGAATCTTTGAGAAGATTCTTGTGATATTGATTATCTCTTATTGATTGATCTTCTGTTGATCATTATTTACATACTTATAGCGGTATGTCGTTATGGATGTTTATGTTTATGTCATATCTTTTATGTTATATCATGTCATCTGATATTTATAGCTAGACTGATCCGTTTATTATTTTCTTAAATAATACTCGGATCAGACCGAGATGTTACAGGTGCTTCTGCTTGAGTTCCTCCCAGGGATTCATCACTCTGACTTTTGGCTAACTGTTTAGATTAGCAGTTTTTGCTGTATACACTTGAGATATAGACTCATAGTTGTATTCTTTTGTATAGCACGTGTTGCTATTCTTTTGTATTATCGTGGATCTTATTGACCACTACTCTGATGTACACTTTCATGTGTTAGTTATATATTCATATCTTCTTCCGCCTTTGTGATATGGATATCTGTGACTGATTTGTGATATGATTATTTCTATGTTTGTTTCCGAAGATTATTTATAGCCACCGTGTGATAAGCTATTACATGGATGGTCGCTCCTCAACAGCCTTATTCTCCGTGCTAGTTGACAGCACTTCTCCGGAGTGTTCTTGGCTAGCGTGGGTATAGAGGTGGGGCGTCACAGCTTGCATCGAGTTTTGGGTTATGTTTCTCGAGTGGGAGCTTATACGAGCATGTAGGAAGACTGTTAAAGTTTTTAATAGTTTAAGATTTTAACTAAAAATGGTTTTCTTTAAATTTAAGTTAAAAATTTTTAAAAAGAAAGGATTATGTACTTGTTTTTGGTTCAAGTACACATGGGTTAAACCCAAAGTAAAATGTTTAACCAGTTTTTAAATTTAAAAAAAAGTAAGTTTTAAATTTTAAATAATTAAGCTAAAGCAGTTTCTTGAAATTCATTTCTTTGAAATGAATTGTTTGTATAAATAAATTTGTATGAATTGTTTTAAATGTTTTAAGTTAAATCCTTAAAGTTATTTTCAAACTTAATTTGAATATAAAAGGAAATTAATAAGGAAATGATTTATCTTAAAAACTTGATATAAGTTGATAATAAATGGAATAATTAAAGAGTGATTTATTAATTGAATTAGTTAATGATTAATGATTTATAAATTAACAATTAAAGTTTTCAAAGTGATTTATTAACTTGAAATTTAGGATTGTTAATTAATAATTAAAGGTAAGTAATTAATGATTACTTTATATTTTAAACTTAATTAATGAATTAAATTAAGTAAAGTTTTCAAGGATAACTAAAGATAATGTTTTATCTTAAGGATAATTAAGTTTTTAATTAGTTATAATTAATTAAGTTAATTAAGAAAATTTAAGTTTAATTAATTAATTTAATTAATTATTAAAAAGGGTTAAATAAGTAATTAATTAAGAACAGTTATTAATTTAAGTAACTAATAATTATGATGGATTAATTAATGATTAGAGATTAATTAATTAATTAAGAAATTAAGGGTTAATTAAACTAGTAATTAAGAAATACTTAATAAAGTTTTATTAAGTAATAATTGGGTTTTCTTGATTAATAATTAAGAGGTTATTAATCTATAATTCAAGTTAATTAAGAATTAATTAACTATTTTTAAAGGTTAATTAATTATAATTAAGCATTGGTTAACTATAATTATGGGTTAATAAATTTGTAATTAAGGTTGTTAATTAATAATTAAGTTTTATTAATTAATGATTAAGAGATAATTAATTATTTAATTAAGGTTAGTTAATTAATTATAAAAGTAATTACGGATTGATTACTTTATATTAAAAGATTGATTCATAATTAAGATTTATTAATTAATAGTTGTAGGATAATTAATCTGTAATTAAGGATTAATTTGGTTAAAGAGTAATTAAGGGATGAATTACTCGGTTATGATTTATGAGGTGAATGTGATTAAGTTAAGCTAATTTATTAGTTAATTAATTAAAGATAGTCACAAGGTAATTGATCAAGTATGCTTACTTAATGAGATTTGATAAGAGTAATTACTTAAGGTAAGTAATTGATGAATAAATTACTGGAGGTAATCGAGATAAGGGAAATTACTTAATATGAAGTAATTTTAAATGAATAATTACTTGGTAAAGTAATTAAGGATTTATTACTTGGTGTAATAAATCAAAGGATTTATAAATGTAACTAAAAGTAATTAAGAGTAATTTATTACTGTTTATAATTATTAAAGTTAATTTAATTCATTTAAACATGATTAATTAATGTAATTAATTACGAGATAATGTAATTAATTATAGTTAATTAATTAATGGAAGTAATTAATTAAGGTTCATTAATTAAATGTGATTAATGAGAATAATTAAGGATTGATTAATTAAGATTAATTAATCTATAATAAGTTATTATAAGGTAATTAATTGTAATTAATCAAGGATTAATTATAATTAATAGAGTAATTAAGGTTAATTACTTAATAGTTTGAAGATAATTAATTTGTGTAATTAATTAAGGGTAAATTACTTAATGTAATTAAAGATAATTAATCAAGGGTGATTAATTAAGATAATGATTAATTAATTGGTTTAATTAATGATTATATAAGCATGATTTGTGTGATGAAGGTAATTAATTTAATTAATTTTAAATTAATTAGAGATGAAGTAATTAATTTAATTCATTTTAAATTAATTGTAGATGGTGTGATTAATATATCATTGCTTATCGATGGCTGATTGATATTGGATAGCTTGATTGTTTGATATCTCTGATGAGATATGTGTGATATATGTTGTAAGATGATTTGGTTGAATTGTGATGATAATATGAATTGTCCGTTGTGATGATAAGTAGATTAACTACTATGATATTTTGAATTATCTATCCGTGTGTATATAGATAATAGAATTGTATTGTTTAACCTTAAACAACTTGGACCTAAAAGATACGTTTTGGATTTCGATGAGACCGGGATCGGGATTCCAGATTTGGATGTCCGAAAACCACATCGATCCAAATTTACGATAGGTCGTGAATCTCAAGTGAAGATGAAGATTCAAATTGCAAGGGTTATTGTCGTTAACTCTGAGGGTGATTCCAAAATGAGTGTAACGAGATAATGCCTTCGGTTTCGTTCGAACCCGGAACGAACTTGTATGGATTGAATGCTTTCAACACATCGTCAGGAGGACGATGAGCATTCTAAGTGATGTGTTCCATAAAGGTAATCGTAGCCTCAAGCCTCATCAACCGGGAATGGCTAAAACAGGGGAGGTGCAGCAAGGCTAAGTGGGTCATGCCCAAGTAGGATGAGAAGAACCCCTGTCTAGAGTCCCTTTTATTTCGGCTGTGTAGGCGGTTGAATAGCTACAACCGCCGGGGTTGTCTTGTTCGGAACTGTTCAGTAAGGAATGGTTCCGGCTTTGTGTTGTAGGGGATTGGGAGTGATCCTCGGTACGGTGATTTAGGCCTTGTATTGTGACGGGCGGTACCCCAGTTGCCCTGCCATTGTATGGAATCCAAAATCCAATAAGCGCCTTCGGATTTGATTGTAATACCCACTTTTGTGGCTAGTAGCTGGAATTTAATAAATGTAACAATTTCGACTATTTCATATTTATTTGAAAACCCTAGACCCTATTATAATATCACTGAATTTCCTATCAAATGTTTTGGTTAGCGTAAGGTAAAAACTTACCCATGTTTATGTGTGGGGAGTCTTACGTGATACCTTTTCTTTCAAAAGGTTTTTAAAGTTAAGCAACTTTAACCGTTTACTCACACCAGACCCATGTCTGACCCGGAGTTTATTCTGATTTTCTTAAACTCTTGGTTACTCAAATTTTTACGAGTAGCCAGGGGATTCTGGTTAGGTTTGACAAATTCTGGAGGAGCAATGGAGCAAGAGGCTTCAACGTGTAGATATATAGTATTCCGCTGTGTGTTCTCTGAGTCGTTTGTCTGTATTGTATATTTGAGTTGTATAACTAGACAAGTGTTTATAACTGTCTAGTATGTGTTGTTTATACTGTGTAATTCTGATGTATATGATACTATGTAATATATTATGTGATTAATATAATTTATTCGTTCCGGTGTTTAGATTCTGATGTTGTTCTTTCTTTCTTCTCTGTCTTTCTCTTTTCTATCCCTTTCTTTCTTAAAAATGATGCGTCTTTCTATGTAGAGAAAGGCGGGTCGTTTCACTTGGTATCAGAGCTAAATATTATATTGAAATTGAATTAAACCATAATTATTTATTGATAGGTTTTCTTCAATAAAACCATAATTATGAATTATAATTGATAAATTTTAGTTGTTTTGAATTATAGAAATAACAACATGTGTTATTACAACATTGAAGAAATAAATTTAAGATATTATAATTATAATTGATAGATTTTTATTAATTATTAATTATAAATATAAATTACAGAATAATATAAACCATAATTATGAATTCAATTAAAAATTATAAATCAAAGCCTAGATTATCTAAATAGCATGTGTTAGCTAACAAATTAAAGTATTTGACAAGTGTCATTTTATTTTGATATTTTTCTTTTATTTTGTAAAATTTATTTCAGCCTTTATAAACCATGTTTTCTTCCCCTTCACTCTTTTTCCTATCTTTTAATCAAAAGCTTAGTGTATCAAAGAAACAAAGAAAAATCTGAAACTCAAAATCCCCTTAAAAGCAAATCTGCAACTCAAACCTAATTTCCAAACTAAATCAAAAGCCCGTATCTTCTCAAAATTTGCAAAATATCTCATTCAAAACTGAGATCAATTTCCTCAAATCAAACCCTGCATTTCTTTAATTCTGCTTGGCAAAGCAAGCAAATCTGTATTTTGTACAACCTGTAGATCAATGCCTACATTTCTTCCTCTGGAAATCATCAGCATGCAAGCAAAACTGTAGATCAGTGTCTAATTCAAACTTGCATTTCTTTTAAAATCTAAAGCTCCTGCATACATGAAGTTTTAAAACAGGGAGTAAAAGTTTTTTCATTTTAGATGAGTGCTCTGTTCTTTTGAATAACTGTGAGTAACACTTTTTAAAACTTAAAGATAATCTGGTTGCTTGGGTTATGTCTAAAGTTAGTTTGTATTTGTATATATGTGGAAAATGTCTGCGTATTGTGTGATGCATGTATGATTTTGAAATGCCTGTAGAACATCTCTGTTCTAAATTTCAATACCAATTTCAATTTAAAAATCATTCCCCCTTTATCCATTGATTATTACTACTTAGGATCCAAACAAATATTGCTTGTTTGATTTTAAACTAAGATTTAAAAATTTATTTAACTTAAATTAAAACTGTACTTGCTCTGGAAACCAAAATGGAAGAGAAGACGGGAGTTTTGTTCAAAAATTCAAATCCTCTAATTCATAAATTAAGTTTGTAATCTGAAACTTTATTGGAAAATATGATTTTTAAAACAGAAAACATAATTTTTAGTATTGAATCATGGGAGCAGTTCATATTTATCTGGAAATGGTGTTTGGGGTGTTTTCTGGTGAATGGGGCAATCTGGATGGTCAGGTTCATAATGGAGGAAGTAGAGGGATCAGGTACTTTGGCAAAATTGTCAGGTGGTGGTTCAAGACGATGTGGTGGCAGTAGGAGGTCAATCTTATCTGTAACCCTAGTTTTTGGGTTTGGTTTTATCGTTTTCGTTCATCGTCTCTGGTGGATCGAGCTCCACCAGAGTTTGGGAATTGGTTGAGGGGTTGGAAGAGAAGATGTGACCGGAGTTACAACATTTACGGTGGTCAGAGGAGCTTGATTGAAGCATTGACAGGTTTGGGTTTGAGGAGGGGTTCTGTGTTCTAGGTTTGGGAGTGGAGTCTCGTTTTTTATTTCAGGTGGATGGTGTAGTTCTGGTGGTCGGGGTTGGGTGCTTGGGTGATCATCGTCGTGTTCGAAGTTCTGGTGATGAACGGAGGAGGTCGGCAGCACCGTGCATGTGCACGGTGCAAGTTTGGGTGTCAGGCCTTATTTGCTTTGGGAAAAATGTTTTGAACTCGGGTTTGTCTCGAGTAAATCAAGCATGTAACTCGAAGATTTTTGGTTTTAGACTCGGGGCAATGTTAGTTTGGCTCGAGTAAACTTTAGATTACAGGTTTCAGGTTTTTGAAACCTGACAGTGTTCGGTTTTGAAATTTAAACTAAAAAAAAAGCAAAGCATGTTGTAAACAAAAGTTTTGAAATAAATTTAAATCTGAATTCAAATGAGTTTGAATTCTACTTTTTAAAATAAATAAGTTTTATAAAAATGAAATGTTTTTAAAAACTTTAATTTGTTAAAGTAGTAACATGTTTTTAAAATCTGAAATATAAGATTTAAACAGAATTTTAAATTTAAGTTCGAATCTGAATTCAAAGCTTGATTGGAATTCTAGTTTGAAATAAAATAAAGTTTTTGAATTTAAAATGTTTAAACATGTGTTAAAATTTAAAATAACAACATGTGTTAAAAATTAATAGAAAGCAAAAAGCAACAGGTTTTCTTCAAAAATGAATTTAATAATTTTAGATACAGATTATTAAATTTTAAACAAACAAAGAAATTTACAAGTGTTAGTAATTTAAGACAAGTGTCATATTATTATTATTATTTGACTTTTAAATAAATCATAAATTTAGTTATATAAGCATACACATCTTCCTTTCCTTTTTCTTTTTCTCATTTTCATTTCTAAACTAAGAAATCTTTCAGCTGGAACCATTCCACTCTAAACAATCCTCAAATCAACACTTAAATCTGAGAATCAAAATTTGTAATCATTCCTTGTAACATATTTCAAAATGCAGATTTTCATTTCCTCTAAAACCTGTTTTCTCTTCAACCTGTAAATCAAACTGCTCATTTTCAAAAATGCATATCAATCCCTGTAACACATTTCCTCAAAACTGAAGCCTCTACATCATTTTTCTCTTCAACCTGAAATGGTTTCCTGCATTTTTTTTAAATCTAGAAGCACATGAAAAACAAAAGCAAACTGCATTCTCCAAAAATCTATAGCCTGCATTCATTTCTTCAAAATCTGGAAATCAAGCAGGAAGCATTTTAAAGCAACAAGTTTAAAGTTTTAAAAGATCAAATAACTCAAGTTTTTAAAAGCATGAGGCAATTCAGTCTTAAAGATTCAAGGGGTTTTTCAAATCGGTGCTCTGTCTTCTGATAATATGAGTAACTTTATTTTAAAATATTAGTATAAAATATGGTTGCATGCAAGTTGTTTGAGCCAAATATGTTTGTGTATGTATAATTGTTGAATTTTTTTATGTATGTTGTATGCATGCTTGTGATTTCTGTAAGTCCTCTCTACTTCCAGTTTTTAGCTTCTTATTTTGATTTAAATTCAAAACTTCATGTTTTGACTCTGTTAAAACTTAAGACCCAAAGCTTACTTGTTTGTTTCATCACATACTTTAGATTAAAAATTTTACTTAAGATAAATAATAGTGAATTATCTATGGAATCTAAAATAACCAAGCAAGTTGGAAAATAAGTAAAAATTCAAATACATTGATTCAATGTTTCAGGGTTATAATCTGAAACATCATACAAAATCATGAATTTTAAACCTAAAATTACAAATTTTAATGCTTGAGTCAAAGAGCAGTTCTCTTTTGACTGTATTGTGTATTTTAAGGCATCTCTGTTGCCACAAATGACTGGGGGTGTTGAGAATGCTCCTAGAGGTGGAGGGGTGATCAGGGATAAGGGGAAAATTATCATATTGAGGTGCATTTCATTTTGAAGAGGATGGTTGTGGTTTGAGGATTAGAACCCTAGTTTTACTGCGTTTGATAAAATCGTTGACTTCGGCATTTGTAGTTGATCGAGTTTGACTATATCTTGGGTATTGGAAGTTGGTGGGTTGACGAGGCCTTCGCCGGAGTTTCAGAGGCGACGGTGGTTGGAGCTTCAAAGGGGAGACGTTGACAGGTTTTGGTTGAAGTAGGTGCTGCTTGTTTCAGTTTTATTCCAGGTTAGGATTTTAATCTCAATTTTGATTTCGAGGGGGAAACAAGTACTGGAGATTGATATGGGATACATTGGTGATCGATGACTTGTTTCAGTCATCAGGGTTGGTCGGAGATAGGTGGATGGCCGGTGCATGTGCACTGTGCATCATTTTCTGATGATCTCTGTAGTTTTGTTTTGGGGTTTGATTGACTCGAGTGATTCTCAAGTATTTGGAGTGATTAACTCGAAGTAGAGTAGCTTTGGACTCGAAGTCGTTGTAGGGTAGGCTCGAGTATATTATATTGTTTCAGGTTTTAAAAATAAAATAGAAACCTGCTATGTTCTTCTTTTAAAAAAATTTAAAGTTAAGTTGAAATGTAAACTGAGATTTAAAATAAGTTTAAAACCTGAGTTTGAATATGAATCTAAGTATTTTGAATCCTATTTGAAATAATTTAAGTTTTTAAACTTAAATTTGATTTTAAAACTTTTAAGTGTAAAAGTATTTTTGGTTTTGAATTTAAATTGAAAGTTTAATTAGTAAAATAGAAAATTTAAAATAAGTTTAAATCTGAATTTTGAAATCTGGAATTTGGGTTAAACTTCGGTTTTTATAATAAAATAAAGTTTTAAATTTAAATTGTTTAACTACTTTAAAAATAATAAATAAAGATTTGAAATTTAAAATGAAGTTTAAAATGTAAGTAAGTTTTGAATCTATGTAATCTGGAATCAAAATTTGATATGAATTCCAGTTTGAAATAAATGGAAAATTTTAATTTAAATGACTTAAACAATCTTGTTTGTTTAAGTGTGTTTTTAAATTAATTTGAATTTTAAAAATGAATTGGGTTTTAAATTTCTTTTAAACTTCTTTATGAAATGAATATATCTTTAACATATAAGATAAAAGGGTTTTGGATTGTTTTTAAACCTTGTTTAGATAAATTTATATTCATTTTAATATCTTGAATTTAAAATGAAATTTAAGGTAAGTTTGAAACAAATTGTTTTTAAACGCTTTAATTAAGTAAGAAATGTTTATCTTAAAGATAAATAGAATTTTAATGATTTGGATTCATTTAAATTATTAAGTTAATTTAAATGGGTAATTAATTATTTAATTAATTAATAATATGGATGATTAATTAAGTAATTAAGAATTTTTAAATTGATTAATTAAGACTTAAGATTTATTAATTAAGGTTAATTAATTTGTAATTAAGGATTATTAATTAGATTTTAATTAAGGATTAATTAATCAAGTAATTAAGGATTAATTAAGTTACAGTTAACACTCAATTAATTTAATAATTAGAGATTAATTTATTGATAATTAAATATTAACTAATTTATAATTAATAATGGTTAATCTGAGTTAATTTCTTAAGAAAGAAATTAAAGAATTAGGAATTGTTAATGAAGGTCATTAACTAAGATTATTTAACAATTAATTAATGTGATTAATTTTAATGATTAATTAGATTAATTAATTAACAATAATCATTTATGAAATTGTTTATGTTTAATTACTTAATAGAAGTAATTAATGAATTAATTACTTAATGTAATTAATTGGGTTAATGTGATTAGTTTAGATTAATTAATTAAGTTTAATCAATTTAAACACTTGATGATTTGAGAATAATTACTTAATGTAATTAATGGAATTATAATTACTTAGGGAAGTAATTATTGATAATTACTGAATGTAATTAAAGATGTTTTAATAATGGGAGTGATTTGGATTAAATTCCCATGTAATTAATCAAGGGATTAATTGAGATAATTAATTAAGGGTAATTAATTTATGGAATGAAGTAATTAAGGGTAGTTAATTACTGGATGTAATTAATCAAGGGTAATTAATATATGTGGTTCAATTGAAGATTAATTATTTAATGTAATAAAATTTAAATAGAGAGATTAATTAAAAATATAATTAGAAATCATTAATTAATAAAATTAATGATGTAAATTTAGAATTGATTAATTAAGGAATAAATGAAGTAATTAATTAATAAAGGATTGATGTAATTAATTTTACTTAATTAATTGCTTAGGTAATTAAAAATTAATTATTGTAAAGGGTTAAGTATAATTAACTTGTGTAATTAATTTAAAGGCTAATTACTTATTGTAATTAGGGAATTGTTAATCAGGAATGATTAATGGAAATGAATAATGAGATAGTGATTAATTAATTGATTTGTAATTAATTAATGGTTAAGTTAAGCAGGATTATAATGATGAGGTAATTAATTTAATTTAAATTAATTAAAGATGATGTAATTAATTTAATTCACTTTAAATTAATTAGAGATAAAGTAATTAATTTAATTCACTTTAAATTAATTAGAGATAAAGTAATTAACTTAATTCACTTTAAATTAATTATAGATAGTGATCATTAAATCATTTCTTATGTATGAATGGATGATATTGGTTGCCTTGAATGGTCTGTAATCTCAGCTATAAGATGAGTAATGCTGTGTGATATGGATGCTTTGGTTGCATTGGAATGATAATATTGATTATCTGTTATAATGATGATATGGACTATCTGTTTATGTTGATAATGTTGATTATCTATTGTGATGTTGTGAATTATCTATCTGTGTATATATAGATAATGAATTGAAATTGTTTTAAACTCTAAAACAACTTGGCCTTAAAAGACACGTTTTGAATTCGGTGAGATCGGGATCGGGTTTCCATATTTGGATATCCGAAAACCACATCGATCCAAATTAACGATAGGTCGTGAATCTGAAGTGAAGATGAAGATTCAGAGTGCAAGGGTTATCGTCGTTAACTCTGAGGGTGATTCCAAAATGAGTGTAACGAGATAATGCCCTCGGTTTCGTTCGAACCCGGAACGAATTTATATGGATTGAATGCTTTCAGAACATCGTCAGGTGGACGATGAGCATTCTAAATGATGTGTTCTATAAAGGTAATCGTAGCCTCAAGCCTCATCAACGGGGAATGGCTAAAACAGGGGAGGTGCAGCAAGGCTAAGTGGGTCATGCCCAAGTAGGACGAGATTTACCCCTATCTCGGTGTCCCTTTTATTTTGGCTGTGTGGTGCGGTTGCTGATCACAACTACGGGGTGGTCTTGTTCGGAACTATTCGGTAAGGAATGGTTTCGGCTTTGTATTGCAGGGGATTGGGAGTGATCCTCGGTACGGTGATTTAGGCCCCGTACTGTGACGGACGGCACCCTGATAGCCCTGCCATTGTATGGAATCCAATCTCCAATAAGTGTCGTACGTATTAGTTGTGCCCAACTATGTTGGAACGTGAGATGTAAGCATTCCAGCTGTTTCTGTATTTCACTTGAAAACCCTAGACCCTATTATAATATCACTGGATTTCCTATCAAATGTTATGGTTAGCGTAAGGTAAAAACTTTTCATGTTTATGTGTGGGAAGTCTTACGTGATACCTTTTGTTTTCAAAGGTTTTTCAAAGTTAAGCAATCTTTAACCTGTTACTCACACCAGACCCATGTCTGAGCCGGAGTTTATTTGTGTTTTTCTTAAACTCTTGGGTGCTCAAATTTTTACGAGTAGCCAAGGGATTCAGGTTAGCTTTGACGAATTGTGAAGGAGAAATGGAGCATGAGGCTTCTGCGTGTAGATATATAGTGTTCCACTGTGTTGGTATCTCTGAGTGGTTTCTTTGTTGATGTTGTATTGAGTTGTAATAACTAGACAGGTGTTTATAACTATATAGTATGTGATGTATTGTCTGTGTAACTCTGATAGTTGTTGTATACTATGCATTACTTATGTTATTAATATAATTTATTCGTTCCGCTGTTGAGATTATGATGTTGCTTCTTTTTTTTTCTCTTTTCTATCCCTTTCTTTCTTAAAGATGATACAACTTTCTGTAGTGTGAAAGTCGGGTCATCTCAGGTGGTATCAGAGCGCTAGGTTGAGCGAATATCTAGGCTCTGGAGTGGTGTCTATCTTGAGAGAGCGTATTTGTATTTTTAATATATATATATATATATATATATATATATATATATTTCTACCTATATGTTGGGTTACCTGTTCGGGTTTCCCAATATAAGTTATAAAGGTAGATAAGGTAACGGTGTGTGTAAAACGACTACTACCATTAGTTGGAGTTTGAATGTTTGAGGTTGGAAGTGGATCTGTCGAGACTGTAGACCCAATACCGTCTCGAGATTTCTTGGTGTAAGGATTTCATTGATCTCTGAAGGAAACATGATAAGGTTCGGAGTCTATCTTCGAAGTGCAGAGTTGGATGAGTTGAGTTTGGATCTGTCGGTTGGGCAGAAGCAAGTGAGTGATGGTATCTTGATACCTCAGGAAGTAGTAGCTGCATGATGAGACGCGGTGACTATGGATATTTCCGAAGATGTTTCTTTGGAACAAGAGTAAGGAAGTATGTATGTTTCAGTGATGTGGCTGAGTCCAGCAGGGTGTTTTTGTTTGCTTTGAGGTCCAAATTTCTCGGAGAGCTTTGGATTAGGAAGTCTTCGGCATCTGTGTCAGCAGTGCAGCTCGCAGTGTTCTGTGTTGGCAGGAAATCTTCTGGCTGAGTAGTTTTCTAAAGGGGAGTTCAGAAGCAGCAGTGTGGATCCTTTTCTTCGATGAATTGGTTAGGCCAGCATAAGCTGTTCTAATTGGTAAAGAGAGAGAGAGAGAGAGAGCATTTTCTTTGGATATTGGGCTGGGTTGATCGCAAAAGTGACTTGCGATAGTTCGAGTGTTCTCTTGGGTTGTTGGGGATTTTTCGGATGTCTTCAGGGAAGTCAGAGGTTTGTCCGCAACTGGAGATTGAGTTTTCTTATCGGCTAGGATTCCAGGAGTGGAACTGGTGGTTTAGTTAATAGAAGTTAGTAGAAGGATGGT
The DNA here is from genome assembly GCA_030765085.1 of Allium cepa. Classification (NCBI taxonomy): domain Eukaryota; kingdom Viridiplantae; phylum Streptophyta; class Magnoliopsida; order Asparagales; family Amaryllidaceae; genus Allium; species Allium cepa. The sequence continues at coordinate 295,065,104 of CM060943.1, forward strand.
TCCTTGAGATGGAGTTTGGTGAAGCAGCTCAGGATTGGTGGAATTTCTGGGTTTTCTTTTATGGATCTGTGGAACCATATTTCTGAGATATGTTGTCTAGTTTATGCTCGTGTTCTTCATCAGCATTTTCTTCTACTTCGGATCAGAGTTGTGCAGCGGAAGCAGTTTGGGTGTGTTTCTGTTTTTCTTTTTTGGAAGGAGAAGTAAGTTCATTCTTCTGTTGTTTGAGGAGTAGAGTTTGTTCTTGGTTTTGGATTGATCTTGAGGAAATCATTGTGTTGGGTTGTCTTTGGCCTAGTTTGTTTCTGGTGGAATCAGCAAGGGTTGAGCTGATCAGGAAGGATGTTGGCAGCCCAGGATCGTTCGAAGGATTTTGAGAATAAGGGACGGAAGAATTTGGATTCTGGAGTCGGAGATTTGGTTAAGATTTCTCAGAACCAAGGAGCTATAAGTTTTGGTAAGTCTGGGAAGCTAGCTCCGAGGTGTTTTGGATTTCTTCTGTGTTTTGGTTAGATAAGTGCTTTGGTTTTCAAGAGTTGAATTGCCAGTTTGGATTACTGGGATTCGGTGTGTTTCACGTATCTCGGAGGGAGTATGTGTTTGATCTATTTCTAGTTGTAGAACTAGCAGTTCAGGAGGGTTGGTTGTTGAGTCAGACTCGTCTGTAGTCTGATATCTTGTTTAGAGTTGTAGATCTAGATGAGATTAGAGCTCTGTAGCTTAGTAGTATTGATTGTTTGGATTCTATAGAGCGAGTATCCCGATATTTATACCGGAGAAACTCGTGGAAGTTCTATCCAGAATTTTTCTGGATAGTTAGATTTGTTTCGATTTTGTGAATTGATTGCTTTGGTTGTTAGCATATGATTAATATATGTTGTGTTTCAAAGTTAAATCTTTAATAAGATTATTAAATTACCTTTGTTTTAAATTTCGGGGAAGAAATTCTTTAAGGGGGAAGGAATGTGATATCCCGGAATTTTTGGCGATATAATTTAATATCTGTATTTAAATTAAATTTGTTTGATAATTTTTGTTAATAAAATTTGAATTTAATTTAATAATCTAATTGAATAAATATTCAATTGATAGATTTTATCTTTTAAAAGCTAATAAATTATTTTCTATTTATAATGTATATATATATATTTATATATTTTTTAAATGGATGAATTTTGTTTTAAATTTAATTAATATAGCATATTTTCTAATTCCAATATTTGGTAATTAGAAAATAAGGATTTATTTAATGTTAAGCTTTTCAAAGATATTTAATAAAATAACTACATGATTTTAAATACATAAGATAAATGTTTTATTTCTTTAAAATATATTTTAACTTAAGTTTGAATATTAATTTAGATTAAAATAAAGTTATAAAAATGTTTGTTTTATTTCTTTTTAAAATATATATTAATAAATATGATTTGTAAATTAGATATGAAGTTTAAAATACAACTAATATATGAAACATTTATTCATATACATAATAAGTGATTTACAATCTCTTTTATAAATTTTATTTAAATTATCCAAAATTTTATTTTCGATAATAAAGTAATGTATAGTTTTTATTTTTAAAATATAAATGGTTTTATTTCCTTAAAAAAAATTAGCTATATATATAACTAAGTATTTGTAAATTAATTAAGTTAAAAACTTTCATTAACTTTAATTAAAAATACTAATTAATTAAAACAACATGTGTTGCTTTCTTAGAACCTAATATAACATGTGTAATTTAAATAAAATTTATAAAAGAGATTGTAAATCACTTATTATTTATATGAATAAATGTTTCATATATTAGTTGTATTTTAAACTTCATATCTAATTTACAAATCATATTTACTAATCAATATTTTAAAAAGAAATAAAACAAACATTTTTATAACTTTATTTTATTCTAAATTAATATTCAAACTTAAGTTAAAATATATTTTAAACAAATAAAACATTTATCTTATGTATTTAAAATCGTATAGTTATTTTATTAAATATCTTTGAAAAGCTTAACATTAAATAAATCCTAATTTTCCAATTCCCAAAATATTGGAATTAGAAAATATGCTATATTAATTAAATTTAAAACCAAATTCATCCATTTAAAATATATAGAAATATATATATATACATTATAAATAGAAAACAATTTATTAGCTTTTAAAAGAGAAAATCTATCAATTAAATATTTATTCAATTAGATTATTAAATTAAATTCAAATTTTATTAACAAAAATTATCAAATAAATTTAATTTTAAATACAGATTATTAAATTTATATTGCCAAAAATTCCGGGATTATTAATTATAAACAGAAAACTATCAATAAATTACGGAATAATAAATTGATAGAATGCAATAAATGTTTTTAAGAAATTATAATTCATAAGTAACATGTGTTAAAACTTTAACCTCTTAAGTAACATGTGTTAACATAATAATGAAAGTTAGAGACAAGTGTCAAATTTATTTTATTTTCTTTAAATTTTAATAAAATCTAAATTAGCTTATATCAACCTACATTCTTTTCTCCTTCCATTTTCTTTGTTCATTTCACATTTTCAAATTCAAACCAAAACTAGAATTTTCATGCAATCTTCACTCTTCAAAACCATAAATGCATGAATCAAAACTTGATTCATCTCCTCTGAAAATAACTCAAAACCAAAATCAGGTGATTTTCTCAAGATCAAATACCTGAAAACCTTTATGCTCAAAGCCTGTAATCTATTCCTCAAAACAAAGCTTGTAATCAAATTACCAAAGCTTGAAAGCAATCTCCTCAAAACATTTTAAAACCCTGTAGCAAACTGCAGATTTAAAAACCCTGTAACCCTCTTTCTTAAACCTGTAGCATTTTTCAAAATACTCAAGCTTGTAATTTTCTTTATCAAAGCCTGCAACAACAACATGTTTTCAAAAGTTCAAACATGAAACCAGTGTTCAAAGTCCCGAGTCATCATCATCTTGTTCAAATTACACAATCAAGCTTTCAGGCATTTCAGTCTTCATATTTCTAACAATTCAAGTTTCAGAAATCAAGCATGCAAAATTTCAAAGCTTCCCAGTTCTTTTTCAAAATCTCTCTGCATTTAATTAAAGAGGTGAGTAAACTTTTAAACTAAAATTTAGTAACTAATATGGGTTGCTTATGAATTACTGTGTTGATGTTTGATCTGCATGAATGTTTATATGTGAGTTTCTGAGTGCTTTTCTGTTAATTTTGAAGCACCTCTGTTCCTATATTTTAAACCTCTGTTTGAATCTGTAATCATGAACCTCTTTAAAATTTGATGCATTGACATATGGTTAAAGTGAATTTGTGGTGTAAGTTTGAAAATATGCTTGCATGATAATTTTGGGAATTTAGAACATATTCATATATAGGAAGATGTTGAGTATTGATTAAGCACGCCTGAATATATCAGACAAATGAAATACTTCCCAAACTTACAGGCATCAAATATGTTCATAAACCAATTCCTATTTCTATGATTTATTTTAGAAACAAGTTTCTAAACAAAAGTTGTGAATTTTAACAAGATTCAAATTTTAAAAATAGTTTAAAGTTAACTAAAGCAAAGTCTCTCTGGGAAATTTGATTTATAGATAAAATTTCAAATATGTTAAAAATTCGAACATCATGGTTTGTTGTTTCAGGATTCTAATTCGAATACATTTTGAAAATAAAGATTTTTAAGACAAAAATTCAAATTTTTAATATTGTATTGATGTGTATTTGGGGTTTGACTGGAATATAGTTTCTGGTCAATATTTGGTGATCTCGAGGTTTACGGTGAGCGGAATCTTGGTTGGAGGTGGAAATAGGATCGGGAAGTGTGGCAAAAATGGTAAAAGCTCTGAATGATGGCCGTAACGACGGCGGTGAGGTAATTTGGATTCTTAACCTAGTTTTGTTCGAACTTGGAAATTAGTCTCATGCAACTTCACTTATGCATCGAGTTTGAGGAAACTTCGGGAATGGGTTCGTGGATGATTAGAGGAGGTGTGACCATGATGGCGCGATTTCCGGTGATCGACGTTGTGAGTTCGAGGTGGATGTGGCTATGACTGTTGGTTCCAGTTTTTCAACTGGGTAGTTCGATCTTGATCAATGGCTCGTGCGAGAGTTCTAGTGTTTGGATTTGTGTTGCATCATGCTAAGTAACATGCCAGTGAGTTCGTCGAAGGCCGGAGGTGATTCCGGCACTGGTGCATGTGCACGAGAACGTTTTGGTGTCAGTAAGATTTAGAGGGTTGGGTTTGGTTGTGGCTCGAAGGGATGCTTGTGTGTTTGAGTGCGTGGCTCGAGTTGATACTCGAAGTAGCCTGCTTTGTTTTTAAACTGTTAACAGTTTAATAGTTACAGGTTTTTAATTTAAATTTAAACTAGATTTTTTAAAATGGCAGGAAAGAAATGAAACTTTGAATGTTTCAAGTGATTCTTGGAATTCAACTGAATCAGGTTTATTAAAGAAATTTTTAATAGTTTTTTTTAAAAAAAAAAGAGAAAAGCTTAATAAACAAGTTTTCAAATTTAAATAAAGGAAGTTTATTTTTTTGCAATGAAACTTGTTTTGGATTCTATCCTATCTAAAATAAATATTTCCTTAAAAATTTTGATTAAGGAATTGAAGTTTGTTAAATTTGAATCTTGATAAGTAAATTTAAAATGATTTAAATTTAAGTTAAGAAATGGAATTTTTAATAGGTATTTGGTAAAGCAAGTTTTAAATTCAAATTTGAAATTAGTTTTAAAAACTATTACTTGATGATATTTTAAATATCTAAAGGAAGCTTTGTTAACCTTAATTTATCAAGTTATATAATTGTTATTTTAAACTTAATTATGGATTTAATTAAGAAAATTATTTATTAAGATATAATGTTTTAAATGTTAATTAAGTCATTAATTAAGACAATGTTTTATCTCAAGATAATTAAATTTTTGAGGGTTGAAGATAAATTATTAAGGAAATTAGATATGATTAATTAATTTAATCAACAATGATTAAGGATTAATTAAGGAATAAATTAGGAATAATTAATTGATCTAATTAATTTTTAATAATTCAGGGTTAAGTTAATTTATTGGAGGTTAACTAATTTATAATTAAGAATTATTAAATTAGATAATTAGAGATAATTAATGATTAGAAATTAATTAATCAAGGTCGATTAATTAGTAATTAGAGATTAATTAATTTGTATTTGAAAAGGTATTTAATTTAGTTTTATTAATTAATAATTAAGAATTAACAGATTAATTAATTTGTTATTAAGTTTTATTGATTGATAATTAAGGTTTATTAATTAATAATTAAGGATTAATTAATCTATAATTAAAGATTAATTACTTTATTTAAAAGGGGTAACTAGAGGATGAATTACCCAATTATAATTAATCAAATAAGTGTTATTAATTTGGATTAATCAAATGGGTTGATTAATTAAAGATAATCATTTGGTGATTGATTAAGTATAATTACTTAATGAGATAGATAGGTGTAATTGCTTAGGGTAAGTAATTTATGTATAATTTCAGGATGTAACTAGTTAAAAGGAATTACTTAATGAGAAGTAATTAAAGTATAATTACTTAGTAGAAGTAATCAAGGATTAATTACTTGGTGTAATTAATCAAAGGATCGGTATAATTAATTAAGAAATTAATTAATTAACGTAAATAATTACGGGTTGATAATTACTGTTTATGATTTATTAAAGTTGATTAATGGAAGTAATTAATTAAGGAACATTAATTTATATAATTAATGAGAGAAATTAAGGATTGATTAAGATTAATTAATCAATAATAAGTGATTATAAGGTAATTAATAAATATAATTAATTAAGGATTAATGTCATTAATTTTAATTAATAAAGTAATTAAGGTTAATTACTTAATGGTTTGAAGATAATAAATTTGTATAATTAATTAAGGGATAATTACTTAATTATATTAAGAAATAATTAATCAAGGTTGATTAATTAAGATGATGATTAATTAATTGGTTTAATTAATGTTTATGTAAGCAGGATTTATTGCGATGAAGGTAATTAATTTAATTTATTTTAAATTAATTAAAGATGAAGTAATTAATTTAATTCATTTTAAATTAATTATAGATGGTGTGAATATTAGATCATTGCTTATGAATGGCTGATTAATATTGGATGGCTTTGTGGTTTGATATCTCTGATGAGATATGTGTGATATAAAATAAATTAAGTTAATTTTAACGGATAATTAATTATTTAATTAATTAATGATATCGGTTTTTGAGAAATAAATCTCGATCCCGGTCTCTTCAAAACGATCAACGCATTTGTCCAATATTGATAGTCGGTGATTTAACTATCAATTAACATTCGCAAACATCCTAGTACCAATATTTAAGGTTTAAAATAATTTAAATACTTTATTCTTGGAAATACATTAAAACATTCATATTAAAACTTATTACATACTTGATTTAATATATGTGTGTATATATATATACTTTTTAAAATATCTCAAATCAAACTGCTTTAGAAAGTATGAACTATTCTCTTCAAAACAAAGTTAAGTCATACTAAATTTAAAATAAAGTTGTAAAACTCTATACCATTTATAACTAATACTTAATTACAATTTAATTAACCTTAATTAATCAATCTTAAGTCTTAATTAATTAATTTAAAAACTCTTAATTACTTTATTAAGTAATTAATTAAGTAATTAAGTAATTAAGAGTTTTCAAATTAATTAATTAAGACTTAAGATTAATTAATTAAGGTTAATTAAATTGTAATTAAGTATTATTTAGAAATGGTATAGAGTTTTACAACTTTATTTTAAATTTAGTATGACTTAACTTTGTTTTGAAGAGAATAGTTCATACTTTCTAAAGCAGTTTGATTTGAGATATTTTAAAAAGTATGTATATATATATATATATATATATATATATATTAAATCAAGTATGTAAGAAGTTTCAATATGAATGTTTTAATGTATTCCCAAGAATAAAGTATTTAAATTATTTTAAACTTAAATATTGGTGCTTGGATGTTCGTGAATGTTAATTGATAGTTAAATCACCGACTATCAATATTGGACAAATGCGTTGAATGTTTCGAAGAGACCGGGATCGAGATTTGTTTCTCGAAAACCCTTACTTAATCAAGCATTTAAAACAATTTGTTTCAAATTTACTTTAAATTTCACTTTAAATTTTTCAACACATTCCTTGAATTTAATCTATTTTAAAATTCGTTGCTTAAGAATTTTCTTTCAATTCAATTTCTTTTTCAATTTAATTCAAGTTCAACTAAGTTTTTTTTGATAACTTTGATACCAACTGTCACGACCCGTCTTTTTCTAACCAGAAAGACGCATCATGAATTAAGAAAGAAAGGGATAGAAAGAGAAAAGATCGAGAAGAAAGAAGAAACAACATCATAATCTGAACAGCGGAACGAATAAATTATATTAATAACATAAGTATTACATAGTATACAACCATTATCAGAGTTACACAGATTATACATCACATACTAGACAGTTATATACACCTGTCTAGTTATTAAAACTCAAATACAATACAAGGAACTACTCAGAGAAAACAACATAGCGAAATACTAGATAACTACAACGCAGAAGCCTCCTGCTCCATTGCTCCACCACAATTCGTCAAAGCTAACCTGAATCCCTTGGCTACCGTAAAAATTTGAGTACCCAAGAGTTTAAGAAAACAGAAATAAACTCTGTGTCAAACATGGGTCTGGTGTGAGTAACAACATCTTTAAAAAGATTATAAATTGAATCTGGTTGCTTGATTTTATCTGAAATAAGTTTGTTATGTTGAATATATACAAGTGCATGTTTCTGTATGAATGTATAGTGTTATGTGTATGCTTTAGTACTTGTTCCAGGGTCAAGATTAAATCAAAATTCACTTGCTATTAATTCAACCTTTGTTAAGACTTAAGTATTGGACAAATTATGTTTGTTGTATCATAGTTTTAAAGTTTAAAAGTCTGGTTAAGTTAAACTAATTTTATTTCCTCTGGAAATAAATAAGCATCAGCAAACTTAAAAATGAGTCAAAATAAATTATCAAGATTCTTTGATTCAGGTATATGAATCAAATACTTAAATTAAAATTCAATTTTTAAAACTAAAATCGCTATTTTTAGTAAAGAGATTTGATAGCATTTCTGGTTTAACCAGAAAACAGAAAGTTGAGTGTCTCTGTTGATCTCGATTGTTTGGAAGGTTGGGTTTTCTTCTGGTGATGGTAGAATAATCAGTGATGATGAGAAAAATGGTGAAAGAGGTGGTAAATCACTATGGAGGCTGTGGTGTTAGGTTTTGTTCTGTAAACCTAGTTTTGGCATGGTTTGAGTTTCTGATCGTCTCCAGTGGATCGAGTGCATTGGGATTCGAGGGGTTGTTAGCCGGAGCATTGACGTAGTCGTGGCCAGAGTTGCAGTCGTCCCGATGGTCGGAGTTAAGGAAACAAACAGTTTCCAGGTTTTGGGATAAAATGGTGATAGTTGTTCCAGTGTTTTCCAGGTTTTGGATTTAGAGTACTCGAATTTGATTTTGAGTGGATGGTGAGATTTTGAGGTCGTGATGGGTTTCAGGGTTGATCGTTGACGTGCTCGAGGTCTTGGTGGTTGCCGAAGGTAGTCAGATCCACCGTACATGTGCGCGGTGTGATTTTTTCTAGCGATGTTGATTTTGGGTTGAGCAGAGTTTTTACTCGAAATTTTACTCGAGTAATTTGAGTGGTTGGCCCGAAGCAGGAGGGATGTGGACTCGAGGCAGGATAGGTTGGCCTCGGGTCATTTGATTTTTACAGGTTTCTTTAAAAACCTGATTGTTTTAAAAAAAATTAAACTGTTTTTTTAATTTGAAATAGGATTTTTAAACAAAGTTTAAATCAGAATTTAAGGTAGGAATTTAAATGATTTTTGAATCCTAGTTTTAAAATTGAATTTAAATTTTATAAATTAAATGTTTTAAACAATTTTTTAAAAGGGTTTAAATAGTTTAAAAAGCTTTAAAATAAAAGAAGAGATTTAACCTAAGTTTAAATCTGGATTCAAATCCAAATTTGAATCGTAGTTTTGAAATAAAGGAAGTTTTCAAAATTTAAATTGTTTAAAAACAACTTTGAATGTTTAAGGTAATTTAAAATATGATTTGTATCTTAAATAAAATTGGGTTTAAATTCCTTTAAACATCTTTTATAAAATAAGAAATTCTTTAGCACAAGTTTTAAAGGGTTTTTAAAATGTTTTTAAATCTTTGTTAGAGTTAAGTTTGACTTCATTTTAAATCTAAGATTTAAAATGTAATTTGAAAACAAATTTAAAGTAAATTATTTTAAGTTTCTTTGTTAATGATAATGTAATCATTAATAAGAAATGTCTTTATTTTAAAGTAAACCAAAGAATTTAATGAATTGTGATTCATTAAATTAGTAAGGTAATTTAAATAAGATAATTTAATTAATTAATTAATTAAAGGTTTGAATAAATTAATTAATGTTAAGTAATTAAAATTAATTAAATTTGTAATTAATATTAATTAATTTAAGTTAATTACTTAAGAAAAGGTAATTTAAGAATTTTTGATAAGTTAATGAAGGTCATTAACTTAAGATTATTTAATAATTAATTTTGTGATTAATTTTGATAATTAATTGGATTAATTAATTTAGATAATCATTTATGGAATTTGGTTAAGTATGATTACCTTATGAAAGTAATTAAAGATATTAATTATTCATTGTATTTAATTAATTTGATTAGTTTAAATTAATTAATTAAGTTTAATTAATTTAGAATAATCATTGGATGGGTTGATAAGTAAGTAATGAAGGATAATTACTTAAAGAAGTAATTAAGAAGAGCAATTACTAAATGTAACTTATTGAAGTATGAAAGAGTTTTAGAATAAATTGATTTGTGTAATTAATATGAAAGGTAATTACTTAGTAAACGTAATTAATAATTAGTTACTTAGTGTAATTAATTTAAGCATTGATTGATTAAGTCACTTGAAAAATAATTAAGAAATGTAATTAGTTAAGGGTAATTAATTACTATTAAAATTGATGAAGGATGATTAATAAATATAATTAATTATTAAATATAATTAATTTAGGGTAATTAATTTACTTAATGAAGTAATTAAGAGTAGTTAATTACTGAAGGTAATTAATCGAAAGTGATTAATAATTATGGTTTAATTAAGGTTAATTACTTAATGAATTTATTGATAGGAATCTATGGTTTTATTGAATATATATTGCCAACAGAAAGCAATATGGTTTATATTAGTTGTGCTTTCTATTGATTACAGTAATTTCACAGAATAATAAATTGATAGAAAGCAATAAAACCTTAATTATTAATTAATAAATAATTAACAAACATAATTATGGTTTATATTAGTTACGCTTTCTGTTGGCAATATAAAATGCTATTTCAAAGTCGCCAACTTTGTAAAATACCTAATTTATTTTTATATTATTTATAACTGATTTTAAAGGCTTTTAAATTAATTTTTCCTAATTAATTAATACATATATTAATTATTAATGCTTTCTTATTGAATTTCTAATTAACAAATACATTTATAAATTTATAAATGCTTTTCTAATAAATAAAATATTTAAAAGAAAATAAAATAAAAAACAATATAATTTAAATAAAAATCATATATAATATTTTTAACTCATTTTTAAATGCTATTTCAAAAAGCTTATGTATTTATTTCTATTAAATAAATACTTTTCCAAATTCCTATCAATAAATTTCTTTAAAGAGAATAATACAAAACAATCTTATTTTTACGTAAAAACTTTATCCATATAATTTAAATCCAAATTATATTATTATTTTGAGATATTCCTTTAAATTCCATTTTTAAATTCAAATTAAAATCCAATTTAAAATCAATTCAAATAAATATAATATTAATTTTAAACAAACATATTATTAATTGTAAATAATTTTCCTATTTAAAAATCAATTTAAATACACAGATATATATATATTTAAACACACCTATTAAATTTGAAATAATAAGTCAATTTAAAATTTATTTATACAATAAAACAAACTTAAATAATTATTCTTATTTAAAAACCAATTTATAATCATAATTTAAAACATCACATTACTAATTGTTTGGCTATTTATATTTGAAAATAACAACTTTATCAAATTTAAACAATTTACTTAAGAGATTAACACATTTTAAATTCCTTGAAATTCCGGGTTATTACATTCCTCCCCCCTTAAAAGAATTTCGTCCTCGAAATTCAAAATAAAAGATAATCCAAAGTTTTATTACTTTATTTCAACCAATTGAAACATACATATCAGCCATACATAACCAAACAAACAATTCAATCAAACAACTCTAGCTATTTAGACACAGATCCGGATAAGCTTCCTAAAATTATCTCGAGTTTCCCAGGTACAGAAACAGGGATGCTCGTTCTACTAAATCTAAACTAGCTATACTACTAAGCTACTGAGCTCCTACTCATTTAGATCTATAATCTGCACAAGATATCAGACCACAGACAAGTCTGATCAACAACTAAATCCTTCACAGAACTACTGGTTCCAAAACCATTGATGGACCAAATACGTACTCCCTCAGAGATACGTGAAATATCTTGAATCCCAGTCTTCCAAACTGGCAATTCAACTATTCAGACCAAAGCACTGATTCCTTACAAAAACTCAGAAGAATCCAATATTCTTCGGAGCTAACCTCCCAGTCATACCCAATCTTTTTGCTCCCTTTACCAGAGAAAACCTAAACAGAAACAAAGTCACCAACTTCGGATTCCAAATTCCTCCGTCTCTTAACCTCAAAACTCTACTTACGATCCTGGGTTGTTTATAAATCCTTTCCGATCAGCTCAACCTTCGCTGATGCTTCTACAAACAAACTGGATCAAAATAACTCAGCAAACTGATCTTCACAAGATCTACCCAAATCAAGAACACAAAGTCTACTCCACAATCATCAAAAGATTACAACCTACTTCTCCTATCCGGAAAAGACAGAACAGGATCACTCGCCAACTTGCCTCAGATCCTGAAAAATTCTAGTAGAAACTCTCTAATCCAAAACACTGCAACTTCCGGTTGCTTTCACTCTAAAACAGCTGCCACCTTGCTTCCGCTACACAACTCTGATCTGGAGCAGATGAGAAATGCAGTTGATGAACACAGACACAGACTAGACAACACATCCCAGAAATAAGATTCAACAGAAATTCCAAGAAATACAGAGGTGCTTCACCAAAAACCTTCCTCCAGAAGCTATCCTTCTACCTAGCTGAATTACCGGTAGCTTCACGAACCAAGTCAATGCGTAACTCAATCCTCAATGCAAGCAAATCTCTAACTTCCCTGAAGATATCCATAAATCCTTCGACAACTTCATAACTCCTACATCCTCTAGAGATGCCTCAAACCTAAGCAAAAGATTATCTAAGATAATCACCCAAACGATCGCAAGTCACTATTGCGATCAACCCAACCTAAATTCCAAAGATATTGTTCTCTCTTCACGAATCAGAACAGCTTATCTTCGAGCAACTAATCCATCGAAGAAACGTGTCTCTCTGCTGCTTCTGATTTCCGCCTCTAGGAAACTACTAAGCCAAAAGATCTTCTTGATGGAACGCAGAACACTTCCCAAGCTGTACCGTCGACACAGATGCTAAAGACTTCTTAATCCAAAGCTCCTTAAGAAACTCGGATCTCAAATCAAACACATACATCCTGCTAAACTCAGCTACAACACCGAAGCAGACACACTTCCTTAAACTTGCTCCAAAAGAAAACATCTTTGGAGACATCCATAGTCACTGTGTCTCATCACGCAGCTACCACTTCTTGGGGTTGCCAAGATACCATCACTAGCTTCTGCCTGACCGACATATCCAAATTCTCAAAAATCCCCTCACACGAGCGCGACCAAACTTACACTTCAATGATAGACTCCGAACCTTAACAGGTTTCCTTCAGAAATCAATGAATTCCTTACACCAAACCGCAAAGCTTACTCGAGATGGTATTGGGTCTACGATCTCAACAGATACGCTTCCAACCTCAAACATTCAAACTCCAACCATTGGTAGTCGTGCTATACACACCACTACTCTATCGACCTTTATAACTTATGTTGGAAAACCCGAACAGGTAACCCAACGGATAGGTAGAAATATATATATATATATATATATATATATGTATATGTATATGTATATATGTATATAGTTATATATATATATATAGTTATATATAAAAATTACAAGTACGCTCTCTCAAGAAAGACACCACTACAGAGCTAGGTATTCACTCAACCTATGCTCTGATACCAAGTGAAACGACCCGCCTTTCTCTTTACAGAAAGACGCATCATTTTTAAGAAAGAAAGGGATAGAAAAGAGAAAAGACAGAGAAGAAAGAAAGAACAACATCAGAATCTAAACAGCGGAACGAATAAATTATATTAATTACATAAAGATTACATAGTATCATATACATCAGAGTTACACAGCATAAACAATACATACTAGACAGTTATAAACACATATCTAATTATACACTCAATATTCAATACAGACAAACAACTCAGAGAACACACAGCGGAATACTAAATATCTATACGTTGAAGTCTCCTGCTCCATTTCTCCTCCAGAATTCGTCAAACCAAACCTGAATCCCTTAGCTACTCGTAAAAAAATTTGAGTGCCCAAGAGTTTAATAAAAACAAAATAAACTCCGGGTCAGCCATGGGTCTGGTGTGAGTAAACGGTTAAGTTGTTTAACTTTTAAAAACCTTTTGAAAACAAAGGTATCACGTAAGACTTCCCACACATAAACATGGGTAAGTTTTTACCTTACGCTAACCAAAACATTTGATAGAAAATCCAGTGATATTATAATAGGGTCGAGGGTTTTCAAATAAAATACAGAAATAGCTAGAATGCTTACATCTCACGTTCCAACATAGTTGGGCACATCTAAAACGTACGGCACTTATTGGAGTTTGGATTCCATACAATGGCAGGGCTACTGGGGTACCGCCCGTCACATTACGGGGCCTAGATCACCGTACCAAGGATCACTCCCAATCCCCTGCAACACAAAGCCGGAACCATCCCTTACTGAATAGTTCCAAAAAAGATAACCCCGCAGTTATAGCTAGCAACTACCCACACAGCCAAATAAAAAGGGACTCTAGACAGGGGTTCATCTCATCCTACTTGGGCATGACCCACTTAGCCTTGCTGCACCTCCCATGTTTTAGCCATTCCCGGTTGATGAGGCTTGAGGCTACGGTTACCTTTATAGAACACATCACTTCGAATGCTCATCGTCCACCTGACGATGTTCTGGAAGCATTCAATCCATACAAGTTCGTTCCGGGTTCGAACGAAACCGAAGGCATTATCTCGTTACACTCATTTTGGGATCGCCCTCAGAGTGACGACAATAACCCTTGCACTCTGAATCTTCATCTTCACTTGAGATTCACGACCTGTCGTTAATTTGGATCGATGTGGTTTTCGGTTATCCAAATCTAGAAACCCGATCCCGGTCTCATCGAAATCCAAAACGCCATCTTTTAGGTCCAAGTTGTTTAAGATTAAACAATTCAATTCTATTATCTATATACACACAGATAGATAATTCAAAATATCATAATAGATAATCTACTTATCATCACAATAGATAATTCATATTATCATCACAATTCAACCCAATCATCTCATAACATATATCACACATATCTCATCGGAGATATCAAACCACCAAGCCATCCAATATCAATCAGCCATTCATAAGCAATGATCTAATAATCACACCATCTATAATTAATTTAAAATGAATTAAATTAATTACTTCATCTTTAATTAATTTAAAATAAATTAAATCAATTACCTTCATCACAATAAATCTTGCTTACATAAACATTAATTAAACCAATTAATTAATCATCATCTTAATTAATCAACCTTGATTAATTGTTTCTTAATTATATTAAGTAATTATCCCTTAATTAATTATACAAATTTATTATCTTCAAACCATTAAGTAATTAACCTTAATTACTTTATTAATTAAAATTAATGACATTAATCCTTAATTAATTATATTTATTAATTACCTTACAATCACTTATTATTGATTAATTAATCTTAATCAATCCTTAATTTCTCTAATTAATTATATAAATTAATGTTCCTTATTTAATTACTTCCATTAATCAACTTTATAAATCATAAACAGTAATTTTCAACCTGTAATTACTTACCTTAATTAATTAATTTCTTAATTAATTATACCAATCTTTTGATTAATTACACCAAGTAATTAATCCTTGATTACTTCTACTAAGTAATTATAATTTAATTACTTCTCATTGAGTAATTCCTTTTAATTAATTACATCCTGAAATTATACATAAATTACTTACGCTAAGCAATTACACTTATCCATCTCATTAAATAATTATACTTAATCAATCACCAAATGATTATCTTTAATTAATCAACCCATTTGATCAATCCAAATTAATCACACTTATTTGATTAATTATAATTAGGTAATTCATCCTTTAATTACCCCTTTTAAATAAAGTAATTAATCTTTAATTATAGATTAATTAATCCTTAATCATTAATTAATAAACCTTAATTATCAATTAATAAAACTTAATAACAAATTAATTAATCTATTAATTCTTAATTATTAATTAATAAAACTAAATTAAATACCTTTTTAAATAAAAATTAATTAATCTCTAATTACTAATTAATCTACCTTGATTAATTAATTTCTAATCATTAATTAATTATCTCTAATTATCTAATTTAATAATTCTTAATTATAAATTAATTAACCTCCAATTAATTAACTTAACCCTTAATTATTAAAAATTAATTAGATCAATTAATTATTCTTAATTTATTCCTTAATTAATCCTTAATCATTGTTAATTAAATTAATTAATCATATCTAATTTCCTTAATTAACTTATCTTTAACCCTTAAAACTTTAATTATCTTAAGATAAAACATTGTCTTAATTAATGACTTAATTAACATTTAAAAACATTTTATCTTAATAAATAATTTTTCTTAATTAAATCCATAATTAAGTTTAAAATAACAATTATTTAACTTAATAAATTAAGGTTAACAAAGCTTCCTTTAGATATTTAAAATATCATTAAGTAATAGTTTTTAAAACTAATTTCAAATTTGAATTTAAAACTTGCTTTTACAAATACCTATTAAAAATTCCATTTCTTAACTTAAATTTAAATCATTTTAAATTTACTTATCAAGATTCAAATTTAACAAACTTCAATTCCTTAATCAAAATGTTTAAGGAAACATTTATTTTAGATAGGATAGAATCCAAAATAAGTTTCATTGCAAAAATTTTAAACTTCCTTTATTTAAATTTGAAAACTTGTTTATTAAGCTTTTCTCTTTTTTTTAAAAAAACTTTTAAAAATTTCTTTAATAAACCTGATTCATTTGAATTCCAAGAATCACTTGGAACATTCAAAGTTTCATTTATTTCCTACCATTTTCAAAAATCTAGTTTAAATTTAAATTAAAAACCTGTAATTATTAAACTGTTAACAGTTTAAAAACAAAGCAGGCTACTTCGAGTATCAACTCGAGCCACGCACTCAAACACACAAGCATCCCTTCGAGCCACAACCAAATCCAACCCTCTAAATCTTACTGACACCAAAATGTTCTCGTGCACATGCACCAGTGCCGGAATCACCTCCGGCCTTTGACGAACTCACCGGCATGTTACTTAGCACGATGCAACACAAATCCAAACATTAGAACTCTCGCACAAGCCATTGATCAAGATCGAACTACCCAGTTGAAAAACTGGAACCAACAGTCATAGCCACATCCACCTCGAACTCACAACGGCGATCACCGGAAATCACGCCATCACGGTCACACCTCCTACAGTCATCCACGAACCCATTCCCGAAGTTTCCTCAAACTCGATGCATCAGTGAAGTTGCAGGAGACCAATTTCCAAGTTCGAACAAAACTAGGGTAAGAATCCAAATTACCTCACTGCCGTCACTACGGCCATCATTCAGAGCTTTCACCATTTTTTCCACACTTCCCGATCCTATTTCCACCTCCACCCAAGATTCTGATCACCATAAACCTCGAGATCACCAGATATTAACCAGAAACTAAATTCCAGTCAAACCCTAAATACACATTCTATACAATATTTAAATTTTGAATTTTTGTCTTAAAAATCTTTATTTTTAAAATGTTTTCGAATTAGAATCCTGAAACAACAAACATGATGTTCGAATTTTTAACATATTTGAAATTTTATCTGTAAATCAAATTTCCCAGAGAGACTTTGCTTTAATTAACTTTAAACTATTTTTAAAATTTGAATCTTGTTAAAATTCACAACTTTTGTTTAGAAATTAGTTTCTAAAATAAATCATAGAAATAGGAATTGGTTAATGAACATATTTGATGCCTGTAAGTTTGGGAAGTATTTCATTTGTCTTATATATTCAGGCATGCTCAATCAATACTCAACATCTTCCTATATATAAATATGTTCTAAATTCCCAAAATTATCGTGCAAGCATATTTTCAAACTTACATCACAGATTCACTTTAACCTATGTCAATGCATCAAATTTTAAAGAGGTTCATGATTACAGATTCAAACAGAGGTTTAAAATATAGGAACAGAGGTGCTTCAAAATTAACAGACAAGCACTCAGAAACTCACATATAAACATTCGTGCAGATCAAACATCAACACAGTAATTCATAAGCAACCCATATTAGTTACTAATTTTAGTTTAAAAGTTTACTCACCTCTTTAATTAAATGCAGAGAGATTTTAAAAAAGAACTAGGAAGCTTTGAAATTTTGCATGCTTGATTTCTGAAACTTGAATTGTTAGAAATATGAAGACTGAAATGTCTGGAAGCTTGATTGTGTAATTTGAAAAAGATGATGATGACTCAGGACTTTGAACATAGGTTTCATGTCTGAACTTTTGAAAACATGTTGTTGTTGCATGCTTTGATAAAGAAAATTACAAGCTTGAGTATTTTGAAAAATGCTACAGGTTTAAGAAAGAGGGTTACAGGGTTTTTAAATCTGGAGTTTGCTACAGGGTTTTAAAATGTTTTGAGGAGATTGCTTTCAAGCTTTGGTAATTTGATTACAAGCTTGTTTTTTAGGAATAGATTACAGGCTTTGAGCATAAATGTTTTCAGGTATTCGATCTTGAGAAAATCACCTGATTTTGGTTTTGAGTTATTTTCAGAGGAGATGAATCAGGTTTTGATTCATGCATTTCTGGTTTTGAAGAGTGAAGATTGCATGAAAATTCTAGTTTTCATTTGAATTTGAAAATGTGAAATGAACAAAGAAAATGGAAGGAGAAAAGAATGTGGGTTTATATTAGCTAATTTAGATTTTATTAAAATTTAAAGAAAATAAAATAAATTTGACACTTGTCTCTAACTTTCATTATTATGTTAACACATGTTACTTAAAAGGTTAAAGTTTTAACCCTTGTCCTAATTTATTTTTATATTATTTATAAATGATTTTAAAGGCTTTTAAATTAATTTTTCCTAATTAATTAATACATATATTAATTATAAATGCTTTCTTATTAAATTTCTAATTAACAAATACATTTATAAATTCATAAATACTTTTCTAATAAATACAATCTTTAAAAGAAAATAAAATAAAAACCAATTATAATTTAAATAAAAATCATATATAATATTTTTAACTCATTTTTAAATTCTATTTCAAAAAGCTTATGTATTTATTTCTATTAAATAAATACTTTTCCAAATTCCAATCAATAAATTTCTTTAAAGAGAATAATATAAAACAATCTTATTTTTACATAAAAACTTTATCCATATAATTTAAATCCAAATTATATTATTATTTTGAGATATATATATTCCTTTAAATTCCATTTTTAAATTCAAATTAAAATCCAATTTAAAATCAATTCAAATAAATATAATATTAATTTTAAACAAACACATTACTAATTGTAAATAATTATCCTATTTAAAAATCAATTTAAATACACAGATATATATATATATATATACATATATATATTTAAACACACCTATTAAATTTGAAATAATAAGTCAATTTAAAATTTATTTATACAATAACACAAACTTAAATAATTATTCTTATTTAAAAACCAATTTATAATCATAATTTAAAACATCACATTACTAATTGTTTGGCTATTTATATTCGAAAATAACAACTTTATCAAATTTAAATAATTTATTTAAGAGAATATCACATTTTAAATTCCTTGAAATTCCGGGATATTACAGATACATACCCGAACGATCTGTAGAATAGGAGAAAATCATTATAGGTTGAAATGATAAACCCAAGCGATTTTCATTTGGATTGAATTTGGGACAGCGGGTTGAAAAGATATATACCCGTATATATGTTTAAATTGCGGATTGAAATGATATATATTTTGTATCATTTGAACATAGGACAGAAAATTATATACAGACACCATTGGTATATATATGTATGTATGTATATATGTATGTATGTATATTGAAATGATTTCTATGGCTTCGAAAAGAAATATATGGTTTATATATATTGATTTCAAGATATCATATATTAATGTATTTTATAAAGTTTAAATTCTTGATTTTAAAATTTTATGTTTTGAAATTTTTAAAATTATAAGTTAGTTTTAAAATTATAAATTTTAAGCATATATTTAAAAAAATCTATTTTAAAATATATAAATAGATTTAGTATATAAATAAATTTAATAATATGTTTAAGTATTTATTAAAAATTATATTTTAAAATAGATTTTTATAATGATTTTACAAGTTAAGGCTGGGATGATAAATTTGAATCTGTTTGAAATTGTATTAAATTAAGAATTCTATTTAATTAAATCGATTTTGGAAAGTATTGAATTTTAGATTTTTAAAGGATATGATTTTATAACTTGATTTTTGTTTAAGGTGATTAAATGAATATTTCAAGTTAAATAAATTGAAGAAAATATTTAGTTCATCTGAAATTTGGGGTTTTACTTAGATGACATTGGATTTTTTAGGTGAATATTCAAAACTAAATATTAATAAAGTTAAATTGAGGTATAAATGAAATTATCAAATTTTTTTTTGAAAAGGTTGAATATTTAAAGCTTTGAAATATATTGAAATTGAAATGGTTTATTTTGTGGTTTAAATCTGTATTTGGAATCGATATAATTTGAAATGGTTTATTGAGAAGTTGAATTTAGTTGAAATTTATGAATTAAAATTGATTTAAATTTTGATTTTGGAATTCGAGTTGATTTGAATCGATTTGTGAAATTTGAGGAAGCTATTTATTTATATAGAGTATTTTTAAATTATATTTAAACTATTTATATATTTTACTATATAAATTATTTGAATATAAATTTTTCAATATAAATCATTTTTATATAAACTATTTTATTTTATAAACTATTTTATTATACATACTATTTTTAATATCTAAACTATTTAAGATAAAATGTTATAATTTCAAAGTTATGTTTTCAAAGTGTTATAATTTCCAATTTTTTATGATTTTTAAAAGGCTTATGATTTCGATAGTGTTATACTTTTAAAAGAGTTATGATTTTGGAATTGGATATATTTAAAGTGAATATGATATCGTATCGATGTGGTTTTGAAATGATATGATATTTTGGTTTTAAGTACGAACTATTTGAAATGAAATGACCACGGTGTTATAATAATGTTTGGTTGTTAAAGAGACCGGGATCGGATATTGTCATACTCTCTGCCAATATCGAAAACCGCTTTAACAACTGTGTACGTGGCGGAGATTCCAGAATGAAGTAGGATGGTTTGGTGTGGTATTTATGTAGCCCTGACTCCCGTGAGTCAGCTTGATGCGGTTAGAACAGGAGCCATGCCAGGCCAAGTGAGGTCATTCCTCTTATCGGACATATTTTTTCGATACCATTCTATTGCTTTTATGATTTGATTGGATGCATCCTTTGATTTGGGAGTGGTCACGAGGTCGGCGGTAGTAACTGCTATGCGTTACCACCAATCTAGATCCGCAAACGGTATATCTACCCTTGCATTGCCTCGAATGCCTTGTCGCATGCCCTGACGCTCCTTCTACGAGTTTGTTTTGTACCGTACCTATGTGATGCCTTCTGGGTAAACCTCCAGTTTACGTAGGAGTGTACAACATTGTATAGACTACGGGAATATATAAAATGTGTTAAGGGGGATATAGGTAACGCCTTAACGCTATTTTAATACTTTTACTTTACTATAGACATATTATAATAGCGTATATTACTACATAGTAGATAGTTCCACGGATCCTTAAAGGATGGTTATCCCAACATCCTTTGAGTTACTTGTTTTGTTGGTATTTCAATTGAGTTGGATATATTGATATAAGAATGTTAATCCTGACTCGAGTGTTTCGTGTGTTGCTTTACGCTCGGGTCAGACAGAGTGTCACATCATTTGAGACTCACCTTTGGAGCTAGAGCTTCACTTGGAGATCCATCTTTATCTATTTAGCTCTCAACTATCCAGTGGTTTTTTTCAGACTTATCATCTGTATGTATTCGAGATTGCATTGTATTTGAGATATTCTGTTGTATTTTATTTCAAACTCTGATGTCTATATAGTAGCTTCGTGAACTACAATTTATCTATTCCGTTGCTTATTTTTATATTACTCTGTATCTGTGATTCTGTGATTTACTTATTTAGTGTATATGATGAGTTTTGCCATATATAAAATTAACAATCTGATATTTTGAGCAACTCAAGTCCGACGTGTGCGGATGCAAATGGTTAAAAATACCGCGATGTTACAATATGCATATATGCTATTACGAGAGAGAAATATACACAAATATATTTTTATATATATAACAATTTATCAATGAATATATATAAAACAATTATTAATGAAAAAATTAATTTTGTACAGTAAACAACATTTGTCTATACATAAATCAAATAGTATAATAAACAAATTATGCGCATAACCAAACTAATTTGTGACAACTACATCTGCTTACCAAATCTCACGTGACTTAACATATAGTAGCAATATATTTAAACAGATATGAAATTGCTCATAGGATCATAGAATATAATTCAATTATTGTAATATGAATTAATAAATGACCAATTCAATTATACCTTTGAATCCACATTGAAGCAACGACTTTCCTTATTTTTACCGTTCTTGATTCGTCAGATTGCAAGTCCGGAATCACCGACCTCTCACTATCGAATAGTATTATTTTAATTTGAAATATATTTGAGAATTTTGAAGTGGATTGAGAGCTATGTTTTAACCAGCAACGTAGAAGGTAACGGAGGCCAAAAAAGGTTCGTAATTATTTTAGAGAGACATACGTACGTACATATGTATGTATGTATGTATGTATGTATGGTTGTATTAGAGAGAAACGAGGAAAACCTTTTTTCCCATTCTCACTTGATGTCAATCAATTACCTCCAAGCCAATTCCTTATGTTTCAGCCACACCTATACCTTCCCAAAACCAAAATTTTGCATCCCTATTGATGGGCCTTAAATCCATCTAAGCCCAAGCCAAAATACTATGCAAGTAATCTAATTTAATCGCTTTTTGAAATTGTATATCGATATATTTATAATTGTTGCAAATATATATAGCATTATTTATTTCTCAAATCATATTCAAATTTTCTAATTAATATTACATAAATATTAATTAATTTAATTAATTTATAACAATTATAAACTAATTAAATTGTTCGGTCTTAAGGAAATTCATCATTTCGGTTGTGTAACTCTTGGGTGCAAATTTGGTCAGCGATTAACATCGAACTATTCTAATGTTAATGTTCACACGTCACTTAATAGGTGGTGTGACATTATGGTCAAATTTATCGCTTACTCATTTTCGGTAAAATTCAATTTTAGTTTAATACGCATTACTGGACCGTGACATTTGTTTGCACCAATTCTCTTCATCAAAACTATATCACTTTGGACTTATGGAATTTGGTAATGGTCAAAATTCACCTCATCCACATTCAACCTTATAGTTCATGTGACGCCCCACCTCTAATAACAAAGAGTATTAAAACAAATACTGTCTGTTATTACGAAGAATAAGGCTGGATAGGAGCGGCCATCCGTAGTTAGGCGTTACACTAGTATTGATTATCTCGATAGGAGTAGTATTTTTTTTCCATTTCTTTGTTTTATTTACTCCCATCGACAAATTCAATTCCAGTATAAAACAAACTACGATGGTTCATGATAGTTCAGGACAATATATATAGTAATAGCATAGAAAAGCTAAACACAGAACACAGATAATGTAAAATGTCATATATATAACTGAAATCAGTTACAATACATGTGGTACAATACATATGATACAACTACATCTGTCGACACTGGAAGTTACATATACAAGTACATTATCATGAATAATATACATGAATACATAACAACCTAGATCAAATACACTGACTACTAAAAATGACAATGACTACTCCAAAAGATATGAAGGGACTTCATAGCTCAAGCAGCAACCCAAAGCAAGATATCTACAACCTGTAATAACTTGGTCTGACCCAAGTATTAAATTCAAAAGAGAATAATACACGGATCAGTCTAATTCAAAATCAATAATTAATGCACGGAAGCAATAATAGCAGAATCAGCAAATTCAAATCGTCAACAAAGATAAATGAAATGATTATCAATGAAGACAACTAGAAAACAACAAAATTGCCTAAAACGGCAATTAACATCAAAATCTAATTATTAAATAAATAATTAGAAACTCATAATCTAATTATCAAAAAGATAATTAGATATCAACAAAATCATCAAATTAAACCTAATCAAAATACAACTCAAAATATATTGAATTGGCAACACAAAACAATTCCATCAATTGAAATCAATCAATTTAAAACGTCAAATTCTGAATTGGCGGCAGTACACGCTCACGTGTACCGCCTCGCCAATTTCAGATGAAATACACAAAAGATCAAGGAGTCACAAACAAATAGCACCAACTCGAGATCAAAATAAACCAGATGGAACTGCAACAGCATGAGCACAGCATCCACCCAGTAACCATCAAATGAACGAAGTGCACATGAATGCACAACGAAAGTTCACAAATGATCATAGGGTCAAATCCGAGCTTTAAAGCTGGATTCAACACAGGTGCAATTCAAAAAGCAAATAATTCTCGAGTGAAACAAAGGCCACACAAGCTACATACAGTCTCAAGTTAAAGACTGCTACACCACGAAAACTACGAATGATCAACTCCAATCAAGAGTAGACACTACAAGGACTGTCCTGAAGATCAGTGAGCAGTGCACATGTATACCAGATCAGACGTCAAGGGAACAACAGAGTATCGAGGCAACCAAAGCTTCACAAGTCAAAGACCAGAGAGACCAGACATCAACAGAAATCAAGCTCACACTTGAGTACATGTGAACCAACATAAGAAAAACCAGAATACAAGTCAGACTCAATGAAGACTGAACCAGACACATACAACAATTGTACATGTGCAAAAGAACCAGACTCAAAGAACAACACTGCAGATGCAAGCAGACTCAAGTCACTGTGCAGTTAGAGCCAACAACAAGTGTTGTATCAGTGAAACAACTTAGCAATGAACTCGACCAGAAACAAGACTCAAGTACCATCAGAGTTCAACTCAAAGAGATAGTCGACCAACAGTTACATGATTCAAAACAGCATATCAAATGAAACAAGGAACCAGGCTACACAATAAATATCAAAGTGCAAACGACCAGAGCTCAACATACATGAACCACAGCAATGTATTAAACCAGACCAGTTCAGTGAACAAATGAAATCACAAATGTACAAAACCATATGCAACTGAAACTGGACCAGTAAGCAAAATGAAGTCATAGTGAAATCGTCAAAACAAAATCAAAGCCGAAGCATAGTATTGTCAAGTAAACAAAAGTCCACAAAATCAAGTGACCGAAGTCAACAAAAATCAGCAAATTCAAAGCCGAGAGTATCACTTAATCAAACAATGAAAATCACAATTTTAAACAAGGCAGAAATCATCAAAATTGAATTAGATGTGAGTGATAAGAAATCACTCACCTTTTATCGACGACCGCAGATCCAATCAAAGACAAACTCGATCGAAAAGAAGAAGCCGCGAACGAATCGATTGAAGTAAGAAATCGAAGCACCAACTATCGATCTAAGCGGCGACACGAATTTCACGAAGCCCTAGTTGAAAGGAGGAAAGAACGAGAAGAACGAATCCGCCGCCATTTTTCGTTTGTTTTCTTTTGTTAGGGTTTTGGATGAATGAAATGAAAAGGGGGACAGATATTCTCTTGATAATTATCATGGCCCAACAATAAAAAGGAAACATGGGCTATAATTTTATTTAAAGCCCACTTACACTTAACAATTTTTCAAAAAAATTTCAACTTGATTTAAAGATTCCAACAGCTATTAGCTATCGCCATTAATCGTTTAATGACGATAATTAATTTTCACGAAACCCCGGGTTGTTACAGTTCAAATGCAAAGTCTTTGGTTCAATAATAACAATTATTATTAACCGAAATACTCTGGCTAGAGACTTTGACTTTGAGTTGACTTGAGTTGATCGTGATACAAACCGCATATAACTAAGGAGACGAATCCTCTCTTTAATTGTGCTTCATTTTCAATACTTCCACTCGACCCAACTATAGTCACTCGATGGACGCCAAGCTATGATTTGGCTGTAATCAAAGCGGGGCTTTCATATTGAAGATCCACAGTATTCTCAAGTTGAGAGAACTGTGTAAATCAGTTACATCGATATTTTCCATTTCAACTTAATTATATTAACTAACAACAAACTATCGAGTGAGTCGTTCCATAGTTATCTAATAACTATTCGTACGTAACCCCTAGGTGCCCCTAGCAGTCATGTGAAATACATTGCCCACATTTGGAGAGCGTTACGTTCTCCAGTCTCAATGGATACATCGATATCCAGTCTCGATGCCTCTTGACTAAGAACATTTAAAATGGTATATTTATTTCGTTGTGATAAATTACTCAC
This sequence comes from Allium cepa, assembly GCA_030765085.1. Taxonomy (NCBI): domain Eukaryota; kingdom Viridiplantae; phylum Streptophyta; class Magnoliopsida; order Asparagales; family Amaryllidaceae; genus Allium; species Allium cepa. The sequence goes on from CM060943.1 coordinate 295,091,365, forward strand.
GGTTACAACACTTTGTAACTACTATCACAAAATATACAATTACGGATTTTTCTATTAAATATACTTTTAATTAAGTTAATTAATTAATATAATCGCATTATATCAAGTATATAATAGGAATAAATTACCTTTTATTTCGAACAAGGTTGGTCAACGAGTTAGATATATATAACAATTTACACAATTGCCCCTAGGGCATACCCCTAACTCTATCGACATACATTTATATTTAAATAGGTATTTCAATTATTACTTAAATCAAAATTTACTTTTATATACTAAATCTTTAGAAAAAGGCAAAATCTCATTTTCTACTGTTTTAGATAATCATTCTATTATTATACAAAATACCAAACTAGCTCAAAATCATTTTAAGCCTATATAATACTCAGTTTCTTCATTAAATTAAGGGTTCATCTTATAATAATTTATTAGGACCTTACTACCATTTTATAAAATAATTCCTTCTCACCACTTTATAAAATCTCATACTAATATACAATATCACTTTTATATTATTTTATAAAGTCTCGTTTCATTTTATAAAATGTCATTTATACTGTTTTATGAAATCTCCTTCTATTTAATAAAATATATCTTTATTACTATTCTATAAAATCTCATTCTATTTTATAAAATATATCTTTATTATTGTTTATAAAATCTAATTTTACTTTATAAAATATATCTTTCAAAATTATTCCTTTACTCAAATAATATTTACAAGCACTAATTAAGCTTCATTAAGCCTATATGCACACTAATTGTAATGTAATGTTTGTATCAAAAACGGCACAAACATCCAATAGATTAAGTAGAGAATAAAAAGTGATGAAAATTACATTAAAGTGAGTAAAAAAAGACCAACACATGTTTATAGTGGTTTGGCCAACCATTACCTACGCCCATTTGAGATTTTTATTAATGATATTATTATTGTACAAGTGTTGTTATTATTGTTCGGTATCGCTTGATAGCCAATTAAAATAAATATGTAAAAGATTACTTGAGAGCTAAAAGATCCCCTAAAATGAGCCCTTATCCCTCTATTTATAGTTGTAGACCACCAGAATACGCTCTCCTACGATCTCCATCTCTTCTTTCATGTTCCAACATCGATTCCTCACTAACAAATGTCGCCACATCGTCAATTAATATGGATCGGTACCGATCCATAAGCATGGATCGGTACCGATCCATAAGACTTACTAATGGATTGGTTTGAACTCTTTGTGATCAAGCGACTTATTGTTTGTTTTTTGTGTCTCGTATTTTTGTAGTGTTTGGAGCTTGTTTCTTGGTCAAAGTGATAGAGGTGGAGTGAAATTGTTATTTTTTGGTATTGAGAAGATTGCTGGTAGGTTGCATAAGATCGATGCTTTGAAGCTTGAGGAGGGCTATTGGTGTCACGACTTAGGAGTGCAAGAAGTTTGGGGTACTTCGGGCAAGAGTTTATGGATTGGTACCGATCCATCACTTGTTGACTTTTGATCTTGGAATTTTAGGAGTGGCTTTCAGTTGACCATGTTATTCTAGTAGTGCTTGGTTATTAGGCTTCGCAGTGATCTCTTCGAGCTTTCTGTCTTGATAACTTTTGAGTTTGTTTCATCAAGTCCATCTAAAAGTTGCCTGGTCAAAAGGATGGATAACACTTGCCGCTAAAAGCATGTCTTACAAATGAAAGGTGTGCTTTGTATAAGAACAAGTATCATAGTTGATGGAACATAAATAGTTAAATTTTCTAGTTATCAGCCAATTGAGGTGTTGTGAATCATCATGTTCTTATGGATTCATTTGTAAATAGAAGGTCATTTTGAACCATGATAGCTAAGGAGTTGTTACAAGATCCAATTGCGCTCAAAGCTGAAGTCTGAATTTTTTTGTCTCCGGGTCATGCATTAAATGACGAACTTAATTCATGATCGCTCTGCATCATTAGTCGAAAGCCCGATCCTCCAAAAAGTTAGGGAAATCGCCATCTCTTCGGATCATTTATCAAATCGATGGTCATTTGGGGTCGATAATCGAATCCATGGCCTCTTTGGAGCACTAGTCAAATCCATAGTCGTTCAGGGCCGACAATCAAATCCATATTCTCTCTGGATTGTTAATCGAATCAATGGTCGTTTGGGGTGGATAATAAAATCCATGGTGGTTTTGGATCATTAATCAAATCCATGGATGTTTGGGGTCGATAATCAAATTCATGGTCTCTTCGGACCCTTGATGAGGTCGATCTGCTCACTCTTTGGTGAGGGCACGCTCTAGGGAGGTGACTTACTTCTTACACTTCGGTCCCTTCTTTCTAGTTGGGACTTAAAGCGATCAATATCGTACAAGTCCATTCACTTACTCTCTGGCAAAGGAACTTTCACCTTGCATTTTGGTCCTAACTCTCCAAATGGGGGTCAATGCAATCAAATTCATATAAGTCCAATCGCTTGCTTTTAGATAAAGGAACTTGAAACTTGCATACAAGCCCTGACACTCCGATTGAGACTCAATGCGATCAATATCGTATAAGTCCATCCACATGCTCTCCAATAAGGGAACTTGGACCTTGTGTCATTGCCCATCTTACCGAATGGGACTATCATGATTAATATTTTTCATCAATTTCAAGTGGATTTCAATTAGCACGGATCCATCAACTGGATTTGAGTTTAAATATTAACAAACAAATTCAAACATCATAATAGTTTCCTCTTCGAAAGTCACAACCTAGCATCCAACTCAGAGCGTGCCTGGAGACTGATGCAGATCCCATACACGAGTAAGTGGATGAACTATAGCATTGCACTATTTATTGAAAGTAAAGATAAAGTGTGAGAACCAAGCCTGATTCCCTCCCATCCCAGTCAAGTAATGGCTATCCTCAACCTCGATCCTAGGTCATTTCCACTCGTTGGGGATGATGGCTGCTCTTGTTCCACCACCGCAGCTCAGTTTCTCACATATTGTTGTGATTGGTTCTTCTGACTTATTCCTTGATCAGATCATGTAAGCGTCTACGTTCATTTATGTTATGCCTATCCATCTCATGGAATGGGCAATATTTTTTGGATGTCCTCTTGCGGTCCATTGGCTCTCTTTTTGTTGGCTTTCGATAAGGGATCTATCCCCTGGTATCAAGGTAAATCCACTCTGAGGTTTCATTCAAATCTGTATAAGAAGAGAATTTTGGTTCCCTTCTCTACCGCTTTGATCCTTTAAATTCGTCATCCATCATTCATTTTCTTCTATCTTTACTGGATCTTTCTCCGAAGGGTCCTCCGTGATCCACATCATTAACTTCTTCCACTTTAGTTTCAGCGTCCTCGTGATGCAAGTACCTCTCGGCCTAATGATAAATTCTACGAGATCCACTGGTGGATTTCATTCCAAAGCAACTTTGAAATCTATTTTACTAGCCACTCCTAAAATTGCACCATCAAAACCTCTAATGGATCCGCCCTATTTACTACAGCAGCCGCCGATTGAATCTCGTCAAAAAATTACTAAGGGACTCTCCAGCCTTCTACTTCACACTCGACAATGTCATTACGTTCTTGGGTCATGAGATATGGACTCAAAACTGTCTTATAAATTATCCACCTACTCAGTCCACATTCTTCGGGAACTATTTTAAAATTGCCTAAACCATAACGCTGCTAAATCGATCTAATACAATGGGAAGCACCATCCCGTTACTTCTTCAGATGCACCCAACACCTTCATGTGTCGGATGTACCTCATCAAATGAACTATCGAATTTGTCTTTTCATCATACGTTTCCATTGTTGGTAGCTTGAACCAGGCGGATTTCTTAGCATACGGAATGTTTGGAGTGAATGGACTCCTACTCACATCTTTTAGGTTTCGGCTGGGCAATCCACCTCTCACTTCTTGTCTCACTGTCTCGGTAAGTCCGTTATCTTCACTCAAAGGAGTTCTCAAATTTTCATTCTCAACTTACCCCTTATTTCCACGAAGGAACTTTGGCATGTGCTCCTATAGCCGTGCATCCATATTCTGATTCACATTCAAATGCTCAATTGCATATCCTGGATATGGACCATCTCTTCCTAAACCATTGTAGGGCATGCCTCCAAGTTCTTAGGGATTGGTACCAATACATACAACTCCTTTGGGAGTTGTCCCAAGTTGTTCCATTTGATTTCCATATGCCTGCACTCTGGCTTCAGGTCTTCGATTCTAGCTTGCAACAACTCCAGCTATTCCTTTATGTCTCATTCTCCTAAAGAAATTTTCCATCATCTCTTCCCAGTGAGTAATCATGTTTTACTGGATTAAATTCATCATGGTCACCATCTCATCCCTGGTTATGTAGACGTATGGGGTTTTGGCTCTTAAGGATGCCTCTTGGTTGCCCCTTTTTTGATTTCCTCCAGCAGTAATCTTTCTAGTAGATTGTTTTGTCATCTTGAATCTTTTCAAGTCTCAGATCGGCAAATTCAAGTAGTTCTCACTGAAAGCACCAAAATGTTTGCTTCAAAAATGGCACAACCACCCAATGGATTAAGTAGAGAATAAAAAGTGATGAAACATAAATTAAATTGAGTACAAACTTAACAACACCTGTACTAGTGGTTTTCTCAATCGTTACCTACGTCCACTTGATATTTTTATCGATGATATTGTTGTTTTACAAGTGCTTTTCTTATGGTTCGGTACCACTTGATATCCAATTACAAGAAATATGTAAAATATTACTTAAGAGCTAAGAGATCCCCTAAAGTAACCCACTATCCCTCTATTTATAGCTATAGACCACCATAATACGCTCTCCTACAATCTCCATCACTTCTTCCATATTTCACGTCAACTCCCCACTAACAGATATGGCTACATCATCAGTTACTAGGATCAGTACTCATCCGTAGGCATGGATCAGTATCAAACCATATTACTTGTTTTATGGATTGGTTTGAACTCTTTGTGATGAAGCAGCATATTGTTTGTTTCTTGTTTCTCATCTTGTTCGTAGTGTTTGGAGCTTGTTTCTTGGTCAAAGTGATGGATCTTTGGTGGAGTGAAGTTGTTAGCTTTAGTTGTTGAGGAGATCGATAGTGGTTGCATGAGATTGATGGTCTGAAGCTTGAAGAGGGCTATTGGCATCATGACTTGGAAGTGTAAGAAGTTAGGGGTACTTTGGGCAAGAGTCTATGGATGATGGATCAATATTGTTCCAATACTTGTTGATTCTCGATTTTGGAATTTTTTGGAGTGGTTTCCTTTTGACCTTATTATTCTAGTTATGCTTGGTTTTTAGGCTTTACAGTTATCTCTTCGGGCTTCCTGCCTTGATAACTTTGAGTTTGATTTGTGAAGTCCATTTGAATGTTACCTGGTCAAAAGGCTAGATAACAACTTATAACTCGCTTAATTGGGTTGCTAAATTCATTTTATAAAATATTTCATTATTTTATAAAATCATTCCTTTTATTGAATAATAATTATAAATAATATAAGCTCCATCAGACCTCTAATCACTCTAAGAATAAGTTCAGAGATCCTAGCTTACTTAATTAGCTTACTAACTTTTCTAAAATCAATTCAAATGGCTTAATTAATACTTTCTAATAACGTGTACATCATTATATAACTTGATAATTTACAAATCAAAACATTACATCATACTTCATCATCTAATTAACTCCATACCCATTTCATGACTTACTAACTTTTCCAAACATAATGATTAAGTGTTTAAACAAATAATTAGCAAATATAATCATGATTACTATGTGAACATAAGCCTAAATCAATCTAAACATTCTCTAAATCATATCATATAACTTCATAACCATTACTAAACAAATATACGAAATATAAATATGTTGTAATATATATAATAAATAAGGGTGAATGTGCTAAATGTCAAAGGAAATTATTGTAATTTCTATTGTATACCGAGTTTATAAATAGAGAGCTCATTTGTATTGTATTTATATCCTTAATGAATAAAAATGTCTTCTCTCTAATTATTTATATTCTTGTTTATTTTGTAATACATTATCAAGACGATGTTCTACATTTTTATTTTCATTTAGAATATCCAATGCTTCATTTGTTTTCTACAAAATGTGAGTGCACTTTAATCTTTCCTCTCGCTTTGCTTTATAAAAGAAATTTTTAAATATCTTGTGCTACCTATTATATAGCTAGATATTTAGTGTACTTATATCTTATTTATATAGATCATATGGTAGAAGACCTTTTTCAATATTTCTCTAGTCAAACTTGCCTATTTTAGTTATTCAACAGCAAACAAAAATAAGGTATTTTAATGCCTTCGTTTTATATTTTTTTTCTACGCTTCGTTTTTCAAAACAAATTGCTTACATTATTTTCTATCCACTTTACCTCTATCTAGTTTATTTCTTTTGCATAGAAACAGTATCAACTTATGAATACACGAATGCTACATACACATACATACATACATACATACATATATTCTTCCCTCAACTTAATGATGCTTAAAGTTGGTTCAAATTAGCATTTTGATTTGTTAAACAAGACATGTTTTAGTTTTATTCATTCTCAGTCTTAACAAAATAGATACATATATCATTAAGCTTATTATTATTATTATTTTATTTATGTGATCAATATCATACAGTGAGATGTGACTTCCCATAAAGAAGTCAATAGTTACACACTTGTACTATTATTACACTAAATATATTTACTTTACTTTTTGGTGTACTTTATATATTATACTATGGTTATTGGGACATTGATTTATTTCTTTCACCGGTATGTAAAGCACTCAATATTACTAGTTAGGAATGATTTACCAATTTATTCACATTTAGTTTGTTGTACGTTTTTATTTCATCAACGTGATGCCTTTTTGCTTTCAGCGATGAATATGATGCAATTCTTCTATGCTGCCTATTAACCTATTATAAAAAATTTAGTCTTCTTACTCTTTAAGGGTTCACAATATGGCAAGCATAACTATGCTTGAATTCAAAGCTTTGGACATATTTGGAGATAACTATTTATCATGGATATTGGTTGTTACGATCCACTTACAACATTAATGCTTAGAAAATGCCATTAAAATGGTAATAATATGTCCTGGTAGGACAAAACAAAAGCTCTAATATTTTTAAGATGTTACATCCAAGGCTATCTCAAAATAGAATATTTAAATAAATAAGATCCTCTCCACCAACAGAACCCTTGAAGGAGCATTATGACCACCAGAAGATGGTCATACTTCCAAAGATTAGGCAAGAGTGGTTGAAACTGATGTTTCATAACTTTAAATCCGTAAGAGAATATCATTCCGCTAGGCTTAGAACTACTTCTAAATTGAAATTATATGAAGAAAAGGTAGATGATGCATAAATGCTTGAAAAGATATTTTCAATGTTTCATGCCTTGAACATACTCATGTAGCAGCAATATCGAGAGCGTCATTTTACAAAATATTCTGAACTAATAGATTGTCTATTAATCGTTGAGAAATATAATGAATTGCTTATTAAAAATCACTCCTCAAGACCAACTGGTATAGGTGCATTACTAGAAATTAATGCTAATTTTGCCCACTTTGAAAGAGGTCGAGGTAGAGGATGTGGTCATGGATATAACTCCAACAAAGGTGGTTATGATGGTTTTAGAGATAACAAAACTACCAGCTTTAAAAAGAAACAAAAGAAAAATGAGCTTGAAAAGAATAAAGATTCAGCTTCAGAAAATAAAAAGCACTATGAGGAAGTTTGATATAGATGTGGAAGTTCTGGCCATTGGTTACGTACGTGCAAATCATCAAAGAAAATAGTTGAAGAATACCAACATTCAAAGAATATTAAGGAAAATAATGACGAAGGATTATCTGATAACGCTAACTTGAAGTTAGATTATTTTTTCAAAGATGATGATGGAAATTTTATTGATAATAAAAATCTAAGTGCAATAATCAATGATACAACCGAGTTGATCAACTATAAGTAGCATGAAGCTTGTTGTGTGGTCTTCATTTTATTTTATTTTAGTTTATTGTCTTATATTAATAAAATAGTTTGAAGTATTGCTTGTTTGTTTTTCTTCTTCCAGAAGTAGTTGAAATAATGTATATCGATGGATGTTGGTTTAATCAGTAGTTTATTTTGAAATCCTTTCCAAAAAGTATTAACGTCTATTTATGTTCATAATTATTTTAACAATCGACTAATTATATTGTCTTTAGTCCTTAAGGTATGGACCAACAATATTTGAGTGATGATATATGCCTACTAAACAGTGCAACAACTCATATAATTTTGGAAAACCAGAAGTTTTTCCTTAATTATCTGAAATTACTTTAGCTAAAGTTTCCACCATAGTTGGATCTACTAATATAACTGAAGGGTCCAAATGAGCCCATATAGTATTACTAAATGGTACACATATCTTTATTCAAAATGCGTTTAAGGATAAAGGAATGAATGGTTACCATATGGAAACTATAAATGAAAACAACAAAGAATATCTTTTCGTTATTTTTAGAATCGAAACGCAGAAGCTTGTTTTAGAAAAATTTGGTACAATTTCAACTGTATTATATTTCATGAAAATTGGCATAGTTGAATCCCATTATATAAACATGAGCCAGAAGCTCACAAATACAAAGACACTGATTCTTTAGCATGAGCGCTTAGGTCATCTTGGGTCAAAATTGCTAAAAACTCAAATAGGCTTAATTTATCAAACTAATTAAATTTACCAAGTGATTAATTTTGCACCCCATGTGCACAAGGAAAATTAATCACTCGACCTTCGTATAGTAAAATCACTTTTGGATCTCTAACATTTCTGCAAAGAATTCAAGGTGATATATGTGGTTCCTTCCATCCTGAGTGTGGACCATTTAAATATTTTATGGTATTAATCGATGCACCAACTCATTGGTCATATGTATGTTTGCTTTCTATAAGAAATATGACATTTGCCAAATTACTTGCTCAAATAATCAAATTGAGAGCACCCTTCACTGATCATCAGATTAAATCAATTTGACTAGATAATGCAAGAGAATTTACTTCTCAAGTATTTGATATTTATTGTTTATCATTAGGAATTAAAGTTGAACATCTAGTCGCTCATGTTCGCACATAAAATAATGTTGCAAAATCATTAATTAAATGTCTACAACTTATCACAAGACCATTGCTTATGCAATCGAAGTTACCGGTTTCAGCTTGGGGACATGCAATTTTGCATGCATCACAATTGGTTAAATTTAGACCAACGGCTTATCTTCAATTTTGACCACCATAGCTTTTAACCGGATCTCAACCAAATATTTCACATTTACAAAGATTTGGTTGCGCTATGCATGTGCCCATTAGTCCCTCAATTCGTACTAAAATGTGTCCTCAATGTAGTTTGGGAATTTATGTTGGATTTGATTCTCCTTCGATAATTCTTATGTTCAACAACTTATAGGTGATGTTTTCATTATAAGATTTTCAGACTGTAAATTTAAGGAGATAATTTTTCCACTATGAGGGAGAAAAATGACCATCTCGGTAGAACGAGGTGGAATATCATGGAATGGTCCATCTATGTCTCATTTTGGATCCACATACCAAACAATGCCGATATGACGTATAAAGAATTTTGCATCTTTAGAATATTTTAAATCAAATGCCAGATGCATTTAGTGATGCAGCAGAAATAACTAAATATCATATTCCAGTAGCAAATGCACCAGCTAGAATTGAAGAAGGACTAATAACACCAAATGAATCTAAAGTAAGACAAAGGCATGGAGGACCCATTGGTTCAAAAGACTTAGTGCCTAGAAAAAGAAAGTCTAATCAAAAATCATTAATTGATAGACCTCCTGAAGAGGTTATAAATGATTCGAATGATCACTAAAATGAGAATTCCAATTCTCCTAAAAATGCCAAAGGAACTATTATTCCAAAAGAAATAATAGAAGCTTCTAAAAATAATATGGAACCTAATAATAATGAGGTCTTAGTATTTTCTACGAATTAAGGAGGGAAGGACTAAAGTAAAATAAAATTTGATGATGTGTTCTCATTTGCAAGAGCTACTGAAATAAATGAAAGTCATGATTATAATGAGAATAATGACATTGAACCAGCTAGCATAATGAATGCAGAAAAAGACATGATTTGACAAAATGGAAAGATTCTATCTTGGTTGAGCTAGATTCACCTGAAAAACATGGTGTATTTGGACTGATAGAGAAAACACCAGAAAATGTTAAACCGGTAGGTTATAAATGGGTATTCATTAAAAACCAAAATGATAAAATGAAACCATGAGATATGAGACACGATTTGTCACATAAGGTTTCCTGTAGAGACCATTTTTGACTTTAAAGAAATGTGCTCTACTGTTATGGATGTCATAAAAATTTGATATTTGATTAACCTAATAGTTTTTGAAAAATTTGATATAAGATTAACTGATAGTGTGACAGCATATATTTATAATGAATTGGATACGTATGTTTACATGGAAATCGCAGATGAACAGAAGTTGCCTGAAGCAAAAATCAAAGTCGATGTACTCATCAAAACCTAGACGATTTCTATATGGTTTGAAACAATCTAGAAGAATGTGATATAACCATCTTAGTGAATATTTGGTAAAAGCTGAATATAAAAACAATTTCATTTGTCCATGTCTTTATAAAGAAATCAGTAAAGGGATTTAATATTTTAGTAGTTTATGTTGATGATATAAATTTAAATAGGACTCCAAAAGAGATTGATAAAATAATAAATTATTCAAAGAAATAATTTGAAATGAAATATCTTCGTAAAACTAAATACTATCTCGGTTACAAATCGAGCGTAGTACTAATGGCATACTGATCCATCAGTCAAACTACATTGAGAAAATCCTTAAGCGTTTTCAAATGGATGAAGCATATCCACTTAGTACGCCTATGATTGTTAGATCCTTAGATATTAAAAAGGACTCTTATCGTCCAAAAGAAGATGATGAAAATGTGCTTGTTCCAAATGTACCACAGTGCCATTGGTGCTATTATATTTAGCCTAATGCACAAGACCAGATATTACATTCTCAGTAAATCTTTTAGCAAGATACAGTTCAACACCAACGAAAAGACACTAAAATGGTGTAAAACGTATCATAAGATATCTTCGTGGAATAACAAATTTACGCTTGTTTTATTCTGACATAAGTGATGATCCAAATCTAGTTGGCTATGTTTGTGCCGGTTATCTTTCTAATCCACATAAAGCAAGATTGCAAATTGGGTATGTGTTAAGTAACAGTAATGCAACTATTTCATGGCGATCTACGAAGCAAACATTGGTAGCAACATCATCCAATCATTCTAGAATACACGCACTACATGAAGCAAGTTGAGAATGTACTTGGTAAAGATCATTAATCGAGCATATTGGAAATACATGTCGACTACCCTTGGCTACAGAAGGAACAACTATTATTTTTGAAGATAATGCAGCTTGCGTAGCTCAGATTCAAGCAGGTTACATCAAGGGTGATAGGAAAAAACACATTTCTTCTAAATTTTTCTTCGCACATGTACTACAAGAGGATAATAAGATAGAGGTGAAACAAATCTAGTCCTAAGAAAATCCAGCAGATATATTCACAAAGGCACTTCCAAAATCAATGTTTCGGAAGATGGTGTATAAAATTGGTCTACGTCGGTTACATCAACAGACTAATTGAATCATGCATTATTAATCAAGGGGAGCATCCAAAAGTATGCTACAATGTATTCTTTTTCCTCCACTAATATTTATCACACCGGGTCTTTATTAGTAAGCTTTATTTGACGCATTATCTTGATCCAGAAGTATTGAATCTCATTATAACATTTTTTAAAATGCTACCTAAAGATGAAAAAATTTGCACTCATTTCCTTAATTATGATTTCTTCCATTGGATTTTTCATAACATGGGCTTTTAGTGAGGCAATTATTCTTAAAAGATGCATATTCAAGGATGAGTGTTGTAATATATACAAGTAAGGCATTGCTAAACTAATCATCATGGCTTATGTTTGCATATCGCCAATCTTCGTACCTATTGGATGGCCTAATAGTCTGACTGGCGCGAGTAGGTAGAACATCGCCTAAACTTCTTCCAATTCTACCTTGAGTTGAACTTCCTCCAGCTTCATGTACATCGCCAACAATGCTATCGGACATCTATGGGTTATCCTGTGATGTCTCATCAACTACATTTTCACATATCTTATTTAAAGTAATAGTTTTACTACTAGGCTGAAATGTGGGAACCTCTTCCATCTTTTTACGCCCATCAAAATCTGAATCTGATATGGTAAGTAAATCTTCCTTAGGCATGAACATTGCAAACTCATCAAATGTAAGTTTGGAATGTATAATCTTCCTATCAACAAGGTTCCAAATGTTACACCCTTCCACTCCATTCATGTATCCCGTAAATATGCTCTTGTACATTCTAGCCTCCAACTTATCATCACCCTTATAGTGTACATACATAGGGTAATCAAAAAAGCAGAAATAACCAAAACACACTGCTTTAACATTCCACTTTTCTTCTATAATCTTCCGATCTATGGTTAATCATGGAATTTAATTTGTGATGTGTGATGCAATCAATAAATCCTTAGCCCAAATCCTCTGGATAAGCCTATAGTAAATCTCAAAAAACATTCTTTCTCAAGTAGAATCCGATTATCCTGCCAACAACCCTATTGGATTGTGGATTCCTAGGTGTAGTGAAATGCCTCTGTATACCATATTTCTTATAGAATTCGAGGAGCTCCCTGGAAATAAATTCGTCACCATGATTAGATTTAAGCACCTTCAACTTACATCTTGATTGGTTCTCAACTAGTATCATCCAAGCCTTAAACTGTAGAATACAATATGTGATTTTTGTTTGATGATAATAAACACACACACAGATATATATATATATATATATATGTATACGTTTAAATGTATTTGTTATTGTACTATTTTTGCACGTAATTAAATAAATATTTGTTGAATAAAATAAATAACTCGGAATTCATATTTGAACAAATATTTTATTCAAATAAATATTTATTACAAATTCAAATAGTACAAATTTGAGCGCTCACTATATTTACACATTTTCAATTACAATATAAATTTCAATTACAACTCAGTTTTCACTATACAATTTTACATACATATTTCACCTCACTACATATTCACTCATCGCACGTATATGATCTTCAACTTTGTTCTAGCCTGTATCCAGCATCTGAACTATCTACAAAATAAACACCGATGCGGTAAAATTGAAAAAGAAATATTTTCCAATGCACAATGAAGTGTGTGTTTGAAAATATTGTTTGCCTCGGTTATTTGGGTTGTTCGTCATCATTTGTTTAATCTTACACGAACAACTTGTGACATGCACAGTGTATCACTATACATGCTAAAAGGTCATCCACATTTATATACGCTTGCTTGTTAAAATCGCAAGGACATGTGAGCATAAGGTCAAACCCAAGCCAAGACTGGAGTCAACTCAGGTACAAATGCAAACACAAACCAAAACTGACCAAAGAACCACACAGATCAAACCAACTGTACACACATGCAATAAGACTTCAAAATTTTCAAAGGTAACATGAGCATGCAGCAATGATCATACACTCAGTTTATCAACCCAGCATACACATATACATACTTCAATGGAACCAGTCCATCACAACCCAGTAAGGAGCAACACAGTCAAAACAGTCAAGTAAGAGCATGTAATTATACATCCAGACAAGTATAATGCAAAAACAAGACACCAGAGAATAAAAGTGCACAAGGACAACAATTTGTTCATGCAACCAGACCAATAGAAATGTACTCAACATAATAATAACATGACAGCAACTCAGAGACAAATAGCCAGTATTCACATTTCACATGCGCATGGGCAGTTTAACTTGAAGCAAGTCACAATGCAACATGAAAACAACATATGCAACCAGACAAGAACAATGCACATGTACACATTGGAGCTAGCGGTTCAACATGCTCACATGTACAAAGGATATAGTAGATGCAAACAAACAATGGTGAACATAAGGGGTGTAACCAGACAAGAATAGACCAGACTTCAAATGCAAAGCAAAAATAACAAAAACAACAACATTTCAAATTGAACCAGATACAATAACAAAGTGGTGCATGTAGCGAATCAACCCATCATACATATATACATGTCTGCACACATGTATACATACATATATATATATATTGGCAACCAAACAAGGAAATATGCTCATGTGTACAAGGATATGCAAGCATTTTACAAAATGTAACACATGAAGAAATGCAACAGAGAATACAGAATCAAAATGCAAAGAAAATCAACAAACAACATATACCAGATTTCAGAGAATACACACATATACATATGCTAGTGATCATGATCAGAGAATGAAGTGCACAAGTGAACATGGCAACTTAACAAGGCAGTGGCAGCATTTTTCAAAGAGATAACAATAATAAAGGCACCAAGATTATTAACCAAGACCAACAACAGCAAAAACAGAAAATAGTCGTGGGTTATATCAGTGAATAAGTAAGAAACATATCATCGGAAATGATCAAATGAACAGCATCATTGAATTGATCAAAAATTAAAAAAATGCCAGCAAAGAATTGAACCAGAGCAACGAGTGGTCATAATGAATATTGAACAAGTCGGTGGCAGTAAAAAGGGGAAAAATTCAAATATATTTCAACATATATAATAGAAAGATGATGAAGTCAACCACTGAACAAGTCATAAATCATCACAAATATTCAATCAAAAATCGAACGATCGAGCAAAGTAACTAATGAATTCAAACCAAAATATACGAACGAGATTATAGGGTTCTGATCCCTATAAATTCCAAAATCATCATCGAAAAAAATCATTGAGTTCGAATTCAAGTAAAACAACAGAGCAAAAAATGTGCAAAATCACATACTGATTTTAAATAACATTCCAACTCGACCTTGAAGTAGTCGCAGCAAATCGAAGAAAATTGATTAAAGAAGAAGCAAAGCGAATTGAGGAACGAAAGCATCAATCGATCTGAACTTTTAATTCTAAGCGACCGCATCAAGAAAATCAAAATCCTAATTTTTGAGAGCAAACAAAAGAATCGGCTGAAGCCATTTCACAAAAAAAGGGAAGACTGTCTTTTTATTAATTATATGGGCCGGTGCTTTTTTTGTTTTTTGGGCTTAAGTTAGATATATAAGGTTTTGTTTTAGTTACAATTTTATTTGTAATTTTCTATTTAAAAATTTTGTAAATTTCTAGTTGTGTAACTAGGTACAAACTATGGGGTGTATTTTAAGAATTGGTAACTCAATGGCTGAGTTGTGGCAAGGTTTTGAGCTTAAAGTCAGGTTAATCGAGTTAGCGAGTCTCGTGAGTTTACATGTTTTTGTAAGCGTCCGATTACCTAATTTTTAGTAAAAACCTTGGTGGCGGGACGTAGGTAGTTTTCACCAAAGGTGGGGAAAACTATGTATGATCTTTTCTGCGTTGCTTTCTCTTTTTAATTTTATTTCCGCATTAATTTTAAGTAGACCCTATTTAGCCCCCCTCTGGGGTGAAAACGATCCTACATAAACCTCTTAAAACATTCAGATATAACCTTCACCAAACACACCTATAATTTTTTAGCAAAGTCATATATTAAGGAAATAAAATATCTTGCTCTCTATAATGAAAGCAGTAGCTACTGGTCGTCAGACCACTGTATGCATGTAATCAGGTATCTTCTCTGAACTATGAAGTTCAAGAACAAATGAAACTTTCTTCTGCTTATCCAATGCATACTCATAACACAAATCTAACTTGTCGGAACTCTTTTCTTTAATCATCTTTTGTTTATGAAGCAAATCTAATCTCTTCTCTAAAATATGACTTAATATAAGATGCCAAATTCTGGTGTTATCAAAGCATAAGAACTATCAACACCAATGCATGACTCATCAAGCATGGTGGTTCATTTTTGGTGAGTACCAATTTCGAAACAGATTCCCTTCATCAGAACCAGCACAGCATGCTAAACCCTTAGACTATCCATCTTCATAGCCACCTTAAATCCCATGGATGTCAACTGACCCAAAGCTATGAACAACTTTTGATGAAGTGGAACATAGCGGACACCTATTAAAATGTCAATCTGTGATAACCCGGATTTCTGGGCATCTGTAATTAATAATATAATTTAGTTTGAAACCCTAAAATAAGATATTTTTTTTATTCTTTTCTTTTTAAAATATTCTTTCTTTAAAATGTAGCTTTGAAAATAATATTTTAAATAAATTATAAAGCTATGTAATTGTATAAAGATAATTTATATATGTAAACACTTAAGGCTAATTGAAATCAACATTTAAAACAAGTTAAAATAAATAAGAATCAATTTAAATGAATTTTTAAAACATTTATAAAAATGATTAATTATTTAATATGAGAATAAAACATGTGTAAGATTTTTATATCATGTAATAAACACTTGGAATCATTTTAACAACTTAAGTTTACAAGTGGCATTGTCTTGTTTAATTTTTGAAAAACATTTATTAATAAAAGTATTAAGAGAAAATTTGGCAAATATATGTGAGTTCAAGCCCTTCTTCTTTTCTAAAACTAAAATCAGATTAAAAAAATATAGAACTCCAGTTCAAAATTTTCAAATCTGTCATCTTGCATAACCAAGAGGAGATCAACTCAAATTCTAAGCAAAAGGCAATGGAGATCAATAGCAAGCTGTAAAACCAATTACTGCAAAGATCTCTATGTCTACAACAATAATTTCAACTCAAACAGCGAAGTACATCTCAAGTATTATGCAGGAGCGAACACCAAGTTACAAATCAAATTTAAACACCTGATTCAATAATCAAAGTGGATTCCAGTTTACAAGCTGCTCCTCTGATTCCCATAAACACCAAAGGTGAGTAGCTTTCATCTTTAAGTTTGATCTGCCTGTTTGTGTGGATGCTTGAAAGTTGTTAGCTTGTTGTTTAGGGATGAAAACATATATACATGTATGATAATATTGCATGCATGTCTACTAACAAAATGGATCAACTCTATTTTATCAGTATACCGTGAGTAAACTTTGAACTATAACTTAAGTATCAAATAGGAGTTGCATATGAATTACGGTGATTGAGGGTAGATTTGCATGAATGGACATATGTGAGCTTCTGTGTGTTTATTGGGCATGTTTTTTTAGTGATTCAAAGGAATCTCTGTTCTCATTCTAAGCCTCTGCTTTAAAAACTGTAAAATGAATCACCTTCTGATTGGATGCATATGTTAATGGTTGAAGTAAAACTTATGATCTATGTTTGGAAATGGTTTGCATGATGGTTTTAGGATTCTAAATCATGTTTATATGAATGTAGTTGCTTTGCATGTCTGAAAATCAGACATAGGAATTTTATTTTATTTTCCAGATTTACAGGTGATGATTTGTTCAAAAATCATTTCCCAAATTCTCTAATTTCAGACATTAGAATCTATGAAAAAGATGTTAGTTTAATGAGATTCAAATTTTAAAATTTGTTCAAAGTTAAAATAAGCAAAATCTCATAATTTTTTTTTTTGGAATTTATCTGTAAACCTGGGAAAATAGATCAGTTTTATGTGATGATAAATTTGAAACATCCTAAACCATTAATTCAGGTATAAAATCTGAAACTACAGACTAAATCGTGATTTTTAGGAATAAAATTTTCAATTATTAATATTGGATGTAAGGAACAGTTTGGGTTTTATTGGAAAGGATGTTTTGGGTTAGAACTGTTGTTCTATAGGGTCGGGGTGGCCAGCATCGTCTCAGGTGATGATCTGGTGATAGGAGAATCAGGGAAAAATTTGGGAAAGGGGATTAATACATTGAGATGATGGGGGTTTTGGATTGAAGATTATAACCCTAGTTTCTTTAGTTGATCAGAGAATTTTTCATCGCGAACTCTAGAAGTGATCGAGTTGTCCCAAATTCAAATAGGTGAATGATGGATTGTGGAAGAAGTAGCGGCCGGAGGTGAAGCTCCTCTGATGGTCGGAGTTTGGAGAGTTGGGAAATTTTCCAGTTCGACATTTTTTTTCCAGTTTTTGAGCTTGAAGGCTCGTTTTTGAAATTGAGGTTCTGCAATTGGATGGAAGGTCGGAATGGTATTAGGGAATGGTCGGCGACTTGCACAGGTGGTCGCGAATGGTTGGAGGTGACGGCGGTGTTGGTGCAGGTGCATGACATACTTGGTGTTTCATATGTGTTTTGGGGAAGATGATTACTCGTGTTTGTTCGAGTTGCATTGTGTTTTGCTCGAAGCAATGGGGTTTGGAACTCGAAGTTTTTGTGATGAGAGCTCCAGTGTGTTAATGTTGGTAAATGTTGGGTGATTGCAGGTTTAGGAGGCCTCGGGTTTGTCTAGGGTAAAACAAGATTTAGCTCGAAGCTGATTTGTTTTTGACCCGAAGTAAATTCAAGTCTACTCGGGTATACTTCATTGTTTCAGGTTTTACAAAAATAATCAAAACCTGATCTGTATTAAAAATTAAAAGTAAAGTTTTTAAAATGTAAACTGGAAATTTAAACTAAGTTTAAATCTGAAATTGAAAATGAATTCAAATAGTTTGAATCTTGGTTTTTGTAATAATTTAAATTTTGAATTCTAATTTAATAAAAGAAGTGTTTTATTTGAATTTAATTCAAAGGAAATGTTTTCATTTTAAAATATTAAATCAAAGTTATTAAGAAATGTTAAATAACTAAAATTTTAAAATTATATTGGAAATAAATAAGTTTGGATTAGAAAATTTAAGTGTTTTTCTAAATTTTAAAATTTATTTCTAAATGCATCATTTTCAAATAAGGTTATTGATAACATTTTGAAAACCAAATAGATTAATTTGTTTTTAAGTTATAAAAATTTGATTAATTTAAAATAAATTATTTATGACGATAATTATGGTTAATTTAGCTTTGATATGAATTAAAAGAATATTTAATGTGATTTATTAGTAAGTAAAAAGTTTAATTAAGAATAATGTTTTCTTAATTAATTAAGGATTTTGAAATATAAGAAGTTAATTAATTAATTAATTAACTAATTTTAAATAATTAGTTAATTGTTTATTTAATTTTAAATAATCACTTAATTATGGATTAATTAAGTGTGATTACTTAATGAAGCAATCAATGGTGAATTATTGAATATAATTAAGAATGATAATTACTTATGGAAGTAATTAGTAGAAATTACTCATGTGAGTAATTAAGTGGAAGTGATTAATGGATAATAATTTGAAGTTATTAATTAAGGGTTAATTAATATAATTGTTTTAAAATTAATTAATTATGGAGTAATTAATTAATTAACGAATTAAGGATTGTTTAATGATGGAAGTAATTATTTGTTAAGTGATTGATTAAGAGAGTAATCAAGATTTATTAATTACTTTGTAATTAATCAAGGGATTAATTGAGAGGATCAATTAAGGGTAATTAATTTATGGAATGAGTAATTGAGGATGGGTAATTACTGGATGTTATTAATCAAGGGTAATTAATAATTATAGTTAATAATTAATTAATGAGGTAATTAAAGGTTAATTACTGTATTTGGTTAAAATAAATTAATTTATGAAATTAATTTAAGGGATGAATAGAATGATATGGGAAGCCTTTGGTTAATTGTTATCCCTAATATGTGGTTCGTGGTACTATGTGATAAGATATGTCAATTTAAACTGTAATGATGTGGTATCCTGTAGTTAAAAGTTGAATTGTATTTCACTTGGATAAAGTAAGTTAAGATGACATTAGGTTCGAAGAGACCGGAGTCGGGTATTAGTAAATACCCGAAACCACTTCGATTCTTTATAAATTGCTATGTGAAATCAATAGGCTGATATGGAATGATTTAAGTGAATTGGACCATTTAATCTAAGTTTTGGCACTTAGAAATTAATGTGTGAAATAGATGATGTCTATAACAACTTGTGAAGTTGAAATTGATATAAGTTACCCCGGGTTCAATATAAGTTGTATGCTTTGTATTCCATGTTAGATGGGTTTACTCACGCTGGTTTCTAGCCTGACCCGGGTGTTACTTTGATGTAATGCTCGGATAAGACCGAGTATTACAGCTTTTCAGGTAAGGACGTTCTGGAGCTCAGGAGGAGAGCTAGATGGCAGGAGCGTATGGAGTGGATTCTGATATAGTATTGTTGTTATCTGGACAAGTTGTTAAACTATCCAGTTTGTATGGGATATTGTAACTCTGATGTATATAAATGTAAATTGACAGATACAGTTTTCTTTGCATAACCGTTATTATTATTTGCTATTATATTTTATCCGCTACGAATGTGAGATTGTGTGTTTCTTTTCTGTTCTTCTTCTATCTCTTTTCTTCTTTTCTCTAACTATCTGGAATTTTCGGGATTGGAATTTCCGGATCGTTACATTTGCTATCAGAGCAGAAGGTTAAGCGAGAACCTTGGCTCTGTTGGGATTACTCATTAAGGATAGGGTAAGTGGTACCCTAGAATGAGTTGAGTGTATATATATGAGAGAGCGTACTTGTTATTTTCTTATATAAAGATTTTAAATGATTTTATAAAAGAATATATTTTGAAATATAAAACAATATTTCTTTCTAATAAATATTAAGCTAAATGGTTGTTAAATTATTGAATAAAATTAAGAAGTAATAGAATTAAAACCTAATTGAAATTAAATAAAGATAGTTTGAAGTGGATTCAAACTAAAATTTAATTTTTGAAGTTGGAGAAGAATTTCTAAATAAGATGGAATAGAATTGGTTTCAAACCAGAAAATAGAATGGTTATTGTGTTTAATAATTGAAGGAAGTAACCATTTAAAAAGAGTAACTTGTAAATTTGAAAGGATGTAAATTAAAGTGGGTTTCAAATTGTGAAGTTTTGAATTATAAATCTAAACATTTGAATTGGTTTCAAATTGTTAAAGGAGATAATATTATTCAAACTATTTTGAATATGATCTTATTTTAAAAATAAGAAATGTTTGAAAATTTTAAAGAGAAATTGTTTTGAGGTGAAACCAAAGGTGGTTTAAAATTTTAAATTTGGCTTGGTGAGCCAAGAAATAAATATGTATATATGTGGATATACATAATATAAATGGTGATTTGAAATAAGCTCTAAGGTTGAGTTTTAAATTTGGAATGAAATGTGAAAACCCAAAGTGATAAGTTTTTGAACTTATAGATGGGAAAGAATTTTGAAATTTGAAATGGAGAATTCAAGTTTGAGTAAGGTTAAACGGGATTGATTGAATTTAACTCGGAGGAAGTTAAATAAGTTTGAATGAACAATCTGATTTGAAAATTTCAAGATGAAATTGAGATTCAATTTGGGGAGTTAAATGGTTAATCTGAATTGGGAGTTTGTGTGATCTCAAAATGGGTTTGAGATCTGGAAATTGTAAATTGATGAATGTTTTAAGATGAATTAGATGATATCATCCTATTGTTGTTAAAAATCTTTAAGTTGTGAATTAGATTTGTTTAAATGAATAAGAAATGGAGTATGGTAATCCATTGTTGGGATAAAAAGGTAAATTGATTTAAAAGAATTAAATCAACATTTGAAGTATTAACTCGAATTTATATAATTCGAGATGGTTTAAAATTTGAAATTTGAAATTAGTTCAAATTGAATTTGATTTGAATTGATTGAAATTGTGATTGAAGATGTATGAGTATAAGATTCAAATGGAAATTTGAATTGGATTAATTTGTAACAATTTGGAATTGAAGTGGGTTCAATTTGAAATTAGTCCGGATTGATTTGAATAATTTGGAATTGTAATTAAAGTTGAATAGTTTTAAATTCAAATAAAATTTGAATTGAATTTAAAAGGAAATTAAGAATAATTCAACTTGATTTGGAAATGGAGTTTGAAATTGATATAAATTCAAACTGGAGTTGAAATGAATTGAAATTGTAACTAGTTTAATTGAAAATTTATTTTAATTAGTAGAATTTGAGATCAAAGTTGAATAAAGTTAAATTTGAAAAGAAACTGAGGTTAATTCAACTTGATTTGGGGTTGAATCAATTTCAATGGAAATTAAAGTTATTTAAATTGGAATTGGGTCAATTTAAACGATAGAGGAAATTTAAATTGAATTGATGAGAATGGAGATTGGAAGAGTACAGTTTTGACTCTGGACTATTTTTAATATAAATTGTTTTTAATATAAACCTATTTTTCCAAGCTATATATTATATATACAACCTTTTCTTTTAAAAGCCAAACTATCTTATATTTGTTTTATAATTATTTTTGAAACTGTTTAGCACTTTTCCAACTGTTTTATAAACTAATTATTATCTTACTATTATTTTGCAATTATTTAAAAATTTCTGTAATTATTTTAATATTTTCTAACTATTTTACAACCATTTTACAAACTAGTAATTATTTTCCAACTACTTATCTATTTTTAACTTTTCAAGCTATTTTCTAAATAAACTGGACGGAGTTCAAACTGTTATTGGTTAAATACCCAATCGAGATAAGAATTTAAGGAATAATCCAAATGTGGATTAAGGTAATTGTGAGTAAGTGGATAAAATCTAAAAGGAAATGTGAATAGAAAGAGAAATTGATTTGGCTAATAATCAATGAAGTTAAATACGTAGGATGTACGTATATTATTCTATTCACGTAGTGATTTGATCCAGATTCGAGCACAGAATTTCGAGATAGTTATATCGATCCGAGTGGGATTTTTTTCATTCGATTTTCGACGGCGAACCTGGATATGGATTGTTGATTGGTTCTGGATATTCTCTATCATAGTTAGGCTATGCAAGGAGAATGACGGTTTCTGATCAAGAAACCAGATCTGTGTCTGCACTAGGAAGTCGGGTGGACGATACTAGTTCGGAAGTGAAATTGTGTGATCGAGTGAGCGATCAGATTGGTATGGCGTACGAATGGTATGTGTACATCGTACGGATTTGAATGAAATTGATATTGAAAAGAGTAATCAAATTTGAATATCTGATTTTGAGTAAACAAAGTTAAATATCTTTGTTTTATAAGATAAAACTCCCCTTGATGAATCAATTGCCAGACGTAAAGGATTTTAAAGGTGTTTTGAAGTATAAAAGAAGTTTTATACAAGTTTGAAATAATCCAAGATTTTAAAGATTATATATATCTGTATATATATAAAAAGGATCTTATGAGGATTTTGGAAAAGGTTTTGGGAACCTATGGATTTGGAAAGGCTTTTGATTTTTGGGTA
Organism: Allium cepa; assembly: GCA_030765085.1. Taxonomy (NCBI): domain Eukaryota; kingdom Viridiplantae; phylum Streptophyta; class Magnoliopsida; order Asparagales; family Amaryllidaceae; genus Allium; species Allium cepa. Next base: position 295,114,686 of record CM060943.1, read on the forward strand.
AAATCAATATTATATTTGGAAAGCCTAGTTTGAGAATTATCGATTTTGGGATAATCGATTTTGTATAAAGGAGCTTTGAATGAGATCATACTAGGTGTATGATTTAAAGATACTATATATGTATAGTATAAAATGTTTTGATGATGCTCTGGGGAAAAAGGCGCTCCCTTGGAATGGACTTCTCAGGAGTACCACCGGGTGGTGCTGCCTTGAACCCCAAAGGGGGGGTTCTAAAGTTGATCCTGTGAGGAGTCCGGAAAAAACTAGTTCCTGAGGATTATTGGGTAGCGAAAGTCGATGGCGCTGATGCCTACAGGGGAATTTGGGTTATGATGTGACGACAGTGTAACTCGATGTCGTTGCGATCTACTGTGGGGACCATAGCGAAAATCATGTGGAGGATGAGTGTCAATGGTCTACACTTGATTTTGCCGGGAAGGCAACGCAACATCGGTAGACTGCGATCTACGGTCAAGTGGAGTGGAGAAGTTTCATTTTTGGCAGCGAAATTCGAGGGCGCTGATGCCTACAGTTATATGGGTTTTTGCTGTGATAGCAACGTAACCCCAGTTGTAGCTGCGATCTGTAGCGGGTTCCATGGCGTAATTGAGGAGCGCGAAGGCCTACAGTTATCTATGGATTTTGTTGGGATGGCAACATAACCATCGGGTTAACTGCGACCATGGATGGGGATGATGATTTCCAGAGCATCCTCACCAAAGATATATCCTCTATTTCAAAAACAGTTTTCAATATTTTTAATAAAATTATTTTTCAAGTATTTTTACTGGGTGTTGGAAATAGGTCTGCTAAGTACTTATAGATTTTCAGTCGTACGCCTGATCAACGTATGACCGAATTTCTATGAGAACGAGGATGGACTTATTGAAACATCGAGTTATAAAAATATTTTTATAAAACTATTTTAGCAATATTATGTAAATTTTAAAAGTGTTTTTAAAAAAAAAGGAGGTTTTCAAAGAATAATTTCCTTTTCGAGGACGAAAAGATTCAAAGGGGGGAGGAATGTGATAAACCAGATTTCTGGGCATCTGTAATTAATAATATAATTTAGTTTGAAACCCTAAAATAAGATATATATTTTTTATTCTATTTTTTTTAAAATATTCTTTCTTTAAAATGTAGCTTTGAAAATAATATTTTAAATAAATTATAAAGCTATGTAATTGTATAAAGATAATTTATATATGTAAATACTTAAGGCTAATTGAAATCAACATTAAAAACATGTTAAAATAAATAAGAATCAATTTAAATGAATTTTTAAAACATTTATAAAAATAATTAATTATTTAATATGAGAATAAAACATGTGTAAGATTATTATATCATGTAATAAACACTTGGAATCATTTTAACAACTTAAGTTTACAAGTGGCATTGTCTTGTTTAATTTTTGAAAAACATTTATTAATAAAAGTATTAAGAGAAAATTTGGCAAATATACGTGAGTTCAAGCCCTTCTTCTTTTCTAAAACTAAAATCAGATTAAAAAAAAATATAACTCCAGTTTAAAATTTTCAAATCTGTCATCTTGCATAACCAAGAGGAGATCAACTCAAATTCTAAGCAAAAGGAAATGGAGATCAATAGCAAGCTGTAAAATCAATTACTGCAAAGATCTCTATGTCTACAACAATAATTTCAACTCAAACAGCAAAGTACATCTCAAGTATTATGCAGGAGCGAACACCAAGTTACAAATCAAATTTAAACACCTGATTCAATAATCAAAGTGGATTCCAGTTTACAAGCTGCTCCTCTGATTCCCATAAACACCAAAGGTGAGTAGCTTTCATCTTTAAGTTTGATCTGCCTGTTTGTGTGGATGCTTGAAAGTTGTTAGCTTGTTGTTTAGGGATGAAAACATATATACATGTATGATAATATTGCATGCATGTCTACTAACAAAATGGATCAACTCTATTTTATCAGTATACCGTGAGTAAACTTTGAACTATAACTTAAGTATCAAATAGGAGTTGCATATGAATTACGGTGATTGAGGGTAGATTTGCATGAATGGACATATGTGAGCTTCTGTGTGTTTATTGGGCATGTTTTTTTTAGTGATTCAAAGGAATCTCTGTTCTCATTCTAAGCCTCTGCTTTAAAAACTGTAAAATGAATCACCTTCTGATTGGATGCATATGTTAATGGTTGAAGTAAAACTTATGATCTATGTTTGGAAATGGTTTGCATGATGGTTTTAGGATTCTAAATCATGTTTATATGAATGTAGTTGCTTTGCATGTCTGAAAATCAGACATAGGAATTTTATTTTATTTTCCAGATTTATAGGTGATGATTTGTTCAAAAATCATTTCCCAAATTCTCTAATTTCTGACATTAGAATCTATGAAAAAGATGTTAGTTTAATGAGATTCAAATTTTAAAATTTGTTCAAAGTTAAAATAAGCAAAATCTCAGAATTTTTTTTTTTGGAATTTATCTGTAAACCTGGGAAAATAGATCAGTTTTATGTGATGATAAATTTGAAACATCCTAAACCATTAATTCAGGTATAAAATCTGAAACTATAGATTAAATCGTGATTTTTAGGAATAAAATTTCAATTATTAATATTGGATTTAAGGAGCAGTTTGGGTTTTATTGGAAAGGATGTTTTGGGTTAGAACTGTTGTTCTATAGGGTCGGGGTGGCCATCATCGTCTCAGGTAATGATCTGGTGATAGGAGAATCAGGGAAAAATTTGGGAAAGGGGATTAATACATTGAGACGATGGGGGTTTTGGATTGAAGATTATAACCCTAGTTTCTTTAGTTGATCAGAGAATTTATCATCGCGAACTCTAGAAGTGATCGAGTTGTCCCAGATTCAAATAGGTGAATGATGGAGTGTGGAAGAAGTAGCGCCGGAGGTGAAGCTCCTCTGATGGTCGGAGTTTGGAGAGTTGGGAAATTTTCCAGTTCGACATTTTTTTCCCAGTTTTTGAGCTTGAAGGCTCGTTTTTGAAATAGAGGTTCTGCAATTGGATGGAAGGTCGGAATGGTATTGGGGAATGGTCAGCGACTTGCGCAGGTGGTCGTGAATGGTTGGAGGTGACGGCGGTGTTGGTGTAGGTGCACAGCGTACTTGGTGTTTCATATGTGTTTTGGGGAAGATGATTACTCGCGTTTGTTCGAGTTGCATTGTGTTTTGCTCGAAGCTATGGGGTTTGGAACTCGAAGTATTTGTGATGAGAGCTCCAGTGTGTTGATGTTGGTAAATGTTGGGTGATTGCAGGTTTAGGAGGCCTCGGGTTTGTCTAGGGTAAAACAAGATTTAGCTCGAAGCTGATTTGTTTTTGACCCGAAGTAAATTCAAGTCTACTCGGGTATAATTCATTGTTTCAGGTTTTACAAAAATAATCGGAACCTGTTCTGTATTAAAAATTAATAGTAAAGTATTTAAAATGTAAACTGGAAATTTAAACTAAGTTTAAATCTGAAATTGAAAATGAATTCAAATAGTTTGAATCTTGGTTTTTGTAATAATTTAAATTTTGAATTCTAATTTAATAAAAGAAGTGTTTTATTTGAATTTTAATTCAAAGGAAATGTTTTCATTTTAAAATATTAAATCAAAGTTATTAAGAAATGTTAAATAACTAAAATTTTAAAATTATATTGGAAATAAATAAGTTTGGATTAGAAAATTTAAGTGTTTTTCTAAATTTTAAAATTTATTTCTAAATGCATCATTTTCAAATAAGGTTATTGATAACATTTTGAAAACCAAATAGATTAATTTGTTTTTAAGTTATAAAAATTTGATTAATTTAAAATAATTTATTTATGAAGATAATTATGGTTAATTTATCTTTGATATGAATTAAAAGAATATTTAATGTGATTTATTAGTAAGTAAAAAGTTTAATTAAGAATAATGTTTTCTTAATTAATTAATTATTTTGAAATATAAGAAGTTAATTAATTAATTATTTAATTAATATTAAATAATTATTTAATTGTTTATTTAATTTTAAATAATCACTTAATTATGGATTAATTAAGTGTGATTACTTAATGAAGCAATCAATAGTGAATTATTGAATATAATTAAGAATGATAATTACTTATGGAAGTAATTAGTAGAAATTACTCATGGGAGTAATTAAGTGGAAGTGATTAATGGATAATCATTTGAAGTTATTAATTAAGGGTTAATTAATATAATTGTTTTAAAATTAATTAATTGTGGAGTAATTAATTAATTAACGAATTAAGGATTGTTTAATGATGGAAGTAATTATTTGTTAAGTGATTGATTAAGAGAGTAATCAAGATTTATTAATTACTTTGTAATTAATCAAGGGATTAATTGAGAGGATCAATTAAGGGTAATTAATTTATGGAATGAGTAATTGAGGATGGTTAATTACTGGATGTTATTAATCAAGGGTAATTAATAATTATAGTTAATAATTAATTAATGAGGTAATTAAAGGTTAATTACTGTATTTGGTTAAGAATAAATTAATTTGTGAAATTAATTTACGGGATGAATAGAATGATATGGGAAGCCTTTGGTTAATTGTTATCCCTAATATGTGGTTCGTGGTACTATGTGATAAGATACGTTAATTTAAACTATAATGATGTGGTTTTCTTTTGATGATGAATTACTTTGACATCCTGTAGTTAACAGTTGAATTGTATTTCACTTGGATAAAGTAAGTTAAGATGACATTGGGTTCGAAGAGACTGGAGTCGGGTATTAGTAAATACCCGAAACCACTTCGATTCTTTATAAATTGCTATGTGAAATCAATAGGCTGATATGGAATGATTTATGTGAATTGGACCATTTAATCTAAGTTTTGGCACTTAGAAATTAATGTGTGAAATAGATGATGTCTATAACAACTTGTGAAGTTGAAATTGATATAAGTTACCCCGGGTTCTATATAAGTTGTATGCTTTGTATTCCATGTTAGATGGGTTTACTCACGCTGGTTTCTAGCCTGACCCGGGTGTTACTTTGATGTAATGCTCGAGTCAGACCGAGTGTTACAGCTTTTCAGGTAAGGACGTTCTGGAGCTCAGGAGGAGAGCTAGATGGCAGGAGCGTATGGAGTGGATTCTGATATAGTATTGTTGTTATCTGGACAAGTTGTTAAACTATCCAGTTTGTATGGGATATTGTAACTCTGATGTATATAAATGTAAATTGACAGATACAGTTTTCTTTGTATAATTGTTATTATTCTTTGCTATTATATTTTATCCGCTGCGAATGTGAGATTGTGTGTTTCTTTTCTGTTATTCTTCTATCTCTTTTCTTCTTTTCTCTAACTATCTGGAATTTTCGGGATTGGAATTTCCGGGTCGTTACACAATCACTCCGTTAAACATCTGAATTCGTACCGTACTCCCAGGCACTTCAACTAACATCATTCCCCATAAGGATTGCAATTTCCTTCTTCCTAAAAAGAGAGCTGAAGTAATCCATATTTGGTGTTATGTGAAAAGACCCTCAAATCAAGCATCTAACAGTTTGAAACATTTGATACTGCTACAGTCAACACACAGGCGAATACAGTCTTCTCCATCGCAATCGATGAAGATCCATCCTCAACCTTCCACTTCAGTCCGAACAATCTCTCATCCAACGGTCATGTTTCTTACAATGGTGGCACTTCCCATCTTTGGAATTTTCTCTCCATTTATTTTTGGGCTTCCTAGACATGGAACGGTCTAGAATTCCAACTCTCCTTCTCCTCTCTTGCTCTCTCAACAAATAGATCCTGACTACCCCTACAACTCTGCATTCATTCATCTCCTTCATTTGATCCCTTAAGTCTTTAGATAGAAAAACCAAATTCACATCTTCCAATGTCATAGTATTTCTCTCATATATCAGACTATTAGCGAAATTCACGTATCTCTTCAGAAGGGAACACAAATGAATCATCACCTTCTACTTTTAATCCATCTTCATATCAGCAGTCTTCATCAAAAGGTCGTCAAAAGACTAGATGTGCCTTAACTGAAGAACCATTTCTCATCTTCTTTGTGAAAACTGTCTTCAGTAAAATTAGATGGTTAGTGAGCGACTTCTTCAAGTGGAGATTCTCCAATTTGACAAAAACTCCTTTGTTTGTGGTTTCACTGCTAATCTATGATATAACATTCCATTCCATCGCAAGGTATAGAGTAGTAAAAACTTGTTCTTTCATCCCCTCCATCTCCATCGCTAAATTATCAACGATAAATTTTTCAATATCAAATATATTATGATTAATCCTATTCTTTTTGGAACAAATTTCATCCACCTTTGTCACTTCTTAAAATCACTATCACCGTTCCACTTCTTCATTGCCAAATAATGCCACTTAAGATCCTCTAACATAAGGTCTTTCTTCAACCAAGGTACCTTCATCTCCTACTATACTACCTACCTATCAACCAACTAAATAGAAATGATACCAAAATGTTGGGGCAAATTCGGATTAACATCCCAAACGTAGGGGAAATAATAAGCTCATGTTGATGGTGAAGCAGAAAAAATAGAAAACAAATTTCCGTAATTAAGCAACCATGGATTATAGATGCACAAATAGAAAATAAAATCACATACAGAATTATAATAGTTCCACTATTGCGAGATAGTAGATGTCCACTTTGAAGAGAGAATATTTTATTGGTTTTTAAGAAAATAAGATTACAAGATTGATAATGAAGGCTAAGTAAAATAATATAAAGAAATATAACTTGAGATAATTATACCAATCTATAAAGAATGACCGCCATTATACAAGAATTATTATTTGGGATTGAAGTGTAACGACCCGCTATTTTGGACTATTCGCATCCGCACATGTCAGACTTGAATAATTCAAAATACCGAATTGTTAATTTAAAATTTGGCAAAATCAGATGTACAGTAAATAAATAATCACAGAATCACAGACACAGAGTAATAATATGCAGCGGAAGTAAAAGAGATAGTAGTTCATGAAGCTACTATATAAATATATAAGATACATCAGAGTTTACAACAGAAGAGAAATACGATACAACAAATACAAATCAGAATACATCACTGGAATCATCGAATACTGAAAGCAGAGTAGATGGCTGGATCTTCAAGCAAAGCTCCAACTCCAAAGGTGAGTCTCAAAAGCTGAACAACTCAATCTGACCCGAGCGTAAAGAAAATACAAAACACTCGAGTCAGGATTAATATTCTCATATCAATAAATCCAACTCAAGTGAAATAGCAATCGAAATACAAGTAACTCAAAGGATGTTGGAATCACCATCCTCTAAGGATCCGTTAAACTATCTACTATATAGTAGTGTACGCTAAATAGATAATGTCTATCAGTAATATAAAATATCAAAATAGTGTTAAGGCGTTACCATTATCCCCCTTAACACGTTTTTATATAAATGTCATAGTCTATACAGCACTGTAAACTCCACCGTAAACTGGTGGGATATCAGGGAGTACTCCATAGGTATAACACAAAACAAATTCGTAGTGGTCGCGCATATAGGGATACAAGTATGACAAGGCACATGAGGCAATACCCAAGGTAGTGAAACTACCGTTTGCCTGATCCGGACTGGTGAGAACGCATCGCCGCAGCGATCGCAACACCGCGAAACAACACTCCTGAAATTCCGAGGGTGCACCAATCAATCACAAGTAATGAGTAGTAGTTACGAAGAAGTGTGTCCGCTCGAGGTGGCTAACCCCATTTGGCCCGGCACGGCTCCTGATTTTAGTCATTTCCAATTTGACACAAGTGTCAAGGCTATCCATTATCGTTCTCTTTCTTCAGTCATCACGTACATCATTCCAACCACTTCATTCTGGATCATCACTCCGCGTATAGTTATTAAAGTGGTTTTCGGTTTAGACAGAGAGTATGTCCATAACCGACTCCGGTCTCTTTAATAACTTTCGTAATTATTAAACCGATTGGTCGTTTAATGAATTTCAAAATCAAATAAATTTCAATTTAAATTTCAATTCGTAAACCAACATTTCATCGTCTTACTAAATCAATTCCCAAAATTTACGTTTCAAAACTTTCGAATTACCATTTCAAAATCTTATAATTCGATTTCAACTTTTAATTAACAATTCAATTATTGATTCAAATTCGTATATAAGTTTCATTCCGAAATCTTTTAAATTAATTTAACACTCAAATTAATTTCAAATTCATTTATCGATTTCATTCAATATTCGTTGAGTTAAATTATCATTCAAAACGATTTCTATTAGATTTCCAATTCATTAAAACAACCACTTAAGTTCAACTTCATTATATCAAACTTCAAATTCAATTAGATTAAATTTGTCAAATCAATTTCTTAAATTCAAGTCTTATATTTCTTCAATAAAACGCATTTTTTTTCTTTTTAAACAAATTCAATCCTATTTATTCATTTACTTACGAATTTCAAAACTCAAATAAATAAAGAAACTCAATTTCACTTGTTCAAGAAGTTCCATTTCACTTATTAACTTACTTAAATTTTCCAAAGCTTAATTAAATAAGAAACCCAATTTCATTTATTAACGAAGTTCGAATTCACTTATTCAAAAGTTCAATTACTCTTACCAAAGAATTCAATTTTTATTCAATTCAAATAATTCAATCTTTTCCAATTATTAAATAATTTCAATCTTAATCATTAATAATTTCAAAACTTAATAATTACAACTTGGTTATAAATTCAAACTTAATTATTAAATCATTTACACTTAATTATGAATTCAAACTAAATCATCAAATCATTTCAACTTAATTTATAAATTCAACTTAATAATTTCGAGCTTAATTATAATTTCAAACTTAATTTCAATTTCAAATTTAATTATTAAATGATTTCAAACTTCATAATTTCAAAACTCAATTATTACCAATTTCAAATTTTTTATTAATAATTCCAAATTTAATTATTAGGTAATCAAATCTCAAACAACGTTCTTTCATCAATTACTACGTTAATATTTGTTTCAGATTTCAATCTTTGCATTTTCCTTTCAAAAATTTAAATTTCAACTTCATTTCAAAACTTATTCTTTATTCGAATAAAATCATTATTTTATTTTAAATCAAATTATTGACCAATCGGATTTTTTTATTTAATTTTCTATCCTAAGTCAAGTTCATTTGGGTATTTATCATTTCAACCCGATTCCAATTTCAATTCAAAATCAAACATAATAAAGGGAACTTGCAGTGTGATAACAGGGATGGTGTCAAAGTAAATAAACAAGCAAATAGCAACAATCAATAACAATCCAATAAAATTATTCAAATAATCCCGAAATAATCGCATTAATTTGCATTGTTATTTGTGCGAATTAATATAATTATTTCTAGAATCTACACTATCATTTCATGTAAATTAAAGATTATTACATTACGGTTTTTACTTGTCGTTCAATTTCAATTTCAGTTTAATACTTCAACGATTAATACAAGCTACGTTCAAAGGTTCAAAGTATAATTTATCAAATTCTACGACAATTAAAGGGGCAATTTAACTGATCAAAGTTAACATATGAAGGGTCCAGTTTAACTAATCAAATTTAACATATGGCAGGGTCAAGTTTAACAAATCAAAGTTCGTCATATATAATTCGTTTTAAATTGTTAACTATTCTACAACAAATTTAACTTGCAAATTAGTTATCACTTAACACAACAATTAACATCCAATTCAACAACAATCAATCAAATCAATTATCAACCAAACTGTATTATTATCACAGAAATAATTAACAGATAATGGTGTCAGGTGTCATAGGTGAACAGATACAAGTAATAGCAGATATAACAGTATAAACGACTAACAGCAGTATATTTCAATTGTCGTTTCAATTGAAATCAAATTTAATAAATAAAAGAATATTAATCGTGAGTGATTGCTCACCTTCCGAGGCTAGAGAAAATAGGAGATGGCACGGATACGCACACTGATACGGACACTGAAATTTAGTTACAAATCCAAGCATGAATCTCAGAACAAAGTAAGATTGGCACGAATCGACGAGCAAAACTGTTAAATAGGAATTGCCTAGATCAAATCAAAACATTCAACATAGCAACAATTACAAAACATGTCCTGCGTCAAAGTTTAACAATAAAATTCTATGTGCTACCGTGATCGAAATGGTCAGAAATTTGGTATGAATAAAGATCAAAACTCGTATTTTAAAACTGCAACGAATCACTTGATTTGGACAAGAGACCGGAAAAATCACGATGTCACAAACATAGACTCAGGCCATGTTGTGACTGTCAAATGATCAGGTCTGAAAACCCCTCTGGCTCTGACTTTCAGATAAGAACCAGAGGACTGAAACACCTCGTATGAAGCTAAAATTTCATATACAGAAAGTAGAAAACTTAATCTTTTAAACAAAAAAAGAATCACTGTATTCCGATGTAAGACGAAGGAGATACGGTGCGTCAAACATGAACTCAGGTCGTGTTTGCAGCAGTGTAAAATAATTCTAAGTACAAAAGAATATTTGCCTGGGTCTAACTTTCAGATCCTCGACCACAAATCAAACGATGTCGGATTTTGTTGGAATTTGACATGTATAAACTAGGTAACTTACACTCCTTTTTTAAAAATAGAATCAACCCATTTCGATAAAACATGAGTGAGATATGATATCGTGAACATGTAGTCTAACTTTAAAATATAGTATACTATCTACTGTAATATATAAAACAAAAGTTGCATTTCCAAAAAGCAGCGAAGAAGAAACAGCAGAAGAGAAAATTGTGATCTAGTATATAATCAACATATGTATGTATAAAAGTAACATTCAATTTTTTTAAACACACATTACATTAAATATATACATGCGGTTCCAAAAATCATTGTTTTAATTTAAGACATGTGTTTAAAATAAGAAAAATATACTAGATCACAATTTAACTTTAACCACAATACAACAAAACCTTTATACATAAATTTCAAACCAATATCAATCCAAACATGCATAAAAATATACATTTTTTTAAAATCACTTGTACAAAACACCGACCCTATACAAAATCCAGTTACACAAACTTTATGTACTGATACAAATGGTTCGACAGCATACTATAAAATTCCTATATAAGCTTAAATATAATTACCAACAAAATTTGTACTCAACTTATAAAATAGTATATATATATATATATATACACAACATTTAAAAGCTAATATACTAGCATTATTACAGGCACAATAATATACAACTAAAATCTAAGTTTGAATAAGCTTATAATAATATGACTAATACTTTATAACCCAGAATGTAACATATATTTTCAATCACTCGTATATACACATATACTGTAAAACTAATAAGTAGTAAATGTATAAACTTATACATATTCAGTATAGGCTGTGACTAAGAAAAATCAAAACATTATATGTACTTGAGTACTTATATATATACTACTGTAGCAACTCATCTAACTATGTATTTAAAGCAATACATATAAAAATAGCTTATGCATGTAGAAAAGAGAATTTCAGGCTTATAAAACAATAGTCTGAGTTTGATAAGATTTTACTAGCAATATACATAACGTATCATCATATATAAAATCCGTAAAAACTATAAACTACAACTTTCAGCAATCATGCATATATATTTTGATTTACACTTATATGTTAAAACAACAGGCTAAACTTCATGCTGAGACTTATATATATAATACTCAGGTTGAATTAAATCACCTGTAATATACGCATATAATATAGAGAGCTGATATGCTCGGCAAAATGAAACAAAACTGCTTTGCGGAGGAGAAAGGAATGTGAAGTAGATCTGTTGCTTGACGTGGGTGGGCTGCGCGGCAAGGAGAGCAAGGAGGCGTTGGCAAAGGTTTCGAGGCCGGTTGCGCGGGCGGTGGAGGAAGCATGGTCGGCTGAGTTTGCCGTGGATGGAGGCAATGCTGGTGGTGGGTCCGGGCATGGGCGTTTGGCATGGAGTGGAGAAAGGGGTAGGCATGGGAAATGGAAGGGGATGGGTTCGGTAGCAAGGTGACGCAGCTGGAGGTAGGAGAGAAGGCGAAGGGGAGAGGGTGGAGGGGAAAGAGCGGGCGACATAGGCCTGGAGGGGAGGGCTTGGTCGTGGGCATTGGGTTGATGGCGGGAGGTGGTACACGGTGTGTGGTCAAGTATGTAAAAGAGAAAGGTGGAAAAATAAAAATAAAAAGAGAAAGATAGTTCTGTATCAAAATATTATCCTTGTTTTGTACAACAGAGGAGAGAGGAGCTAAGAATATGAAGAGGATCCAGCCAAATGGAAATGAACGCCTAAATAATTAATGTGCATGAGGAGCCCAAAAGTTTGAACGTACATTTCGAAGTAAATGTGCATCATAAATTCATAGAAGCTATTCACCATCACGGTGGAAAAATGAATCGGTGGAAAAACGAAAAACAAAGGAACCAAAGCCAAGATACGGAACCGATACGGATAGCTGTTTTGTCGATTTCGTTGCATACCGAACTTCGAAACGCACAGATGAATATACCGCGAAAATCAGCACGACGAGACGATCGAAATGGTATACAGATATCAGCTGTATGATCGAAATATAAAAATTCGCATTTTTATACTGGCGGAAAATGCGTAAAAATCGCAGCAAATTAAGATCGACGGAGCCAAAGATGTCCGAATTTGGAAAAACGACAAATTGACAACTTGCTCAAAAGATGGTTTAGAATTTTTCTATGTAAAAATATTTCTGTTTTGAAAAAGTTTTATTTTCATCGCTTTTTAACTGATTAAATCGAAGTAATTTTACGCACGAAATAAACTTTCATATTTTCGGACGAAAATTTACCAGTTGCTATGTTTAACTAGACGCATTCCAAATATAAAATTTATATTTCAAAATTTTGTCGTTTACAATTTCTCTAAATTAAATTAATTAAATAAGTAAAACGACTAAAATTTACGGGTCGTTACATTCTCCCCTACTCAAAACTTTTCGTCCCCGAAAAGGAAGGAAGTAGGAGAATAGAAACAACCAAAATAAAATAAACTTGAATTACATAATAAACAATTCATTTAAACCATATAAATTTTAATTTAAATAATTTATATTCAACAATTGGTTTTAAATTCAAGGTTTCCGTTAAATAAAATTAATTTCACACTTATTAATGTTAGATATAAAAGGTTTCTTTCAAAATGAAATTCAATTTAAATTCAATTAATTCAAGAAATCTTATTAAGTTGATTTAATTCAATTTATTAACTTTAAAAACAAAATTTTATTTATAAAGGAAATTTATTGTACATTCTCCAATTTTCTTGAATTAACAATTTCAAAGATCATAAATTTGAATAGTCATTTATTATAATAATACTTTATTCGACAAATTTAGTTCTCCTTACTTCATATTGTTATTAGAGTTATTCTACTGAATATATCTTATCACATATATATTAAATATATTTACATTTATTATAACTACTCAAATTTGTTTAAAAATTCCTTTAATATCATTTATTTTGTATAATATTCAATTACATAATTAACTTTTGAAAATTTTGGTAAGTTATATATAATGTAATTGAGCATTATCCGAATAAAATTTTACAATTTAGTTATTTCAAGTTAAGTATTTATATTAAAGAATTTTGCTTCATTTATAATTGAAAACCATCCTTTAACAAGTTTTAAGAATTAATTTCCGATTAGTTTCAAACCATTTTAGAGATAATTATGTATATACTACATATATCAAATCAAATTTAAAATCTACAATATATATTATAAATCAAGTCATGTTTACAAATTCAAATCAATTTATTTTTTAAAACAAACCGTAGCAAAACTACAGAATAGTCTCTCCACTTCGAAACTCGAAAATGAACGTCGATGATGCGGCCGTCATCACCGAAATTATTTTCCAGCGACGAAATAAGAGAGCACTGATTTTTAACATCTAAAATTCTTTGAAATAATTTCTATTTGAAAATATTTTAAATACATTACACTCTAAAACTTTCAAATCGAAGTTTTGAAATCACCGGAAATTATATTCTCGAATTCTTGATTTAAATTCATCAAAATTCCAAATTAAATTATAACCAAAGTTATAAATTTTCGTTTATTTATATTATGAAATAGTCAATAATTTATAAAACAAAAAATAAAAATTAAAGTTTAACATTTCGGACAACAGATTTATTAATATTTAATTTCAGAATTTTTTTTTTTACTTATATAAAATATAATCATTCAAAATTATTTTATTTTAAAACAATATTGTGTCAGTTTGCTCTGTTCAAGTGTTTTGGAAATCCTATCGATAGCGTTGATCAGACGAATCGATCGGAAACCCAAATCAACATCAACTCAAACAACACAATATATAAAACATTTTGATATTGATTTACAAATACACTTCCTCGCTCGACGATACAAGAATAGATTTCAAAATAAGTATATAGATTCAAATTTGATGGAAATCAAATCAAAAGAATTTTGATTCGATAATAAGTTCGAATCAGAAAGAAAGATAATCCAATTAATAGAATAGGGAGATAGATAAGCTTATTTAATTTACGGGCAACCTTAACCGGGTCGACCGTGACTTACAGAATAAGATCGATGCTGAATTTCGAGGTAAATCAACATCAGATCTTAAGGGATAGAATTTTGATATAGTGAGATATACATAGCATCGTAAACCGAGGATACAGAAATCTTCGGTAAATCAATGCTTTTATAAAGGAGTTTCACCCCTTTACAAATAAATTTGAGATTTGACAAGACTGCCGACTCATTATAAAGATCATTCGAAGTGGAGTTATAGGATGCTCCGGAATCGATAGAAAATGAATGGTGAGGGACACGAATGAATTCCGGAACCGAGGGAACGTTCCAAAATTCAAAGGAATCGAGTCAAAAGGAAGAGATTGAAACTCGAGTGGGAGTGATTCTGTAAATACATTTACTCAATATGCTAAGTTTTGCCTAGAGCTACCAAATGCTCTGATACCAACTGTAACGACCCGCTATTTTGGACTATTCGCATCCGCACATGTCAGACTTGAATAATTCAAAATACCGAATTGTTAATTTAAAATTTGGCAAAATCAGATGTACAGTAAATAAATAATCACAGAATCACAGACACAGAGTAATAATATGCAGCGGAAGTAAAAGAGATAGTAGTTCATGAAGCTACTATATAAATATATAAGATACATCAGAGTTTACAACAGAAGAGAAATACGATACAACAAATACAAATCAGAATACATCACTGGAATCATCGAATACTGAAAGCAGAGTAGATGGCTGGATCTTCAAGCAAAGCTCCAACTCCAAAGGTGAGTCTCAAAAGCTGAACAACTCAATCTGACCCGAGCGTAAAGAAAATACAAAACACTCGAGTCAGGATTAATATTCTCATATCAATAAATCCAACTCAAGTGAAATAGCAATCGAAATACAAGTAACTCAAAGGATGTTGGAATCACCATCCTCTAAGGATCCGTTAAACTATCTACTATATAGTAGTGTACGCTAAATAGATAATGTCTATCAGTAATATAAAATATCAAAATAGTGTTAAGGCGTTACCATTATCCCCCTTAACACGTTTTTATATAAATGTCATAGTCTATACAGCACTGTAAACTCCACCGTAAACTGGTGGGATATCAGGGAGTACTCCATAGGTATAACACAAAACAAATTCGTAGTGGTCGCGCATATAGGGATACAAGTATGACAAGGCACATGAGGCAATACCCAAGGTAGTGAAACTACCGTTTGCCTGATCCGGACTGGTGAGAACGCATCGCCGCAGCGATCGCAACACCGCGAAACAACACTCCTGAAATTCCGAGGGTGCACCAATCAATCACAAGTAATGAGTAGTAGTTACGAAGAAGTGTGTCCGCTCGAGGTGGCTAACCCCATTTGGCCCGGCACGGCTCCTGATTTTAGTCATTTCCAATTTGACACAAGTGTCAAGGCTATCCATTATCGTTCTCTTTCTTCAGTCATCACGTACATCATTCCAACCACTTCATTCTGGATCATCACTCCGCGTATAGTTATTAAAGTGGTTTTCGGTTTAGACAGAGAGTATGTCCATAACCGACTCCGGTCTCTTTAATAACTTTCGTAATTATTAAACCGATTGGTCGTTTAATGAATTTCAAAATCAAATAAATTTCAATTTAAATTTCAATTCGTAAACCAACATTTCATCGTCTTACTAAATCAATTCCCAAAATTTACGTTTCAAAACTTTCGAATTACCATTTCAAAATCTTATAATTCGATTTCAACTTTTAATTAACAATTCAATTATTGATTCAAATTCGTATATAAGTTTCATTCCGAAATCTTTTAAATTAATTTAACACTCAAATTAATTTCAAATTCATTTATCGATTTCATTCAATATTCGTTGAGTTAAATTATCATTCAAAACGATTTCTATTAGATTTCCAATTCATTAAAACAACCACTTAAGTTCAACTTCATTATATCAAACTTCAAATTCAATTAGATTAAATTTGTCAAATCAATTTCTTAAATTCAAGTCTTATATTTCTTCAATAAAACGCATTTTTTTTCTTTTTAAACAAATTCAATCCTATTTATTCATTTACTTACGAATTTCAAAACTCAAATAAATAAAGAAACTCAATTTCACTTGTTCAAGAAGTTCCATTTCACTTATTAACTTACTTAAATTTTCCAAAGCTTAATTAAATAAGAAACCCAATTTCATTTATTAACGAAGTTCGAATTCACTTATTCAAAAGTTCAATTACTCTTACCAAAGAATTCAATTTTTATTCAATTCAAATAATTCAATCTTTTCCAATTATTAAATAATTTCAATCTTAATCATTAATAATTTCAAAACTTAATAATTACAACTTGGTTATAAATTCAAACTTAATTATTAAATCATTTACACTTAATTATGAATTCAAACTAAATCATCAAATCATTTCAACTTAATTTATAAATTCAACTTAATAATTTCGAGCTTAATTATAATTTCAAACTTAATTTCAATTTCAAATTTAATTATTAAATGATTTCAAACTTCATAATTTCAAAACTCAATTATTACCAATTTCAAATTTTTTATTAATAATTCCAAATTTAATTATTAGGTAATCAAATCTCAAACAACGTTCTTTCATCAATTACTACGTTAATATTTGTTTCAGATTTCAATCTTTGCATTTTCCTTTCAAAAATTTAAATTTCAACTTCATTTCAAAACTTATTCTTTATTCGAATAAAATCATTATTTTATTTTAAATCAAATTATTGACCAATCGGATTTTTTTATTTAATTTTCTATCCTAAGTCAAGTTCATTTGGGTATTTATCATTTCAACCCGATTCCAATTTCAATTCAAAATCAAACATAATAAAGGGAACTTGCAGTGTGATAACAGGGATGGTGTCAAAGTAAATAAACAAGCAAATAGCAACAATCAATAACAATCCAATAAAATTATTCAAATAATCCCGAAATAATCGCATTAATTTGCATTGTTATTTGTGCGAATTAATATAATTATTTCTAGAATCTACACTATCATTTCATGTAAATTAAAGATTATTACATTACGGTTTTTACTTGTCGTTCAATTTCAATTTCAGTTTAATACTTCAACGATTAATACAAGCTACGTTCAAAGGTTCAAAGTATAATTTATCAAATTCTACGACAATTAAAGGGGCAATTTAACTGATCAAAGTTAACATATGAAGGGTCCAGTTTAACTAATCAAATTTAACATATGGCAGGGTCAAGTTTAACAAATCAAAGTTCGTCATATATAATTCGTTTTAAATTGTTAACTATTCTACAACAAATTTAACTTGCAAATTAGTTATCACTTAACACAACAATTAACATCCAATTCAACAACAATCAATCAAATCAATTATCAACCAAACTGTATTATTATCACAGAAATAATTAACAGATAATGGTGTCAGGTGTCATAGGTGAACAGATACAAGTAATAGCAGATATAACAGTATAAACGACTAACAGCAGTATATTTCAATTGTCGTTTCAATTGAAATCAAATTTAATAAATAAAAGAATATTAATCGTGAGTGATTGCTCACCTTCCGAGGCTAGAGAAAATAGGAGATGGCACGGATACGCACACTGATACGGACACTGAAATTTAGTTACAAATCCAAGCATGAATCTCAGAACAAAGTAAGATTGGCACGAATCGACGAGCAAAACTGTTAAATAGGAATTGCCTAGATCAAATCAAAACATTCAACATAGCAACAATTACAAAACATGTCCTGCGTCAAAGTTTAACAATAAAATTCTATGTGCTACCGTGATCGAAATGGTCAGAAATTTGGTATGAATAAAGATCAAAACTCGTATTTTAAAACTGCAACGAATCACTTGATTTGGACAAGAGACCGGAAAAATCACGATGTCACAAACATAGACTCAGGCCATGTTGTGACTGTCAAATGATCAGGTCTGAAAACCCCTCTGGCTCTGACTTTCAGATAAGAACCAGAGGACTGAAACACCTCGTATGAAGCTAAAATTTCATATACAGAAAGTAGAAAACTTAATCTTTTAAACAAAAAAAGAATCACTGTATTCCGATGTAAGACGAAGGAGATACGGTGCGTCAAACATGAACTCAGGTCGTGTTTGCAGCAGTGTAAAATAATTCTAAGTACAAAAGAATATTTGCCTGGGTCTAACTTTCAGATCCTCGACCACAAATCAAACGATGTCGGATTTTGTTGGAATTTGACATGTATAAACTAGGTAACTTACACTCCTTTTTTAAAAATAGAATCAACCCATTTCGATAAAACATGAGTGAGATATGATATCGTGAACATGTAGTCTAACTTTAAAATATAGTATACTATCTACTGTAATATATAAAACAAAAGTTGCATTTCCAAAAAGCAGCGAAGAAGAAACAGCAGAAGAGAAAATTGTGATCTAGTATATAATCAACATATGTATGTATAAAAGTAACATTCAATTTTTTTAAACACACATTACATTAAATATATACATGCGGTTCCAAAAATCATTGTTTTAATTTAAGACATGTGTTTAAAATAAGAAAAATATACTAGATCACAATTTAACTTTAACCACAATACAACAAAACCTTTATACATAAATTTCAAACCAATATCAATCCAAACATGCATAAAAATATACATTTTTTTAAAATCACTTGTACAAAACACCGACCCTATACAAAATCCAGTTACACAAACTTTATGTACTGATACAAATGGTTCGACAGCATACTATAAAATTCCTATATAAGCTTAAATATAATTACCAACAAAATTTGTACTCAACTTATAAAATAGTATATATATATATATATACACAACATTTAAAAGCTAATATACTAGCATTATTACAGGCACAATAATATACAACTAAAATCTAAGTTTGAATAAGCTTATAATAATATGACTAATACTTTATAACCCAGAATGTAACATATATTTTCAATCACTCGTATATACACATATACTGTAAAACTAATAAGTAGTAAATGTATAAACTTATACATATTCAGTATAGGCTGTGACTAAGAAAAATCAAAACATTATATGTACTTGAGTACTTATATATATACTACTGTAGCAACTCATCTAACTATGTATTTAAAGCAATACATATAAAAATAGCTTATGCATGTAGAAAAGAGAATTTCAGGCTTATAAAACAATAGTCTGAGTTTGATAAGATTTTACTAGCAATATACATAACGTATCATCATATATAAAATCCGTAAAAACTATAAACTACAACTTTCAGCAATCATGCATATATATTTTGATTTACACTTATATGTTAAAACAACAGGCTAAACTTCATGCTGAGACTTATATATATAATACTCAGGTTGAATTAAATCACCTGTAATATACGCATATAATATAGAGAGCTGATATGCTCGGCAAAATGAAACAAAACTGCTTTGCGGAGGAGAAAGGAATGTGAAGTAGATCTGTTGCTTGACGTGGGTGGGCTGCGCGGCAAGGAGAGCAAGGAGGCGTTGGCAAAGGTTTCGAGGCCGGTTGCGCGGGCGGTGGAGGAAGCATGGTCGGCTGAGTTTGCCGTGGATGGAGGCAATGCTGGTGGTGGGTCCGGGCATGGGCGTTTGGCATGGAGTGGAGAAAGGGGTAGGCATGGGAAATGGAAGGGGATGGGTTCGGTAGCAAGGTGACGCAGCTGGAGGTAGGAGAGAAGGCGAAGGGGAGAGGGTGGAGGGGAAAGAGCGGGCGACATAGGCCTGGAGGGGAGGGCTTGGTCGTGGGCATTGGGTTGATGGCGGGAGGTGGTACACGGTGTGTGGTCAAGTATGTAAAAGAGAAAGGTGGAAAAATAAAAATAAAAAGAGAAAGATAGTTCTGTATCAAAATATTATCCTTGTTTTGTACAACAGAGGAGAGAGGAGCTAAGAATATGAAGAGGATCCAGCCAAATGGAAATGAACGCCTAAATAATTAATGTGCATGAGGAGCCCAAAAGTTTGAACGTACATTTCGAAGTAAATGTGCATCATAAATTCATAGAAGCTATTCACCATCACGGTGGAAAAATGAATCGGTGGAAAAACGAAAAACAAAGGAACCAAAGCCAAGATACGGAACCGATACGGATAGCTGTTTTGTCGATTTCGTTGCATACCGAACTTCGAAACGCACAGATGAATATACCGCGAAAATCAGCACGACGAGACGATCGAAATGGTATACAGATATCAGCTGTATGATCGAAATATAAAAATTCGCATTTTTATACTGGCGGAAAATGCGTAAAAATCGCAGCAAATTAAGATCGACGGAGCCAAAGATGTCCGAATTTGGAAAAACGACAAATTGACAACTTGCTCAAAAGATGGTTTAGAATTTTTCTATGTAAAAATATTTCGGTTTTGAAAAAGTTTTATTTTCATCGCTTTTTAACTGATTAAATCGAAGTAATTTTACGCACGAAATAAACTTTCATATTTTCGGACGAAAATTTACCAGTTGCTATGTTTAACTAGACGCATTCCAAATATAAAATTTATATTTCAAAATTTTGTCGTTTACAATTTCTCTAAATTAAATTAATTAAATAAGTAAAACGACTAAAATTTACGGGTCGTTACATGAAGTAATCAATTTGTCAATAAACCAATGCCTCATCGATTCACCGATTCATATGGGAAACATATATCTATTTGATTTTTTAGTTTCCTCCATACATGCGCCTGATGAAATGCCTTCTTTAATCAATTGATTAGGGAATTGAATGAATACCTCAATCTCTTAAAATAATTCCTTTTCATGTCGATAATTCTTTGTCTTTTCTTCAATGTAATATATGAGGCTATATAATTAAGTCCTAATTCTACATTGACTCAAAATATCTCCAAAATATACATTAATTTGGAAATACTATAACATCAAAAATCTAACAATACTTAATTAGAAAATAGAATTTGTTATCCTGTCTTTTGGCAAGGCTGTGATACCGAGGACTTGACTAGGGACTGAAGACAATCCGCTTGAAGATCAGTTATCTGCAAGTTCACGATGGATATAGGCAAACTTGGTCCAAGTCCGGATTGAGCCACATTCAACACGACATGACAAATAAAGTTAGGCAAAGAAACATTCCAATTTTCAGGTGAATCGGAGTTCATATTCTCAAGCTATAGAATGATCAAGATCCATGAGAAACATGCCAACCTCGTATTCATCATTCGTATCCATTATCTCATATCAATCAGCATCGATACGAAATAAGTGTAACTCAAGCACTCAGCATCCGTCATTTGTATCCATATGGTTCAAGCTCATAATAATGGACTTCGACACTTTCCAGATCGATCACACTTCACTTAGCCAACAACTGCACTTTTCGTATCGATCACCTACTTGATCGATACGAAGAGCACAACCTACAATCGATATGAAGGTGGAAGTAGGGCATCGATATGGAAAGGAAGAGGTGAATGGATATGGACAAAGCAAGCAACATATTTAAAGTAGTCAACTCGAAAGAAGCGGTCTCATCACGAGCCACAAATCATGGATCTCCATAAAACGTGCATGCCACGTCATCAATGCTAAGGGATCGATACAAAGGTATAGATACGAGGGATTCAGCCACTCCTTATTTGGAACCTTGATCGATCAATAACTCCATATCCACAACTCCATATGCAATGATATTTTCACAGCGAGTTGCACGACACATCAGGAACCTCCATGATCGATCACAGCTTGATTGGAGCAATTTCCAATTGATACAAAGAGTTGTTGGATTTATCAAAGATTGATCCCAAATGACTCCAGATCGATCGTATGGGCCCACCTTAGCTTGAGGAAGAGTATTACATGATTTAAGGCAGATATTTCCAACTCCACACCTATAAATAACATCTTCATTGCAACTAAAAAGAGACTTTTATCCTGCTGCTTGAGTTGAACTCTATTGTAATTTAAGTGTTAGCTATTATACTATTGGAACTTAGTTTCTAATCAGCAATAAACATCAAAACCTTCAAAGTGGGCATAGGCAATATGTCGAACCACTATATGGCGTAGGCAATTACATCGAACCACTATAAATTCTTGTTTTCTTTCTATTACTGCCTATTTTCCTTGTGTGATTGTTTGATAAGCCTCATTTTTCATTTTACTTCTTCATTCTAATCTCTTCAATTACGCTCGACGAGTGTTGTTCCCATTTTTGGTACAAACACTTTGGTTCTTTCACTGAGAAGGGAAGATTCTCAACTCTGTTTAGATCCCTTTGCCGCTACTGGATTGCATAATCCTTGGAAGAGATCCATATCTATCTTCCAGTGGTTCCTTCTATTCTATTTATATTATTCCAGATCTAAGAAGAACTACATTCAACATGGTGCATACGACAAGAACCGCTTCCAACACCACTGATATAGAAGGAAGGGATATGCAAAATCCGACGCAATTGAGTATTATGGGTCAAACACCAGCTAGAGCTCCAGATCCATCCTGTACAGCAACCAGAGAGGAATACTAGACCCTCATGCATAAGCTCACTCAAAGCCGTCAAGATCTCACTCAACAAATCTGTTCCAACATGGAACTTATGAACCAGTTTAATGAAGAAAGGCAAGGAAGATCTAGAAGGAAGCATATATCTTATTCCTTGTTTGAAAGCTTGACATCGTCTGACTTCTACCACAGATCTACATGCCGTCGATTAGATGAGAACTATGCAAAAGCCTCCGGGTACACACATGTTGTGAACCCTGGACAGACGGGGATTGGTCCTTCTACATGCCATGAAGCTGCACCCTCCTCCCAAGAAGGGACACGTCCTCACAACACTGTCATGACAACACAGCTGCTGCTATAGTTTTGGATGATGGAATCCATAACCAACCAGATCCAGCCCTCATCACCACACTCATACCCAGGATCCTCAGTTCCATGGAGCCCAGGAGCCAAGGTGGCATGTAACGAGCCATAGATAGCAACCGGACCATTATCATGAGAACCTGACCATGCCTTGGCCCCGAATCTCCAAATTCCTGATATTCCAACTACAATATGCCAGATTATTACAGAAAGTCAAGGCCTCACAAATGATGACTGGGAAATTTCTAGAAGTCATACCTCGTTCTGGCATTCTACAAGTGGAGCCACCTCGTCGATTCAGGATGCCGAACTTGCTAGCGTATAAAGAAAATTCTGATCCCAACTAACATATTCTAAAATATGAATGGCTCATGAATGCCGCTCGAGCATACGATAAGGTTAAGTGTAGAAGTTTCCTTATCTCCTTAGGGGCCATTGTGACTATGTCGTTCACCTATCTACCACCAAGATCTATTTCATGTTTTGATCAGTTAGCTACTAAGTTTGTTGAACAGTTCCATATGCATGCTGCAAGACTGAAGGATGTTAATACCTTATCTAGTGTTACTCAAGCTCCATGAGCGACTCTTAGGCATTATCTGGAAAGGTTCCATGCTACGTGTGTTGAAGTCAGCAATCCCAATGACAACTCTATCCTGATGGCTTTGACTAAAGGGATCGATCCTAATTTCGAGTTTGGTGATTAGTTGGCTGGGAAATCCCCCACTTCACTGGACTTCTTTTATGCAAAGGCAGCCAAGTTTTTGAGGAGAGAAGATGATTGACGGTCTAGGAAGCAGGACATCGTAGGGCCCAGTGGTGAAGGCATCCAGAGTAATATTACAGTGAAGCAAACCGGGGAGAGCTTCGATAAAGTACAATTAAATATTCAGACAAACAAAGCCAGCAGAAAGGTTATGGAGGCCAAGGAAAGAAGAGAAACGCTCATCGTGGGAGACCTAGAGCTCCTATGTTTGATCGATATAATCCCTTGAACACGACGCCAGAATTTTTTATCTTCAGACCTGTAATATAGGGCAGTACAAGAAGCCAGCTCCGAAACTGTCATCAGAGAAGTGGATTCAGATAGGGAAGTTTTATAGATTCCATGATTATTATGGCTATAACACCAATGAATGTCGTCATTTGCAAGATATCATTGAAAGGTAGATCAGAGAAAAAAGTTAGAGCAGTTTGTCTGGGCCCTACAGGATGGTGGTGTGGCCCCATCTAACCCCAATCAAGACCAAGGCCGGGCTAGGCCTGAGGAACCCGCACGTACTGGTGGGAGGTTGTTAATTAATACTGTAAGTTGTGGTCCTCATCCAGCTGATCGAAGTTGGAAGGAAATGGAGTCATATTCTAGTTCGATTAGGCATGTGGACTTTGAGTATTGTAGTAGTACCTATGAAGGGGCCCCAGTAAAGCAACAGAGGAGATGGCAGACGACATCATTTTTAGAAACCATAATGTCGATAGAGTTGAGGCCCCCATGAATAATCCATTGGTCATTTCTGCCCAGATGGGTCCTGGTTGGATGAAGAGGATCTTGGCTGACAGTGGAAGTTCTATGAATATGTTCTTCAAGCATGCTTATAGTCAACTGCTGATGGAAGTGAAAGATCTGCAGTCACGTATACATGGTTTCAGTGGAAGTATATCCATCTTGAGAGAAAATAAAGAAGTGTTAGTTTAGAACATTTAGTATAAATTTGTGAGCTTGTTTTTGTCTTAAACTTAAATGGTATTAAAAGTTGTGGGTTTGATATAGAAAAACTCTTTTGGAAACAAGTATGAATTAATTTTGAATTATTTTGAATTTAATTTGAATTTAAAATTCAAATATCGGTTTGGATGAATTTTCTTGTTTTTATTCGTTTTCGAGCACGGTTTGCTCCGAATCTTTTTGAAATGATTTTTAAAATTAATGGGCATTCCAAAATAATTATTATATGATATTTTAAAGTATTTTCAAGTGTAAAACCTATTTATTAATAATGATTGAACGGTGGATTTACCTATTGAATTAGGCATTAGTGATTGCCGTAGAGTTCGAATGTTACAGTTTGTGGTATTGGATATACACTCTCCATATAATGCTTTTCTAGGTCGACCAGTCCTTGCGAAGTTTAGGGAAGCTATTGCCCTATGGTGTCTAACCCTAAAGTTCCCTACTGACAAAGGGGTTGGGATTATACTTGGCAATCAGGCGGTTGGACGCGCCTGTTATGTTGCAAAACTATGGGATGCGTAGCGAAAAGAGAAAGGTAATGGCGTGGAGGAGTCTCTCTGCGCCCGTTTTTTAGAGAATTGACAATTAATGCCTGGGCCTAGGATCGGGCTCTACAACTAATTTCCCAAGTATCTTGATCCTAAAGAATAAAGGGGAAGTCAAAGAATACCAGGATTCCTTGGCGGAGTTGACAATTGATGTTCCGATCAACGAAGATGATGATTCCAAAGTGTTAAAGGTCGGATTTCGGCTCAGCCCCCAGATGAGACAGGAACTAGTTGATTTTCTTTAGGAAAACCTTCACGTATTTTCCTGAACTCATTCAGATATGTGTGGGATCTTGCCGAACGTCGCGAGCCATACCTTAAATATCAACCCGCAGCACATCCCAGTGAAATACAAAAGGCATGGTATGGATCCAGAGAGATCTGCCGCCCTGAAGGAGGAAGTGGATAAACTCAAGGCTAATGGGTTTATTTGTGATGCTTTATACCTAGAATGGGTATCAAATCTAGTGCTTGTCATAAAATCAAATGGAAAATGGTGGACATTTGTAGACTACTCGGATCTGAACAAAGCCTTCCTCAAAGGTAGTTTCCCACTTCCCAGAATTGATCAACTGGTGGATTCAACAGCTGAACATGAGCTCTTGTCTTTCATGGATGCATACTCCGACTATAATCAAATCCTATTGCACCTTCTTGACTAGAAGCATACTAGCTTCATCACTGATCTAGGAATTTATTACTACAAGGTGATGCCATTCGGACTCAAAAATGCTGGAGCAACTTATCAGAGGCTCGTGAACCGAATGTTTGCAAACTAGATCAGGAAGGCTATGGAGGTGTATGTGGATGATATGCTCATGAACTCACGGCTATCTAACAACCACATTAGTGATTGGGAGACAATGTTCAACATACTCCGATAGTACAGAATGAAGTTCAATCCATTGAAGTGTTATTTCGGAGTTGCCTCTAGAAAGTTCCTTGGGTTTATTGTCAACGTCAGAGGAATTGATGCTAATCCCAACAAGATCTGGGTGATTTGGAATCTCGAAACTCCCAAAACCATGAAACAGGTGCAAAGTCTTAATGGGAAGGTGACGGCCTTGAAAGATTCATTTCTAGAGCCACGAAACAAGTGCATTCCCTTCTTCGATCTGATTAGAAAATGGAAACAGAATTTAGAGTGGACAGAGGAGTGCGAGGGTGCATTCCAAACATTAGTGAAACATCTGGAAACACCTCTCATCTTGTCAAAGCTGGTTGATTGCGAGAAGTTGTATGTCTATCTGGCAGTATCAGCATGATCAATGCTGCGTTAGTTCGAGAAGAGTATTGGATCCAACGACTGGTCTATTATATCAGTAAAATATTGACAGGGGCAGAAAAATTACCCAGAGATAGGGAAGCTGGCTTATTGTCTTGCTATAACCTCGAGAAAGCTCCGCGCATACTTCCAGGCTCATCTGGTCACTGTTTACATTGACTAACCATTACGACAGATCTTGACATGACTTAAGATGTCTGGTAGGTTGCTCAAGTGGAACATCGAGCTGAGTCAATTTGACATCACCTATACCCTAAGGCGAGCTATTCAAGGACAAGTTCTAGCAGACTACATAGCTGAATTCACCATACCCGAGGACTTGCCCGAAACTAGTGAGTCTGCCAACTATAAATGGAAGCTATACACCAATGGTGCATCAAACGACTGGTGCTCAGGCGCTAGAGTGGTGCTCGAAACCCTAAAAGGGTGATCCGTATGATATGCTTTGAAGTTTGATTTTCGTGCAATTGACAGCGAAGTTGAGTATGAAGCCTTGCTTGCTGGACTAAGGCTTTCCAAAGATTTGAAAGTCATTGCTGCGGAGATTTACTATGATTCACAACTGGTGGTGTAATAGGTTCGAGGAGAGTATCAAGCCAGAGACCGATAATTGGCCTCCTACCTTATGCAGGTCCAGGAAGTGCTAAATCAATTTGGCTATTAGGCCATCCACCGTATATCCCGAGAGCAAAATCAGAAGGCTGATTCTTTAGCAAAACTGGCCAGCATTGGCGAAGCACAACAGATGGGACTCGTCCTCATGGAGACATTTACTGCTCCAAGTATTGATCAGATGGAGACAGAATGGGTTCATGAGGAAACATCCCAGGGAGTCGTGGATGACTCCAATCAGAAATTATCTTGAGCATGGAACATTACCTGAGCATAGGAGTGAGAAAAGGCAGGTTCTTCGAAAGGCTTTGCGGTTCGTCCTCCAAGTGAAGTCCCGTACAAAAGGGGATTTTCAGTTCCTTTACTCTGGTTGATTGCCTACGATGAAATCAAGTGAGTGGTGCATGAAGGAGAATGTTGTGATCACACTAGGGGGCAAGCCCTTGCAAAGAAGATACTCAGATACGGGTATTATTAGCCAACCGTAAACCGAGATGCATCGAATTATGCTAAGAGATGTGATAGGTAACAGAAACATGGTAGATTTCCAAGAGCCCACCAAATGAGATTACTCAAATGGTCAGCCCATAGGCCTTTGCCACATGGGGCAACATATAACAGGGTCCTTGCCTCAAGCCAAAGGTAGAGCGAATTACACCATCATTGCAGTTGACTACTTTACCAAATGGGCAGAAGCTGAACCCCTTATTACTATCCCAACGAAGAAAGTAATCAACTTTGTTGTGCGCAACATCATCTGTCGTTTTGGCCTCCCAAAGATGATTGTAACTGACAATGGGGTGCAATTCGATAGTACGAGCTTAAGAATTTATGTCGATGATGTCACATCGAGAAAAGTTCTCGGTAGTAGCTCACCCTCAAGAAAATGGACAAGTCGAAGCTGTTAACAAAGTCATTAAGTCCATTTTGAAGAAACGATTGGGGAAGGCTGGAAGTAAGCGTGTCGATGAGCTTCCCATGGCATTATGGGCATATCGAACTACCCACAAGTCCATGATCGGCCATACTCCGTTCGCACTTTCTTACGGCCCTAAAGCCGTTATTCCGTTTGAGCTAGAGGCACCTTCTCATCGTGTGACTTATTATAATCCAAAGATGAATGCCATCCTACTTGCGGAATCTCTAGATTTATTGGATGAGAAGCGTGAAGTGGCAGATTTGAGGGCAGCTGCACATCACAACCAAGTCGCCCGACTATACAATGCTAAGGTCTGACCTAGAACCTTTGAAATTGGCAATCTCATACTTAAAAGAATCTACATGGTCCCTTCACACATGAAACCAACATAGGAATAACCGTATGTCATCGAACGAAGTCTTGGAGATGGCACATTCAAGCTATTGACTAGTGATGGTCTCACTCTACCAAGGGCATGGAACAGCAAGAGTGTCTGTCGCTATTACATATTACTAGCTTCCATTCATTTAGTCTGCTTTCTTTCTGAAGTTTTTTTATGAAATTCAAAATTTTGTACTTGTTATTTCCTATTTCAACAATAACGCGCAGACTCATCATGCCAGATTAGTGATTCCTAAATGCATTATGCAGCCGCCATGATGTATGAAGAGCTGAGTTCCATCTTACGGTGGGGCTCTTTCAAATAGAGAGTGATCGTGACCCGACCGGTCACTTGCTAAATGAAACCCTAAGCTTGGGGGTAAATAATGATCAATTAAAAGAGAATTGAAACAAGACAACTCTCCAATGCAGTACATCTCCCAGAGTCTGAGCTGAAGTGCAAACTCCAAAATCTGGACATGAACCGACCATCCAGCTCGAGGAGGATGGATCCGTCCATCTACAACCTCGCTTACATGGCTCGAGGAGGATGGATCCGTCCATCTATAACCTCGCTTACATGGCTCGAGGAGGATGGATCCGTCCGTCCACGACCTTGCTTCTTTCCAAGCTTAAGGAGGATGAATCCTTCCATCCACGACCTTGCTTCTTTCCAAGCTTGAAGAGGATGGATCCATCCATCTACGACTTCGCTAACTAAATTAAGGAGGATGTGATCCAACTATCCACGACCTTAACTACCTCCTTCTTCTTGGAGTGTGAATAAGATCCTAGTCCTTAAATAGATGTGATCGACCGTCTATCAACTGACTATTGATTTCCATAGTGTGAACTAGAGTATAAACATTAAACAGGTGCGATCAACCACCCATAAAATAACTTATGTCCCCGGAGTGTGGACGTAGTCTTAAACAATAAGCAGGCATGATCGATCGTCGGCATACAAATCTAATCCCAAAAGTGTGGATGCAAATGCTAGCAAATAAGCAAGTGTGATTTGACCGCTCAAACTCATGTTACTTTAACTTGGTTCCGGCTAAGTTAAATCAAAGTTAGTGAAGGTGAAGAACGACTGCCAACTAACTACTTCAACTATCCCCAAAAAAGGGGCATAACACAAGTACCAGCCGCTAGCTGAGATAGCGCAATGTTGGGACTCAGCTCAATTTTTAATTATGACCCAAGGCCATGACCTCAAGACTAAAAGACCGAACTCAAGTTCGACTCAGAGACTAAAGCTTCATAAGTATATTGAATGGAAATGTGAATGCTTAAGTACTTAAACAAATAAATGCGGATTTATGCAAAAAAAGGAATTTTATTCATACTATTCTTCAGAAAAGAAGTACAAAATCTGTTAAAAGAATTCCTATAAGCGGGGGGAGGGGGGCATGCCCGCATCAATACATGGCCTACGAAAAGATAAAGAAAAGAAGCTTATTCTAACTATCCACAAAAGAGGAAGTCAAAATGCAAATCTACGCCTTCGATTTCCTGCCTCTTTTAACTTTCTTTGGCGTTGACCCACCCGATCTACGCCCGGACCTCTTTTGGTACCCTTGCCTCTCCGGCTCACTTCAGTTGGCTTGTCTCCAACCAAGGGAATCGATGCGGTATCCTCTTGGGAGCCCGTGGGGATTGAAGTATCCCCTGTGTGTGAAGCTGGTGGTATAGTGGCACTTTTGATACCAGAAGAATAAGGCGTGCCAGTCTCAATCATGGAGCCACCTGGAGAAATCATGAGAATCGAGGTCGTGCCAGGACCCGCCATACCTCCACCGGCTCTATGATCCTGATCTATCTCAGTCTTAATTTCCCTCACTATTTTTTCCTCCCAATCCATGCGCTCCCTCATTAGGATACTACCAGTTGGACCCAAGAAGCCCATTATAATAACATCTTCATCCGCATCAAAGGTCATCTCAATGCTCTAATCACTTTGGCGGTGGAGAAGTGCTTCCATCAGTTGGTCGTCAAACATACAGCCGTTATCATGCATCTCCCCATCCGAAATAGTAATCGTCACAATTGTGGCCTCTATTGTAAATGCCTCCTGCTCATGGTAAATTTCTTGAGTTGTAGTAAGTTTGGCCGTTGTAGAATCTAAGGCTGAATAAAGATAAGAGAATATAATAGTAATATCCACTGATAACGTATATGCCTTTTGAAGAATAGGATAATTGTCCAGAGTACCCTCCTCAAGCTGGCACCCGCGTTGAGCCAACATGCCTTACGAGCCACGCTTGATGACTGGAGAAAGATGTGGCCTCTTGGGATCATACCCCGGGAAGACTGGGGAGTCGGCAAAAGGTATGGACAAAAATTGAGATGCTGGGGGCACCTCGAAAGAAGTTCCATGTTGTTCACCCCCAGATCCTTCTCTAGCCTCTAGGTATTCGGTAGCCAGTGCTTCTCTCTAAAGCAAGATAGCAGTGTCATGAAGGACTTTGGGCTCGTCTCCAATCAATACTTGAGATTCCAATTCATACTCATCAATAGCTGCAACTTTGCGAATCCCCTTTTCATCTTCAACCAGGCAGTTCCAGGCCTTATACAATTAAAAGGGATATTCCTCGCCAAACCAGTTCAACTTGTGATGCTTTAGAACATTTGCATTGTAGGTCATCCTTGATCTTGGCCTCGATGGCTTTTACTTCCCTTTCGACTCTAGTATCGGCTTCTGCGGCCTTTTGATTCGCGGTATCCTTCTCTTCTCTAAGCTTCACCACCTCCTCGCATGCTTCCTGGGTAACCTTATTAGCTCTATTTTTTTCTTTAGTGGCCTCAGTTAACTTTGCCTTTAATTCGACAACTTCTTTTAGCGCGGCACCCTTTCTTGAGTGGTTATGGTGTTGCGATGCCTCATCTATTGCACCAAGTCCATATAGGTTTTTCTCATTTCTTCCATGGACTTCTTAGCTTCCTCGGCTCTCTAGTCTGCCACCATCTCAGCTTTTTTTGAAGATTTGAGTTCATTGGAGAGCGCCTCCATTATATTGTCCTCATGAGAAATATTTCCCTCTAATTTCCCAATTGCCTTGGCTCGTTCAAAGGACATAACCGAGACCCGCTCTGTCGTCTTGACCCGCTCATGGTATTGATTGCATGCATCATGGATGTAGTCTTGCACCAGTTTCTCTATATCATTTGGGGTTTTCTTCAAGTTTGGAAGAAACCGGAAACCATCAAAGCATATTTTTGAAAAATCCTTCTTTAGTTTAGCGATGCGTTTGGCTCCATTCCCTGTTGGCTCTATAGGGGTTTGTTCGACGACGGTGGGAGTGGATGTTTCACTTCTGCAGTGTTTTTCCTCGATTTTTGGAGCATGAGATGGCACTGTTTAGTGCGAAGATTCAGAAGAGAGCCTGATGGGGCCAAAAGGTTTAGAAGGCGCTTTTGGTTACAAGGATCGCAACCAGAAACGACACTTGCTTTGTTATGATTTTTCTTCTTCCCTATTGTAGCGCTCACATCCCCGGTTGGAATGGTAGCCATGGCCATAATCTCTCTCACTCTCATGGCGATGTGATTCAGGATGCGATCCAGATAAGTTGCACGAAGAGCGGAGTTTATCAAGCGTAGAACCTTGTTTCACCATTGTATCTGCAAAAAAGAAGAAGGAAATCAGTCGCCGCTGTATATTGAGAAGCACATGATGGAAT
Source organism: Allium cepa (assembly GCA_030765085.1). Lineage (NCBI taxonomy): Eukaryota > Viridiplantae > Streptophyta > Magnoliopsida > Asparagales > Amaryllidaceae > Allium > Allium cepa. Next base: position 295,147,283 of record CM060943.1, read on the forward strand.
GTCATGTGATGCTGTGGAGTGTGTGTATGCATATGTAAACCCCCAAACGACTGGTTGTAGCAGCTTTACTTATTGGATTTGACTCCCCTATATCTATAGAAGTTAGGTCTACGTCGATTCTTAAAGGGGAGTGGAGCCCTTCTAACCCAAGATCAGGGGATGATGGTTTGTCCACGGGAATTGGAATATCCAATACCCCTTTAGTGAGCTTTCCATCTGCTGGATAGAGTTCTTTGGAGCTTAGGAGGTAGTCACAAATTGAGTTGCTTCGATAGTCTTTTGCCTCTTGATTTTATAGACAGAAGCTCTACCTTTTCTCTTTAATTCGACGGCCGAGGGCCCTGCGGAGGCATGATCGTGGGCTCATAACCAGCTTTTGTACCCTCATTATCGCAAGGTTCGATGATTGTTATACTGGGCATGGTTTGAGCTCCATCGACTGGGGGCATGACAGGAGCTCATCTTCCACCTTGTCTTGCTGGGGCTACTCTTGGAATCCTTGTGAGTCCTATGCTCCATCCTTTCTCTAAAAGCCCGGCGGCGATTAAATTATCGTTGGTGAGAACTTCATCTATTTCTCTTAAATTAGCATGCACCACCTGGAGTGTCCTCACCACCTTTTTATATTGTGCTCCTTCGGGCCGTGGGATAAAAGTTGCAAGAGAAACACAGTAATGTATTTAGCATCAACCTATATTATCCGGTTATGGTTGAATAACGAAACAAGTAATAACACTTACGTCTGGCCAGCCATCGCTTGGCAAATCCTGGTGGGTGTCTTGCATAGAACCACTTCATTTTGAAGTAGGTCAACTTGCTTCATGTGCCCGCCACCACTTGGCAGTTCCTAACAGCCCCTAAGAAAGTGAATGATGGATTATCCGCCCGACTCTTCACATTGAATTCTAATCTCGTCGATAGTCGGTGTACGAAGAAGATGTTCCATAAGTATTATATACAAGCTATTGAGTAGCACGTATCCATTCAGATGAAGTTGAAAAGGCGCAATCCTCAGATAAAACAGCATGTCCCTAATGAATTGATTGAAGGGGCATTGTTTCGGCCTAGCACACAGATCTATTGCATGCGGTGAATCCCTCTGGGGGATAGTGTGCTCTATCTTCCGGACCTGGTAACTGGACGTCTTCAAGAGACAACCCATGCCTAAGGAAAATTCTACCTAATACTTCTTCTATAATCTTGGACTGGACAGAATCCATTGGATTCATTATCACCACTGCATCCGACAGTTCATCCAGAGCAGGATTCACTATATCAGTCGGGATGTCCGGCCTATCTATTCTGGAGAATAGGGGACTTTGTGCTTCTTGCTATTCTGAGCTCCCAGGATCCATAGCTATTAAACTCGGTAAAAACCACCATTAGATGGTAGATAAAACCAAATCCCCCTAGTGCAAAGCAAGTGATCATGTTGTGTAGTGAAGTGCTGAATGGTACTTTAAAAATTCTACAAGAATAAGAGATGGTATAGCAATAAGACTTCGAGGTTCGACCAGAGCGACCGTCATTGCTGACCATCTCAATGTGCCATTCCGATTTCGGAGAACAATCCATACTAAACTTTATTATTTTTAATAAGTCACAGTTCCATTGACAAGCTTTGAAGGATAGTCATATATGCAATTCTATGGGAAAGTCTAAATATGCAAGGCAAAATGCTCATCGAAGTTCAATGTTCAAATGTGCGAATGATATGGTATTCACGTCCATCATATTTGAGTTCGGATCGTTTCCCTGAAGCAAGTTTTCCTGTCGATCGCATGTCACTCATTCATATCGATCAATGATTCGGATCGATAACATCTTCATATCGATCAAACATTTGTATCGATCACTTCACCCACGATCAGTTCGTATTGATCGGTCATATTCCTTGTCTCTTTTCAAGAGGAAAGCTTTCGTATCGATCCAAGAGACATAATTTTTCATCTTGATCAAGAGAGCAGGACTTCCGCTTCCACTCACTTATGTAGATTGATAGATCGATCCACGATCAATGTTCATATCCATCGATAAATCACTGCTTACCTACCATCAATACAAACTCATGGCTTAAACCACATAAGCCCGAAGACAGTGGCTTCGAGCCTGGTTTTTCTCCTCCAACCATCTATCCCATGGATCCATCTCATCTCCTTCTTCTCCGATTCCCCAATCGCCATTGTCGACTCTCTCAACTTCACCTTAATCACACTCTGGCACCAACGACACTGGAGATGGCGATTACGGTGAGCGAGGGGGAACAAAACTCGAGTCTCATCATTATATGCGCGATTCTATTAATTATTTACCTAAGTTCAAAAGATCTGGGTTAGGGATTAGCGATATGGGGTTTAGATATGAAAGTTTTGCAGTTTTTCTTTCTTTTCCTTTTTCTCAGATTGGATACGAAATAGCATGATAAAAAATATGCTAAGTGCAAAAAAGTATTTACACTCCCTTCATATCCAACATAAAAACAATTTGTATCCTGGTTTTTCTCACCGATTGAAGCGATCAAAAGCCTATCAATACAAAATGCACCACGTACTTGTGCTTGGATCGTTTGTATCAATCAGTACGAAGTGCATCTGAATCCCTATATCTCATATCCATCAATATGAAGCGTTCTGATACATTTGTGCGTGTAACTCTCGTATCCATCGATACGAAGAATACATTTTTACAACAATTTAAACTAATTCGTATCCATCGCCATGGAACACACCTTTTGCAACTTCATCTCGTATCAATCACCTCGATATGAAATCCACTCTGATGCACCCCTGATCGATCCAGGAGAGGATCATTATGAAGTGAGGCTTCAAAACAACAATCAATCGTTGTTACAACTCGAATTTCACATCAATCCAGAAGATAATCGATACGAAACTCGATCCAAAAGGAACCATCAATTGATGGAAAGAACTTTTTCACCAAAATCCTTTTCAAAAAAGAAAAAAACTTGACAATGACCCATGAACGTGCAAGCGTGAACGGAAGTCGGGTCCAAATACATACATGTGCCTACATGCTATACTAATATTTGAATTTTGAAGTTAACAGGAATTGAATGCTTACTGGGTGACAACCAAAACAATAACAATGAATTGCTAACACTTGACCTTCAACTATAACAAAGACTGCATAGTCATTGGTAGTCTACAACTCAACATCTATACTACTAGAATCGACCAGGAGTCAAGTCTATTAAAAATTACATCTCTAGATGAAGGTACAACAACTATTCAGCGAATCAGATAGAGCCTTTTCAGAATAAAGATGGCAACTCTTCGAAGCACGTCATGTTCACACATGACATACTTCGGGGGATAAATGTTATCCCGCCTTTTGGCAAAGCCATAATACTAAGGACTTGACTAGGGACTGAAGATAATCCGCTCTGGAGATTAGTTATCTACAAGTTCACGATAAATATAGGCAAATTTGGTATGAGTCCAGATTGGTCCACAATCAACACAACATGACCAACAGATCTATGCAAAGTAATATTCCAAATTTTAGGTCAATCGGAGTTCGTATGCTCAAGCTATGGAAAGATCAAGATCCATGAGAAACATGCCAATCTCATATCCATCATTCGTATCCATTATCATATCAATTTGCATCCATACAAAATGAGCATAACTCAAGCACTCAGCATCCATCGTTCATATCCATATGGTTCAAGCTCACAACGATGGACTTTGGCACTTCCCAAATCGATCACACTTCACTTAGCCAGCAACTGCACTTTTCGTATCGATCGCCTACTTGATTAATACGAAGAGCACAACCTACGACTGATACGAAGGTGGAAGTAGGGCATCGGTATGGAAAGGATGCGGTGGATGGATACGAACGAAGCAAGCCGTATATCTGAAGTAATCAACTCGAAAGAAGGGTCTCACCATGATCCACAAATCATGGATCTCTACAAAACGTGCATGCCACGTCATCAATACGAAGGGATCGATACGAAGTTATCGATACAAGGGCTTCAGTCACTCCTTATTTGCAACCTTAATTGATCAATAACTCCACAACCACAACTCTAGATGCAACGAAATTTTCACAGCAAGGTGCTCGACACATCAGGAACCTTCATGATTGATCGCAGCTTGATTGGAGCAATTTTCGACGATACAATGAGTTATTGGATCGATCCCAAATGAATCCAGATCGATCGTGTGGGCCCACCTTAGCTTGAGAAAGAGTATTTCGAGATTCATGGTAGATATTTCCAGCTCCACACCTATAAATAGAACCTCCATTGCACCTAAAAAGGGACTTTTATGATGCTGCCTGAGTTCAACTCTATTGTAATTCAAGTGTTAGCTGTTGTACTGTTGTAACTCTGTTTCTAATCAGCAACAAACATTAAAACCGTCAAAGTGGACATAGGAAATTACGCTGAACCACTATAAATTCTTGTTTTCTTTCAGTTACTGCTTATTCTCTTGGTGTGACTATTAGATTAGCCTCATTTTTCATTTTACTTCTTCATTCTAATCTCTTTAATTTCCTCGATGAGTGTTGTGCCCATTTTTGGTACAAACAGAATTAAGTAGTTTATTTTCTAAGAACGGTTATTTTGTGCAAACACGAACTTTCCAAAATGTCGTATTTTCTTAATAAGAAAACGGTAAGATGTCACTTGTTCGACTCCCATATTGACAAATCAACGCTGTAATTTTTACTAAAAATTCTAAAAAATGTGTAAGGTCACAGATTCAAATTAAGGTCTAACAAAATCTATAATTTATTTTATACAATCAAAATATTTATATTTGTTAGAACCTCCATTTCTAATTTTGAAAGGATAACTATACATTTCAATATAAATTGTACAAGTTGATTATTTCAACCAAATCAAACTACGAGGACTAAGGCAAACGACTACAACTAATAAGAAGATTATGACAAATAACTACAACTAATGAGCTCGATGAATGAAGATCGTATTTCATGTTAGTCATCATATATGATTTTAGAAAATACTTGTAGAATGTTCTTTGATGATACACACATAAAAATATTATCAAGTTGATTTAAAAATAGATTTTGAACTTAGAAATTTTCAAAAAGAAAACTTTTCAAAAACATAAAAAATATTATGCAACACCAGGACTCAAATTTGGGTCATGGGGTACAAATGTTCACATCTTACCAACTGAACTACAATTTCTTTTATTAACGAAAGACAGATTCTAGCAACATTACTCAGACGTCTGACCTAGTATTCAGATGTCTAGGAAAATCTTAAATGTCAGAATCATATCTTTTATAAATGCTTTCTTTTCTGAAAAAGGGCCAGACGTCTGAGCCAAAAATTCAAGCATTTGACCTTATAAAAACTAGTTTTTTATAATAGTAGTCAAATATTTGAACTATAAGGCCGGACATTTGAAACAGGTCAAAAATAAATTTATTCTTTTCTATAATGTGTTAAGACAATTGACCTCAATATTTAGACATCTGACCCTGTTTTAAAATAAAGCGCGAGAACGTCTGAACTTTTAGTTCATATTTTTGAGATGTGCAAACAACCATAATTTTGAACGGACACTTATTTTTGAAAAGAAGTGTCTTTATGTATAAAGTTGTGGCCTCCTGAAAGATCATAACCTTTCAACAATCTCTTCATCTTTAGAATTATAGACCAACATCATTAATTGAAAGTATCGAATTCTCGCTCTAAAATCTCTATTCTTTTTGTTGCTCTCTGAATTCAGAAGCAATCAAATTTTCTAAATTTGCTTCCTATAGCAATGCACATTCAATTCACGGTCATCGAAGGATATCATAAGAAGAGTGCACGGAAAAAGAGAGTTATCTGTGTTGTCAAGAATACATCAAAGTCAAGGTCATAATTTTTTTAGTGAAGTCCCATTGGTGATCTTCAAGAAAGGTGTTGAAGTCGTGTTTGGTTATTCAAGCGATCTTGTAGAAACCTGTTCTTTTGGGTGAAGTGAGGGTTGTTTAGTGAAATTGTAGGAGTTTAGGACTAGATGTAATATTAGCTTAAGTTATACTTTGCCATACTATATATCATTTTGCATTCTGCATATAAGTCACATCACGTAGCAACTTTCATTTGGTATCAGAGCCCGGCATTTCAAAAATCATAAAACCATTTTTGAAAATAATATGGTATCAAAGTTTACTATTTTCCGAAAAGGTCAATCAACCACATGACCCCCACTTATTACTGGCACAAATTATGTATATTGGTCCATTAGAATGAGAATATATATGTAATCTAATAGCTATGCTATTTGAAACATGACTCAGACTAATTATGAAGCACTCAGTGTCGATTTTAGTACATGGACAACTCAAGTTACTTTAGTCGAAAATAACTCTAAAGCTAAGAATATTTTATTTTGTTCGTTTAATAGGAATGAATTTAATAGAGTTTGTAGATGTATGTCTACATATGAAATATGGAAAATATTGCAAATATACATGAAGGCATAAACAAAGTTAAATAAAGTAAGATTTCCATGTTGAAAAATCAATTGCAGCTTTTTAAAATAAAGGACAACGAGCCAAATTCGCATATGTATTCATATTTACAAGATATTACACATCGCACTAATAAAATTAGGAGAAAATATATCTGAAATTGATATTGTTTCAAAAATTGAACTCTTTAACAAATGAGTGGGAAAGAAAAGTGTTATCTAGCGAAGAAGCAAACCATATTTCCAAACTCAAGTTGAAGAGTTAATCGGTAATCTAATGTCCTATGAAGTAAATTTATAGGTCAGGAAGCAACAATAAAAAGAGATCGATTGATTTTCAAGTCGAAGATGATTCATATATTGAAAAAATGATTTGGCACACCTTGTTAACGGTTTCAAAAAGTACTTAAATCAAAGATGGTGGCAAACAACTTTAATAACAACTGATCAACTATATAGTGCTTTGAATGTGATAAGATGGGCCAAATAAAAGCGCTTGTCCAAACTTAAGTAATGAAAACAAGTCCAAAGAGAAACAAGAGGCAAAACCAAATAAAACGGTAATTCAAGTCACTTGGGATGACTATGATTCTTCCTCATCGGACGAGGAAAGTGACATCGAGCAAGCAAATATCTGTTTTATGGTATTTAATGATAAATTTCATCAAACTTACTCTTATGATGATATACCTAAAATTAATATAGGCATTTTATAAGAAAAGAGAAATGAAAGTAAACTAAGAAAAGAAACTTATGCAAAGCTAGATAGAGCACAATAAGAAATAGATATTTAAAATATGAAAAGGTAATTCTTAAAGACGAATTATGTAAAGTGCAATAATCTACTAGAATTTTGAAATCTCAAATTCGAGTATTATAGAGTAAACTAAAAATCTATCGAGATGAGAATGTTAAACTTTAAGAAAAAAATTATAATTGATAATCATCGCTTGTTGTATCTGAAAATCAAGTTGTTTCTTTAGAATCTAAGATTAATGATTTACCATAACATATTTCAAAATTTAATGAAGGTAAAGAAAATTTAATAAATAGTTCAAAACCCGCCTTTAATAAAAATGGTTTAGAATTTAAAACTTCTAAAATCAGTAATTTTGGTTCTAAAAAGAAATATGCACCTTTAGATACTAATTTTAGAAAATCCTAAAATACTAAAAATTAAACAAAATTAGAAAATTCAATGACTGTTGGTATATTGATTCCCAAAACCAATAATTCTTTTCTTAGAAATAAATATATAAATAATTTTATTTCTGAAGTACTTTTGAGTTCAAATTATATTTCGAAGATTCAACCAAATTCACTTGGGTATGGTTACCGAAAATCTAACCCCGAGACACTAACATAGAAATGGGTGCCAGAACATATATCTAAATATTTTGTAGGGACACCACATATTAACGAGGAGAAGGGTTCTAAAATTTTCTGATGATATGGAATTGGAGCTAAAAATGGAGGAAAATCGGTAAAATTTGTAACCTTATCTTTGAACATATAACATGATTTTATGAGAAAAATATTATTGTTAAGTTTTTACTTATTTTTGACAAATAACTTAGAAAGATATAAATAATTTGGCTTTTTTGATAAAAGTCAATATACTTTAGATTAATCTATAGCACTTGTCTATCTATAACACTTGTCAAAAATAAAGAATATATTTTAAAAGAAAATAGTATTTATGGATATGAGTGGTATGAAATAAGTAAGCTTTAAAAATATATATACATTAAAATTTTAATAGTAAATTATTTTTTGACATTTATTGGCAATGGTTTTACACTTTCATTTTCTTAATAGAATTCATATTTCAACCCAATTATTCCAATATATACAAGATAATAAAAGGTTTTTGAATTGTTTAAATTACAAAAACTATTGACTAAATACTATAGCTAAGAGAAATTTACTTTCGCAATACAATAAACGGTACTTTTTCAAATGTATTTTTTAAAAGATTTTTATGTGATTTGTGTTATATTACTCTCTTTCATTCTTTGAGTTTTCTCTTTTGTTCTATCTTTTTTTGATGACAAAGGGGAGAAAAATCAAGAAAAATGGGGCATACCAACAAAGGGAGTAAAATAAAAATTTATATATATGTAGAGTTGTCATCGTCAAAAAGGAAGAGAATGTTAAAACCTCCATTTCTTGTTTGAAGATACAACTATACATTTCGATATATATTGTACAAGCTTATTATATTAAGCAAATCAAATAATGAAGATTAGGGCAAATGACTACAACCGATGAGAAGATTATGACAAATAACTATAACTAATGGGTTCGACGAATGAAGACCATATTTCAGATGAGTTGTTGTATGTGGATCTAGAAAATACTTGTAAAATATCCTTTGTCGATACACACACACAAATATTATAATATTTCTAAAAAACAGATTTTCAACTTAGAAATTTTCAAAATGAAAATTTTTAACAACTTAAATAATGTTATGCAATACCAAGACTGAAATTTGGGCCATGGAGCACAAATTTGCATGTTGTACCAACTAAACTATAAGTGCTTTTGCTACAAAAGTTGGACGTTTGGCAACATTACTCAGACATCTGACCTAGTATTCAAATGTCTAATAAACAAATTTAGATGTCTAAATCATATCTTTTTTAAACACTTTATTTTCTAAAAATAGCCAGACTTCTGAGCCAAAAATTCAAACGTTCGACATTGTTAAAATCTAATTTATTATAATAGAAATAAGATGTCTGAATCATAAGGCCATACGTCTAAAATAGGTCAAAAATGAACGTATTCTTTTCTAGAATGTGTTTAGATGTCTGACCTCAATACGTAGATATTTGACCCTTTCTTAAATTATTTTTAAAATAAAGATTCGGACATCAGACCTTTCAGTTCGGACTCTAAGATGTTGAAATGGTCATATTTCTAAACGTACACTTATTTCTGAAAAAGATCGTCTATTTATGTAAGGTTATGATCCCTTGAAAGATCATCACCTTTCGGCAAACATCTTCATCTCTATAAATGAAGACCAATTTCATTTATTGCAACTATCAAATTCTCACTCTAAAATCTCTGTTCTTTTTGTTGCTTTCTAAAGCAACCAGATTTTCTATATTTGCTTTCTATAACATTGCACGTTCAATTCACAATCATCGAAGGATATTATAGGTAGGGTGTAGTGAAAAGAGACATATTTGTGTTGTCAACAACACATTAAAGTCAAAGTTAGAAATTATTCTTTTAAGTGAAGTCCTATGGGTGATTTTCAGGAATGGTGTTGAAAGTATTGTTCGATTGTTTAGGTGGTCTTGTAGAAATTTGTTCCTCCAGGTAAAGTGAGGGTTGGTTAACGAAATTCCAAAAGGAGTGTACGACTGGATAGGGAGCCCAAACTAATGTAAAAATTGCCAGTGCAATCTTTTACTTACCGCTTTCTTTTAGCTTGCTTGTATTATCAACTTAAGTTATATTTTGCAATATTATAGATCATTCCGCATTCCACACATAAGTCACATCACATAGCGAATTTCATTTGGTATCACAATCTGGCATTTCAAAATCATAAAACCATTTTGCATATAATATAACATAACATTTTACTATTTTCGAACGAGGATAGTTAATCGCATGACCACCACTTCTTACTGGAACAAATTATGCATAGTGGTCCACTAGAATGAAAATTTATATGCAACCTAATAACTTTGCTATTCGAAACATGATTGGGGCCAATTATAAAGCACATACTATTGATTTTATTACATGGACAACTCAACAAGTTATTTAGCCGAAAATAACTCTAAAGCAAAGAATATTCGTTTTGGTCATTGGATAAGAATGAATTTAATAGAGTTATAATATTTAAGTCGACATATGAAATATAGAAATAATTACAAAATACACATAAAGGCACAAACAAAGTTCAATAAAGCAAGATTTCCATGTTAAAAGACCAATAACAACTTTTTAAAATGAAGGACATAGAGCCATTTTCAGAATGTATTCACGTTCCTAAGATATTACACATGCATTTATGTAGTTAGGAGAAAATATATCCAAATATAATATAGTTTCAAAGAATTTAAACTCTTTGGAAAATGAGTGAGAAAGAAAAGTTCTAGCTATTAAAGAAGCAAACGACCTTTCCAAACTCAGTGTCAAAGAATTAATCGGTAATCTAATATCTTATGAAGTAAATTTCAAGTTAGGAAGCAATAAGAAATGTAACACCCCTAATTTTAAATAACATTATTCAAGAGATTTAAATAGAAAATTTAAATAGAATAATGTAAAGACTAGAGTGATAAGGGGATTGAGATTTGAAAACTAAATAGAGGTCGTTCCTTAACTAGATGAAATTATAAGAATAGGTTTATAAAATGGCTTTATAAGTTAACTACTTAAGAGAATGAGGCAAGGGTATTATGGCAATAGTCGTATATAAACCCATAACCCCTAAACCATTATCTCATTCTCATTATCATACTTTCAAAAAACAAAAATAAAGGAGACCAAGGTCGGCCATAACCCTAAAAGAAAAGGAATTCAAAAATCATTAGAAGAAAATATTCAAGCCGGGAGATTAAACAAGAGAAAATCTCAATATTTGTTTTGTTCGTTCGATAAGAATGAATTTAATAGAGTTGTTATATTTAAGTCTACATATGAAATATGGAAACCATTACAAATTTCACACAAAGGAACAAATAAAGTTCATTAAAGCAAGATTTCCATGTTAAAAAATCAATAACAACTTTTTACAATGAAGGACAATGAGCCAATTTCAGATACATTATTAGGAGAAAATATATCCAATGTGCTATCTATCGAAGGAGCAAACGACCTTTCCAAACTCAATGTTAGAGAATCAATTGGTAATCTAATGTCCTATGAAATAAATATCAAGTCAGGAAGCAGGAAGAAATGTAACACCCCTAATTTTAAATAACATTATTTAGGAATCGAGGTTGAGATTTGAAAACTAAATAGAGGTCGTTCCTTAACTAAATGAAATCCTGAGAATAAGTTTATAAAATGGCTTTTTAAGTAAACTATTCAAGAGAATCGGGCAACGGTATTATGGGAATAACCGTATATAACCCTATAATCCCTAATCCGTTATCTCATTCTCATTATCATACTTTCACAAAACAAAAACAATGGAGACCAAGGCCGGCCATAACCCTAAGAGAAAAGGATTTCAAAAATCATTAGAAGCAAAGATTCAAGCTAGGGAGATTAAAACAAGAGCAAATCTCAAGTTCGTTATCCAAATAAGGTGAATAATATTCTAAACCATCCTATATATGGTTTAATGAACATCTTAATTTCGAGTTTAAGGTTTTAAAACCATTTGGATGATTTGAATGTTGATATGCTTTGATTTCATGCCATGTTTAATTTAAACAAGTATGTTTGTAAAAATTTGATTTGATTTTGAGGTTAAATCATGTATAATGGGTTTCAAATGCCCTGCAGATTTAATATGTTATATAAAACATTATTTTAGAGATGGGTATAAATTTTCATAATAATCCAAGCTATGGATAACTTATTATAAATTTTGAATAGAAGAAATAGATAATTTGAGTTTAAAATTAATTATGGCAATTATATAAAGGATTTTGGATCCGAAATTTATATAAGTTAGAAAACATATTAGAAGTGAATTGAGATGATTTTTGGGGATTTTTCCTAATTGATTTACAGTGGAAATTAAATTAATTAAGTGAGGACTTAAATGTCTTAATTGTTTTGTTAAAGGAAAGGGCTTCATTGCTAAAATATATTTAATTATTAATTGATGAATTCGATAGCCTTTCTAGAAAAAGAGTTTGGTAAAGGATTTGGCAACCAACCATATTTTAACAAATAAGGCAAGTAGATAAAAAGAGATTTCATTTAAAGGCTAAAAATTAGTTTTCTTTGGATTTACTACTTCGCCACTTCCATCTGATGGCTTTTGACACCATGCCTCCATAAAAGAACCTACTCGAAACCAATGCACATGGTATTAAGCATTTGATACGTAATGCATTGGAGAATGATGGAAGGTACAATGTCGAAACCTAGCTTTTGAATTGGTAGAAGTTATCCACTACTTACTTCGACTTATGAAAGATGCTTTCGAAAGGGTTGAAGGTACTTTTAAATATCTTTTGAATGGATTGCCGCTTGCCTTTATTTTAAAAGTAGCTTTGGATTGAGTTGTCGCATATTAAGTTTGGAAAAGAAGCTTTTGAAAGGGTAGTTGCTTTTTTACCTAGTCGAAACCTAGTTCCTTTCTTAATACCTTTCGAATTGGTTAAAGGCCGCTTTTCTTCATAACCTTGTAAAAATGGGTTTGAAAGGGAAGCTTTTGTTTTATTAATATTGAAGCCACTTACCAATGCTTTCGAAAAGGTCCTTATAGTCCCTTATATTAAAATTTTCGAAGGCAACGGTTTCGAATGGTCATTTTAAAGCTATCCTTTTCCTCAATTCTTTTACTTAAAGATCATTGCTTTCGAAAGGGTGGTTTCGAAGTCATCTATTCCTCGAATTATTTTACTTGTGGACAGATGTTTTCAAAAGGTTCACTTTCACTTATGTTCACTTTGACCCAAAAGTTATATTTAAGGTTAAACCCAACGATTTTGAAAGAGATGCTTTCAAATGGTTTTGAAGCTATGCTTCTATAAATTTTACTTGAACTAAGTGGTTTCGAAAGAAAAGCTTTAATACTTTCGAAGGGTATGTTTTAATGGTTTCGAAAGAAAGATTTTAATGTTTTCAAAAGAAATGTTTTAAGTGTTTCGAAAGTATACCTTTAAGTGTTTTGAAAAGAAGGTTTGAATACTTTCGAAAGGTGTGTTTCAATGGTTTCGAAAGAGAGGGTCTAAGGTTTCGAAAGCCTTAGTTTTCTAAACAAGGAACCTACTCTCAATTTTTAACATAAATCCATGGTATTATGAAAGAGTTTCTAAAATGGCATTTAACTTTAGAGTTTTTGGAGAATTTTTACTTGCTAAAGATAATAGGTTGAGGTTATTAATCATGTTTCAATTGAAAATATTTACAAGGAAATTGAACCATAGATGTTTATGTTTTTATGTTATAATCAATTAGCATATGTGCTTCTTCTGTAAACATATTCACTTTATAATTAACTGATATCTACATTTTGGGATGTTAAGGGCATAATAACTAGTTAGGTTGACCTAGTGGTGAATATATATTGAATTAACTCCTATGTGAGTAAGATTACATCCAGGAGGTCAGGTGGACCAGAATATAGAATGCCCAAAGACTAATCAAAGGGTTACAGGTTTATATAGGTTCTTATTAAGCCCATGAAAACTATGTATGGAAAAAATTATTAGCAGGGGATAATAGGTTCTTAGTGATCCCGTGAAAACTATATCTGGATTAAGTTATTGATAGAGATCAATAGGTTCTTAGTTAACCCATGAAAGCTATGATATGAGGAAAGTGATTGGAGAACCCAATAGGTTCATAGTGAGCACATGAATACTATAATTGGATGAGGTTATTGGTAGATACTAATAGGTTCTTAGTAAACCCATGAAAACAATGAAACCGGATAGATAGTCCATAAGTTTTGAATAGGTTATTAATCAGTCCATGAAAACTAATAGGTTAATAGTGACCCTAGAAATTATAACTTAAGACATATAGTCAAATGAATGGGGATGGGAAATGTAGAATATAATGCATATTTGCATATCATCATGGTATATTTTATTATGTTGTGTTTGAACCATTGTAGATGCATGTGCGTAATAAATGGTTATTATAAATTGAGTTTCGATGCCAGTGAGGGGAAAACCCATTCCACTAAGTGGCATGGTCTCACTAGATATCTATATGGTTCAAGATGGTAGGTTATTATTCATACCAGACTTTTTGTCTGACTCGAAGTTTATGTTTTCCTCTTAAACTCTCGGGTGCTCAATTAACTTTGAGTAGTCTGAGTGCTAAGGTTTTCAGATTCTTCTTTAGATGAATAAGCTTTTGGAGACATGCAAGAGCAAGCCAGCTATTAGAGTTCTTTTCTATTTGATTTCATTATGTTTGGATGTTATGACAAAGCTGTTTAATTGCCTATCCAAGGGGGCATTTTCATATGTTTCTCTTGGCATTTTTGTAATAACTATATTTCTCTAAACATGGTTTACGAACTAAGATTATGTATGAATTTGAAAATGGGTTTGAAGTTGAATGATAAATTTGTTTTATGATTTTTAAAAAATATCATATTTGTATGTTTCTATTATATCAGTGTATCTAACATACTTCATTTGATCATCGAAAATTAATAATTATGGATGTCTGCAGCAACCATAGCCGTTAGTTTTGGGCCTCCAAGCGGGGGATGTTACAAGAAAAGGATAAGAGATCAATTGCTTTTCAAGCCAAAAGATGATTCGAATATTGATAACAACGATTTAGCCTACCTTGCTAAGGGTTTCAAAAGTACTAGAAATCAAAGATGGCGATAAACAACTTTAATAGCAACTCATTAACTATGAAGTTCTTTGAATGTGATAAGGCAACCACATTAAAGAGATTGTCCAAACCTAAATAATGAAAAAAGTCCAAAAGGCAAAAGTGGCAGAACTAAAGAAAAAGGCATTTCAAGTCGCTTGGGATGACTTTGACTCTTCTTCATCCAACAAGGAAAATGACACCGAGCGAGCAAATGCCTATGTTATGGCATCCGGTAATGAGGTTCGTCAAACTTACTCTTATGATAATGTACTTAAAATTAATATGGGCATTACAAATAAAAGAAAAGTGAAAAGAAACTTATGAAAAACTAGATAGAGAAAAATTAAAAATAGATATGTAAAGATAAAAAAAGTGGTTCATAAAGAAGAATTACGTAAAGTAGAAGAATCTAGTGGAATTTTGACATCTCAAATTCAAGCATTGTAAGTGAACTAAATATCGATCAAGTTGAGTATGTCAAACTTTCAAAAGAAAATAATGATTTACAATCATCGCTTGATATATCTAAAAATCAAAGTGTTTAAATGGAATCTCATATTAATGATTATCACAACCTATTTCAAAATTTAATAAAGGTAAGGAAAATTTAACAAATTTGATGAATATTTCCAAACCTTCCTTTAGTTAAAATGGTTCGGGATTCTTCTAAAATTGGTAATTTTGGTTCTAAAAGGTGTTGAATTTTGGAGACACTATATGGAGAATTGAAGTGTTGGAAGTAGCACGGTGACGAAGAAGACAGTTCACAAAGTGAAGCTCGAAGGAGGAAGATGTGGTAAGGAAGGTGGAGCACTGCTGAGTGCATAGGCACCTAGATGTCTGGGAGAACTTCCCAAATGTCTGAGCTTCAGGGATTTGTAATCCCAAACTTTCTGCTAGACATTTGGAAAAAGGTACCAAACTTTGAAGACTCAAAGAAAGGGTTTCTCGAGATTATTTCCAAATGTCTGGCAGCATCGGCCAAACGTCTAAGCCGGTATATGCTGCCTATTTTACCCGTGCTGACTGGATTGATTAGTGTAGGGTTCAAGGGGCAAATCAGGTATTTGCCAGGACGAGATTTCTCCCTATATAAGCTATTTTCAGAATTCAAAGGAAGATGACTTGAATTACTCCAAGTGTTTTGTTCGAAGCTTCATCCTTAATCAAATAAGGATTAAGAAAAAATAGTTTTCTTCAATTCTGTTCTTTACTAATCCATTCAATTTGAATATTGATCATTGTAATCAATCTCTTATACTCTTCTTATTGGTATTAATAAAGGCTCTCTCTCGAAGTGGATGTACACTAAGAAGACGTTAGTGGAACCACTATAAATTGACATGTGATTTATTTTATCGTTATTGCTTTGTTTTTCTATTGCTTGTTGGGTTATTGTGGTTTCTGTTTGGATTGGCTGAGATTTGATTCGAGTTATTGATCGGTTGTTTTTGCATATCTTATTACGATCTCATTTTCTACAGTGCTTTGGGGTTTTGATCTGAGTGGTCTCGAGTTAGAATTCCTCATAACATTTGGTATCAGAGCAGTGTTGGTAGGTGGTTGTAGAAATGCTGAAATCAGATAGTACCTCGGGTAATCCCTTAATAGTTGGTCAAAGTGGTGTGGCGCCGTAGGTACATGGGTTGTACGTGGTTTCAGGATCACAATTGTTTATAGACAAGTGGAATGACGATAATGATTTCAAAAGGTGGCAATGGAAGATGAAAGCGGTTCTTAGGTGGAACCATATGCATCATGATACACATTTGCTGCCAGTGGATATCTCGGATTTTGAGAGAGAGGAAATGGAAGAGTGGGCATTCACTATACTCCAGTCTGCTATAGGAGAGAGTATGATCTTCGAAAATAGTGGTTATACTACCGCTAAGGGAATTTGGGACAAGTTGGAGGAGTTGTATATGAAGAAGTCACTTAGAAATCATTTGATCTTATTGTGAACATTCTTTACCTATGAGATGAAGGAGGGTACTTCACTTAAGGTTCACTTGAATATCTTTGATGATTTTCTAATGAAGATGAAGGTGGTAGATTTGATGACTAAGGAAGAACAAAAAATGATGATATTACTGTGTTCATTGTCGGATCATTATACGGGTTTCTCAAAGATTTTGATGACAGTTGGGATACTTTGACTCATGATGATATCAAAACATGTCTTCTTAGCAAGGAGTTACGGGATCAAATGAAGGATTTGAGTGATAGAAGTAATGGTGCTGTAATGGTCACAGTTTATTTGTGGAGAAGGAGAGAAATGGGAAGAAAGGGAAATGAGGGCATTCTAAATTAAGAAAGCCTGGTTGGAGAGGAAAGTCAAGGGAAAGAAATGGCAAGTGCTTTATTTGTAAGAAGCTTGGTCATTGGGAGAACGAGTGCATGGACAAGGAGAAGGCAAAGAAGGAAGTATCATCTTCATCTATTGCGGTGGAGAGTGGGATTGGCAAGGGAGACATAGATGTTTTGATGGTGGTAGCTCAGATGTTTCGGGTAGCGAATGGGTGCTCAATTCAGGGGTGTTTTATCATATGACGACGAATAGGAATTGATTTTCTTCTTATGTCAATAAAGAGAGAAATTCAATCGTTATAGGTAATGGTGATATCTGTAAGTCGAAGGGCATTGGTTCCACGCAAATTTGGCTGTTTTGATGAACAGGTTCGTGCTCTTACTAATGTACGCTATGTTCCGAGACTTCGAAAGTCTCTTATTTCCTTAGGGCAATTGGATTCTTTAGGTTGTAAGATCACTATTGAGAGTGATAGCTTGCGGTTTTCAAAGGGTGCTCTTGTGGTGATGAATGGTGCTAGGACTCATGGTGTTTATTTGCTTCATGGTGTGACTATTGAAGGTGAAAATTGTGTGGGTGTTGATCCTCCTTGTGGCTTGGATGCGACTAGGTTGTGACATTTGAGGTTAGGTCATGTCTCAGAGAGGAGTTTGGTTATTCTTTGAGAGATAGAGATGATTGATGGAGAGAGTTTCAACAAGATTTATTTCTGCAAGGAATAACATGCTTGATTTTTGTGAGGAATCTGTCGTGAGAAAGCAAAAAAAAGTATCATTCGGTGAATGAGAGAATGATTCGAGAGAGGTTCTTGAGTATGTGCACATGGATGTTTGGTGACCGGCAAGGGTAGCTTCTTTTGGAGGGCAAGGTATTATATTTTTCATTGATGATTTTTCTTGAAAGGTATGGGTGTATGTAATGAAGGCCAAGTCGGAGGCATTTGCAAAATTCAAAGTATGGAAGACTTTTGTTGAGAATGACATTGGATAGGCTTTGAAGGTTTTAAGGTCCAAAATGGTGGAGAATATGTTCCAAGAGAATTCTTGGAGTTCTACAAGTATCATGATATTCAAAGGCATTTTACTACATTGGGAGATCCACAATCGAATGGTGTTGTGGAGAGGATAAACCGTACTCTAGTAGAGAAAGCTCGAGGCTTCACATTGACATCAGGTTTGTGTAAGGGATTTTAGGCCTAAGCATTGTCAATCGTGTTGCATATTATTAATTGAATTCCATGCTCAGCTATTGATAAAAAATATATCAGAGGAAGTATGGTAGGAAAAGAGCATGGACTTGAGTTATCTTCGTGTGTTTGGTAGATCAGTTTATGTGCATGATCCGGGAAATGATAAGCTTGAAATTAGAGCTTTCAAGGGGATCTTACTTGGTTATATAGACGGAGTAAAAGGCTACCGAATATGGAATCCGAAAATGAAGAAGGTTATGAATTCTTGTAAAGTTACTTTTTATGAGTCGGCTTTGTTCAAGGAAAATGAGAGCTCATCGAATGTTCTAGATTTGGTTCATGGTGAATCAAAGGAGAAGGAAGCTATTCCCACTTTTCGTCCAAAGAGTAGAGTGGTTGAAGATGCTTGTGAGGAGGAAGCGGTTGATGTTACATCACATAATCCACATGGTTCCTCTAGTAGTGTTGATGATGTACATGATTTTAGAGAGTATTTGGTTCAAGGTGGAGTCGAAAGGAGTTTGAGTGATGGTATTGCTACTTGAATGGGCCGTTATGCTATAAGGCCACCCGACAAACATAGTGATTGGATATATCTTAGCTTTTGTGGCAATTTGGATTGTGCTCTTTGTTAACCCGCCTTTTGGCAAGGCCATGGACAGGAGGATTGAACTAAATCGATTACTCGTTTGTCGAGATAGGAATACGATAGATTTGAGTCAGCTGGATGGAAACACAATCAATCATGGAGGGTTCGATGTTGGCCGTTCGGTCTGGGAGGCGTGGTTCGGTTAGGATGAGGCCATTCGGTCTAGAAGGCATGGTTTGGTATGTTTGGAGTTCGGCCATTCGGTCATGCATGGCTTGGTCGAGGAGAGGTGGTGAAGCATGGTTTGATTATTGGTGGTTCGGCCATGCGGACGGGCCGTTCAACCAAGGTGGTTCGGTCATACTGGAGTGGTTCAGCCTTGGTGGGTCGATCGTGTAGGGTCGGTCGGGGTAGGTAAGTTAGTGGATCGGCACGTGGAGATCGGTTCGGCATGTATTCGAAAATGGGATCGGCCTTAGATTCATATGGTTGGCCCTTTGTGGTTCGACTTCGGAGGGGTTATGATAGGTGGATCGGCCTCTAGTGGTTCGACCATACAGGTTTAGTCAGCATAGTTGGAAGTTAAGAATGGAAGAGTGGGTCGACATAAGTTTAAGAGCAAGTTACTTCGAGTCACGAGCGAGTTTGCTCCGGGTCATCTTCGAGTCATTCCCGAGGCAACATTGGATCTGTATGTCTTAGCGCAGGGTCGGTAGATGTGGATCGGCTTGCCTGGGTCGGTCGTAGCATTGAGTATGGTTCGGCTATGGCATTGATGGGCCCAGATTACTCAGGAAGCCCAACAACTCAGGTTTTGCCTATAAATACAGCATATGGGGCTTCAGAAAATCGATCTCTTCATTTGGTTTCCCTTCTTCTTCTATACTAAGGCTGCTCTTCCATTGTTGTTTCAAAAATACTGGATTGTAACTGTAATTGATTCTATATCAATAAAAAAGAAATTTTTGGAGTGGACGTAGGCCGGAGTCAGCTAAACCACTATAGATCCTCTGTTCTTACTGCTTTCTTTTTTATTTTTACTGTTATTCATATTTATACTCTCTAAAATACATTCTATCTATGTTCTGTGACTATGATTTGGTGCTTTCATCTGGATTTGTGTGTTAGTGACCAATTTTGGCGCTAACATTTTGGTGCTTTCATTGAGAGAGCTAGCACATGGGGATTTAGAAGCTTGGATTTTGGATTTAAAGGCTTGGGAACTTGGCTTCTGAAGACTAAGGCAAAGCAATCAAATAGGAGATAGAGGACGGAAAGAAGTCGGCAGGAGGGAAGTTAGGAGGCTTCCTGTGGAGCTAATCAAGCCTTCGTCTACATCACTAGGGACGAGATGCAGGTCAAGATGAATTCCATGCACGAATAGTTGAAAAGGCAAGAGGAAATGATGCAGGCACTTTTCAGACCATTTGGACAAGCATGAACTGCAGGAGCTCAGATCCGTGGAACTGGATCAGAAGGACTCAATTGGCAGGTAGATGGAGTGGTTCAGTAGGGGCAGCCCTAATCAGCAAACAACTATCAATCTGGGTGGACCTAGACTCGAAGGCATGCCACCAGGTAATGCTAGACCAATCAATGAAGGGATACAAGATGATGCTGCGCAGCCCGACGCCAACAGGAATGCAGGAGTGCATGACGAAGAGTATGTAACGGAATTCCCTCAAGGACTTGGAGGGCACTTAGGAAATGTAGATGGGGGGCAACCCTTGGCGGGTAACCCTGGATTAGCTGACATCATCAGGTGAACTATTTGCAGAGGTCTGGCAAACGGGGATTTGGAGGGACTAAACAGAAGTCCGTTTACCCATAACATTAGGATGGCTAGGAATCCACCCGATTTCACGCACTGTGAAAGTATACAATGATAAGGCGGATCCCACTGACCACTTGATGAGGTACACAAGGCATATGGAAGTGCTGGAGGCATCAGAGGAGGTTATGGCTCGGTGTTTTCCCATATACTTGACCGATATAGATGTTATGTGGTTCAGACAGCTAGAGGATGGATCTATTGGAACATGGACAGAACTGGTGGATAAGTTCTTAAGACAGCTTTGAGTTTATATAAAAAGGCCGAAGAATGTGATGACACTAACGTCGATAAAGAATAGGGCAGATGAATCGCTTAGGACTTTCTTAACTCGATTTAACGCAGCAGTTGCCTCGGTGGATCGGCCGGATCCATCAATGGTTCTAATGGTGACGGTTTGTCAGGAGTCAGGGATAATTCATATTTCAAAGTATCATTGATACGGGACCCACCAATGGATCTTGGTGAATTCTTTCATGAAGTTGAGAGATTTCTTCGACAAGAGGATGTGTGTTTGGATATGAAATCAAAGGAAGTAAGCATGGTTAAGGATGGAGGACCTCCCGATGAAAGCTCGGTAAAGACAAGGATAATGGGAAAAGGAAGTGCCGGGGAGAACCAAAATTCTCCACTTACACAGGGTTGAATGCAGTAATGGAGTGGATATTCTTGGATACACGGGATCACCTTCCTTATCGAAGGCCGACAAGGAGGGAAACCTTAGAATGCGAAAAGGCATCAGGAAGGCACTGTCTCTTTCATGACCTGGACGGGCATGATACTAACAGCTGCCAACATCTAAAGGATATAATCGAGGAGCATGTAAGGAATGGCTAGTTGCGAAAATATGTCGAAACTCGAAATGCGGTGGTGGAACAGGAGTAGCCACCGCCTACCCTGAACGATGATGGCGCAAGGTCCAAGAATGGTGGTAGTTGGTCATCAACTAATCATGATGGTTTGGAATAAGTTACAAGCTACGGCAAATGACTAAATCACTTACTCATGTACGGGGTCAGAGGTAACCCTTATGCATGCTCTAAGATGATGGTTTACCAAGATGATCCGGTTTGTGAAATCTGTCTTTTCCTTTCGGCTTGGACATTTTCTTTTTTCTACTTTTGTTTTGGAGTTCGGTTTAAACTCCAGGTTTTGTTGGTTTTATGGTTTGGATTTTGGTTTGGATGCTTGATTTTTGATGTGGAATTTAATTTGGACTTTTGAAATGGATTTATGGTTTGAATCTGAGTCTCAGATTCAATTTTGATTGAATTTTATCTGGTTTTTGGCTAAAAGGTCATCGAGTATGGACTATGCTCGACAAGGGTTCGGAGAGACTATAATTCGGCCTAGGACTTGGGCCCCATATCACCTATCAGTTACTATCATAGGTTGTCGAGTATGGACTATACTCGGCAAGGGTCCAGAGCGACCAGGATTTGGCTTAGGACTTAAGCCACGACATTACTCAATGTTCAGGGACACTGAACCAGGAACACCATGGCATCGTTTGACATAGGTCGTCAGGTATAGATTGCGCTTAGCAAGAACCCAGAGAGGTTACGGATTTAGATATTGGCTATGAACAGCTAAGGATTTAGGCTTGGACTCGGAGTGGTCCTGGATTTGGATATTAACCCGGAGAGGTCGTGGATGTGGTTATTGGTTATTGGATATGAATAGCTAGAACTAGGTTGTCGGGTTTGGATGGGCGTGGAATTGGATGAGGATTTGGTTACTGGATAGGAATTGGATATCGACTTGGAGCAGTCGTAGATTTGGATAAGAGTACGGCAATGACACTTGGGTAAACTGGATTGGATTATGAATCGAAAAGTATAGCTATGGATAACATATGAACTTCGAATATTAGATTTAAGGCTATTCAAAACACACCTTCCAATAGCAAGGAATGTTTTGGGGGGCAAATGTTAACCCACCTTTTGGCAAGGCCATGGACATGCGGATTTAACTAGATCGACTACTCGTTTATCGAGACTAGAATACGTTGGGTTTGAGTTAGCTGGATGGAAAGACGATTGGTCATGGAGGATTCGGTGTCGGTCGTTCGGTCTGGGAGGCATGGTTTGGTATGTTTGGAATTCGACCATATGGCTTGGCCTTTCGGTCATGCATGGCTCGGTCGAGGAGAGGTGGTCAAGCATGGTTCGGTTATTTGTGGTTCGGCCATGCGGCCCGGCCGTCTGACCAAGGTGGTTTGGTAGTACTGGAGTGGTTCAGCCTTGGTGGGTCGGTAAGTCAGTGGATTGGCACGTGGAGATCGGTTCGGCATGTAGGATCGGCCTTATAGTCATGTGGCTCGGTCTTTTGTAGTTTGGCTTTGGATGGGTTATGATAGGTGGATCGGCTTCTAGTAGTTCGGCCATACAGGGTCGATCAGCATAGTTGGAAGTTAGGAATGGAAGAGTGGGTCGACATAAGTATAAGAACAAGTTACTTCGACTCACGGGCGAGTTTGCCCCGGGTCATCTTCGAGTCATTCCTGAGGCAATATTGGATAGGTGTGATTTAGCTCAGGGTCGGTGGATGTGGATCGGCTTGCCTGGGTCGGTCGTAGTTGTAACGACCCAAAATTTTCTAAACCCGAAAATTCCAGATAGTTATGAAAAAGAAGAAAGAGATAGAAGAAGAACAGAAATACCAAACATCTCACAATCGCAGCGGATAAAATATAATAATAAATAATAATAATTTACAAAAGAATACTATATCTATAGATTACATTTTATATGCATCAGAGTTTCACATATATATACAGTCACTGAATACATACAATTATCATGACTAAGATTTACAATAATATAAGTACAGCGGATAAACTCTATACGATACTGTCATCCACTTTGCCTCCTAAGCTCCAGAACGTCCTAACCTGAAAACCTGTAATACTCGGTCTGACCCGAGCATTACACCAAAGTAACACCCGGGTCAGGCTGGAAACCAGCGTGAGTAAATCCAACTAACATGGAATACCAAAGGAATCAACTTATATAAACCCGAGGTAACATATATCAATTTATCCGATTCACCATTTGCTATAGACAACACTTATTCCACATATCAATTTCTAAGTACCAACTTAGATAAAAATAATCCAATTCACTTAAATCATTTCCTTTCAACCTATTGATTTCTCAAATCAATTTATAAAAATTCGAAGTGGTTTCGGGTATTACCCAATACCCGACCCCGGCCTCTTCGAATCTCATGTCATCTTAACCCAACTTATTCAAATGAAATACACAACATTTCATATCAGAGATATCAACTCATTTCAAAGCAACCAATACCAACAATCATTCATCAGCAAATCTTAATCACATACAATTCAATGCAATTGATTCTAATTGAATTTCAAATCTCCGTTGCTCGGATTCCTTTATTAATTAATTCCAAACCAATTAATCAGTCATCCATTCACTATCCATTCATCTTAATTAATCACCCTGGATTAATTATGTTGCAATTACATTCAAGTAATTATCTTTAACTAATTTCACGATATTAATTATTCTTAACCCAAAATCAATAAGAAATCTTAATTACTTCATAAATTAATTAACTATATTAATTACATTAATCCTTAATTACTTATATTAATTAATTTCTCATAAGTCATTTATTGGGATTAATTCATCTTAAATTACATCCTTAACTATATAAATTATGAATTCCAATTATATCTCCATTATCCTAATCCAATTAAATTTCATCAATCAAATCATGATATTAATCACTCTCAAACAATCTCGACCTGTATTTAACTATCTTTTATTTTCTTCATTAAATAAATAACTTACTCCTTAGTTAATTATCTTATTTACCCTTTGATTTCTTCCGCAAAGTAATTATATTTCATTTATTTCATTAGGCAATTACTCGCCACTCTATTCGATTATTATTTTGAATTACTTAATCTTCATAAATTAACTCATAACTTAATTAATTTGTTCAAACCATTCATTACTAAATTAATTAACCTAATCGCTAATTATTTTTAATTAATTAATTATCTATTTTAATTACCTTACTAATTTAATGAATCTCAAACCATCAAATCCTTATTAACATTCAAATGAAAACAATTCTTATTTATGATTTAAGTTTAAACAACTTAAAACCCCAATACTTCAAGTCAAACCTCAATTAACTTGAGATCCAACCAAAACAAAGTCACATCATCATCAATGCACATCCAATCAATTTAAGCACTCAACTAATTATTTAAATTTAACCATTTAAATAGAAATCTAGAAATGTGAGGTTTTACTCACCTTTGATTTGTTTTTCGCAATCCATTCCCATCCGGCTTGTTTCCCTTTCAGATTCAAACAATTCTCATAACTCGATTAAGGACTGAGTATCTCCAGAAAGTGTGCCTTTGATCGCCAAGCTTGACAGCATTATGGAGGTGATATGTGAGCCTGCAAATCGTATTCCAACCCAAGCTTCAGCGCAATCAGACCCCACCCAACTGGAAGGGGTATTCTCCCACAAACTAGCCAAAGATTTGAGTGCAGCAGCTGATTCTTAACAGAAGCCACAACACCCTTCTCTTCAATCAAACTTCTCAGGCAACCCATCCGTAGGCAAAATCGAAGCCGCTATCGCCCCTTTCAAAACAGCAACCTTCCTTAGCCCCAAATACCTCTTAAACTCCTTCGATGTCAGATGCGAGAACTATGTGACTCCATGTTCCGCACGTGGATCCAGTACCTAGTGCCTCCTCGCCCTTCTCAAGTTTGCCTTAAAGACTCTGAACCTATGAGCATGCTCTTCCACACTCCTATAAGACTTCTTGAACTTCTCAATAAACTTGGCAAACTGAAATAAAGTAGTCAGATAATAGCATTTGATGTAAAGGAGAGAGGCGGAAATTGAATCGCGGAGAAATTTTTTTTTTCTTTTTTTTTTCTGAGGTTCGATCTCCATTTCAATGGAGATGGGAGAACGGGGAAAAATATAAGGTCGAGAATGGCTTCCTGTGTACGCCTATTTACTTATAAAAATATCTCTGACCAAAATGTACTTCAATTTTTATTATAAAATACCGAAAATATTTCGCGTTGAATAACGCAAAATCCCGAGCCCCGAATCAGACATGCCGACAGACGATTATAAGGTTTTACCCATATTCCGAACCCAACGGAACATGTTCCGGAGGCTAATTTGATCGTATGTGCGGTTTACAAAAGAAAACGATCAAATTTCAATTAAATCGATTAAAATAATTTCTAAGCGTTTCGAGCTGCCAGAGTCAAACAACAACTCCGATTGCCATGAAAATTGAAATCTGATAATAACTAACTATTACGGATCCAGTGGAACTGGTTTCGTCGAATTCCAAGACTGTGCCTCGGAAGGCTATTTTAAATGTCAAGCTAAACGATATATTATTAAAACTGAACAAAACACTTCCAAACTCAATTTCTACACCATCACTACCTTCGGTGCTATCAATATAAATTTTATAAGCCTTCAAATTATTTTTAACAGACTTAAAATCCTAGATTCAACAATTACCCAATTTCAATTACTAAATTCAATATTTAGACTATATAATTCAATGATTTAATTATCAAGTAAATATTGATATCTTGAATTCAAGTTAAAATTAAATTTTAAATATTTAAAATCGATTAATTATTTCAATTTAACTCGTTAAAATTTCCGGGTCGTCACAGTAGTGTTGAGTATGGTTCGGCTATGGCCTTGATGGGCCCGGATTACTCAGGAAGCTCAACAACTCAGGTTTTGCCTATAAATACAGCATGTGGGGCTTTAGAAAAGGGATCTCTTCATTTGCTTTCTCTTCATGTTCTATATTAAGGATGCTCTATCATTATTGTTCCAAAAAATCTGGATTGTAACTGTAATTGATTCTACATCAATAAAAAGGAAATTTCTAGAGTGGATGTAGGCCGGAGTCAGCCGAATCACTATAAATCCTTTGTTCTTACTGCTTTCGTTTTTATTTCTACTGTTCTTCATATTCATACTCTCTAAATACATTCTATCTATGTTCTGTAACTATATTTGGTGCTTTCATCTTGATTTGGGTGTTAGTGACCAATTTTGGTGCTAACACACTTCATGTATCCAAGATGAGCCAATGGACCTTGATGACATCATTGATTCGAATGATAGCTCGAACTGGATTTGTACCATGGGGGAAGTTGATGAAGAATCAAACTTAGGATTTGGTTACACTTTCTAAAGGATGCTATTAGGTGCAAATAGATATACAAAGTGAAGGATTGTGGGAGATATAAAGCTAGATTAGTGGCTAAGAGGTTTGCATAAAGAAAATGAAAGGAGTATGATGAAATTTTCGCACCAATTGTGAGACATATTTCAGTCTGGATATTACTTGCTATAGTTGCTATTCATGACTCGGAGTTAGATCAACTTGATGTGAAAACCACCTTCTTGCATGGAGACTTGGAAGAAGACATCTACATGAAGCAAATGGAAGGTTTTTTCGTAGATGGTAAGTCAAATTTAGTTTGCAAGTTAAAGATATCATTATATGGTTTAAAGAAATCACCTAGACAACGATATAAAAGAATTGATCATTTTATGCTTGAAAATGGTTTTAATAGAAGCATCAAGGATGCTTATGTTTATTTTAAGAAGTTGGAAAATAATTGCTGGGTGTATTTACTCTTGCATGTGGACAACATGCTCCTTGCTTCAAAAGGTAAGAATGAAATAAATAATTAAAAACTAAGTTTAAAATCGGAATTCGAAATAAAGGATCTTTGAGAAGAATAGAGGATATTGGGCATGGAAATAGAGAGGGACCGAAAGCATTTTGAGTTAAAATTGACTCAAAAGGAGTACACGGAGAAAGTTCTTTCCCAGTTTAACATAGGTAATGTAAAGGCATTAAATATACCTTTACCTTTGCATGTGAAGCTTTCCAGTAAGAGACCAACTATCTTGGAGAAAGACAAGGATATGCTAGTGTGCTTGGAAGTTTAATGTATGTTATGGTGTGTACAAGGCCCAATATAGCAAATGCCATCAGGATGGTTAGTCGGTATATGACTGATCCGGGAAAATCGCATTGGGAAGAAGTTAAGCTTATATTGAGATACCTTAGATTTACATCATCTCATGGTCTTGTTTTGGTGGTAGTGAGGGGATGAATTACAAGTCAGTTAGCTATTGTAATTCAAACTACGTCGATGGTAGAGATCAGAGAAAGTCAACTTCCAGATATGTCTTTCCACACTTGATGGTACAGCCATAAGTTGGAGATCGAGATTGAAAAATTGTAGTTTCTTTATCCACTACATAGGCGGAGTTGATAGTCGTGGCGGAGGCGGCAAAGGAGGCACTTTATTTGAGGCGATTGTTGTGTGACATGGGATTCGATAGTATTGATGTTCAGTGTGATGGCCAGAGTGCTATTCACTTTGCGGAAATTTTGGCTTTTAGCTCATGGACTAAGCGTATTGAAGTAAGAGAATCATTTTTAGTAGCCATGGATGAGATAAACAAGTATATCTTCGTAATGTGCACATAATGGATAATGCAACAGATATGTTCACTAAGGCACTACAGGTTGGGAATTTCAAGCATGTGTAGAACTTTATTCGCTTGTAAAAATGCTAGGTGCCATGGTGTAACAACCCGCACCTCAATGGGCTAAAACCGAAATCCAATTCCACCAAAGTACAGATCTTTGGATTTTATACCCGCAAATAAGCATAAGCATTATCATAGATTGATAGAAATCTAAACTGATAGTGGAATCAATAATAGGATAAACATACTGACTATGACTACTATCTTGGAAATAAGGCTATTCCTTGGATAGTAGATTTTCACATTATCATCCAGCATGAGAGAAAGAAGACTCTCCAACAACAAAGCACATTCAACTCTAGTGACTCATTCCTCTAAATCTATCATGTGGGTTGTAATGAGGAGAGGGTCAGAATAACGTCCTGGTAACTGGAAAAAATATAAAATGTCCATTACATAAAATTATACCGATAGGTTTCCCTTTAATTGTTATGTCCATCAAAGTTAGCAATTATAATCTAACCATGCATCGCACATGCGATTACACATTATCCCTTCCCAAGGTACGAAATATTAATGAAGCCATATCAGCCACCCAATACTTCCAAATCCATTATTCACTTAATACTTCTAAATATTAAGCGGGCTTCAATAATACTTTAAAAGAGATATAGGTAGACTATGTCATTTACGACCTTAATTGAGGTAGACCTCATCATTTAAGAACTATTCCCAAGGTGGTTTCCTAGCAATGTTGTCAATGTTCAGTGGATCCTACCTACAAGACCTCTAACCACTAGTTATGGCTTTTGACATTTAACTATTACCGCATTTATCGCCGATAAAATTATAGTCATGTAATAAACAGTACCCAAGCCACTTAATACCTTTTATTAGAAAACAGGCAGACTCTGTCATTTAAGACCTTAACTAAGGCAGACTTCATCATTTATGATCTATCCCCAAGGCATTCTCCTAAATGGTACTATTATTATTTCAAATTTAGCAATGTATAAGACTGTACTCAAGCCACTTAATAATTCCCAATAGAAAATAGGTTGACCCCGTCATTTAAGACCTAATTTCGAAAGCATGCTCCTCAAAAGTACTATATAGCTGTCATTGCTTGGAAATCTCAATTGGTTACTTAATACTTCTTTTATAGGAAAGAGGATGGCTTTATAGTCACTTAAGACCCCAAACCTAAAGCAAAACCGTCCTGAGTTATCCACTCTCACTCTTTAATTATAAATACGGCATCTCATTAGGTTACTTCATTCGGTAGGGAGGCGAAACCTTCATCCACTTAAAACGTCAACACTAAAGTAAACCCTTTTTAGAGACATCCTTATTTATTTGTATGGAATCCCACTAGGTTACTCAATACTTCTGTAATATCCCCAAATTTATCAATTTAAAATTTGTAATTTACTTGAATTTTTGGAATTCAATTTGAAGTTAATTTGAATTAATATTAAAATTTTCAAAACAAGTGAAATATTGAGTTTGTTAGTTTAATATTATATCTATATACATATGTATGTGGAATGGAGTGAATTTCAAATTTGAATTTGAATTTGAACTTGAACTTGTATTTGAATTTAAATTTTAAAAAATGAAGTATCTTAAGTAAAATTATTTGGATTCAAATACATTAACATATGTGTATAGTTTATAAATTAGTATTAACCCTTTTCTTTTAAAAAGA
Source organism: Allium cepa (assembly GCA_030765085.1). Taxonomy (NCBI): domain Eukaryota; kingdom Viridiplantae; phylum Streptophyta; class Magnoliopsida; order Asparagales; family Amaryllidaceae; genus Allium; species Allium cepa. The sequence continues at coordinate 295,177,422 of CM060943.1, forward strand.
TTGTATAAATGTAAAAAGAGGATGTAATTATTTAAAAAAGAAAGAAATTAATATAGAAGCTTTTATGTAAAATGTTTTATTGTGCATGGATTAACAAGTGTTAGGATCATAGAAGAATGAATTAACAAGTGTAATAACTTGAGATACAAAATGAACAAGTGTCATCACTTTTGTTTTAATTTTTAAGAAAATTTATAAAAGAAATGTAAACTACTTCTCTCACATCTTTTTATCTCATTTTCAAAAACCTAAAGAAGAAAGAAAAAAAACCTGTACAAGTTTTTAAATCAGAAAGAAAAAAAAATCTGAGAAGCAACAAACCCTCAAACCAATAAATTCATAAACCAAAAAAAAAGAACAACTTCTTCAATTCTTTAATCAGCAACTTAAGATCAAGAGAAGATTCAGGAATCAGGCTTTGTAAATCCAATTTCAACAAATCAAAGCTTCAGCTAATAATCAAGTTCATCATCAGATTTAAGAGTTAAACACTGGAAACTAAAGTTTCAACTCAGCAAGGCTTCAATTAAACAAATCAAGATTATAATTTCCATATTTCAACACTTAGGCTCTTCTATGTTTTTATAAACTAAAGGTAATTTTTTTTTAAATTTTGAGTTTCAAATTGTTAAATAATCAAGAAAATAAATACATCAGAAGCTAAGCAAAATCTACATAACTAGTTGCAAGTAAAATAAAATCCAGTATCAAGTTAAAATAGAAGTTCCAGTTTCAAATAATCAACTTCCTCTCTGCTTCTGTTATCTGCTCTTAGGCTAATAGGTGAGTAAATCTTTCAAAGCCCTGATGTTGATCTGTTGTTTGAATGTATGATGTAGGCAAGTTTGAATATTGTTCTGCATGCACAAAATTTATGAATATATGTAAATTTTTGCCTGTGCATGTTTATGTACAGGTTTATTAATCCTGTTCTAGTTCCAAGTTTTAGAAAAACCTGTCAAAACCCTAAATTCTTTATTTCTAGTGTTTGTTATATTGAAGTGTTGAAATAAAACGTGTTCAGATTCACTAAAACTGAATTTTAAAAATAATTTCATAAACTAATATCAAGAATATGGGTCTAGAACAAGAAAAAGTACTGTAAGCTCCATTTATAATTAAAATTTAATTTCCTCGATTATTCGATTTGATTATATAATCTAAATCATCTTTGAAAATATTGATTTTTAAGATTAAAATCAAGATTTTTAATAATGTATTCAATGAGAAATTTGAAGACGAGCGTGGCATGGTTTTTTATGGAATTCTGATGACCGGCGACGATGTACATCTCGCGATCATGGCAGTTGCTTTCATGATGGTCTGGGGTCATCACAAAATTATTGAGAAAATTTTTAAATCATCGTGGTGGCTGTAGATCATAGAACTAGGGTTTAAACCCATTTTTCTGTAAAGGTCGAAAATGTGGTAGCTGAGACGTCGTTGATAGACCAGAGTCGATCGTACCAGTGTCGTTACAAGCATCGGACGTTGGTGGAGCTTGAGTTGCGATCACGTGATTGCTGATGGCCTGAGGTGGATGATCGAAGTGATTTCATGATGATCGGTTTTGGCTGCAGTTTGGGGTCGATAGCAAAGTGTCGATTTCGTTGACGTGATGGGTTTCTGGGCGCTTGTGGGGTTCAAGTGAGTTGTCGTCGACTCGATGGTGGCTGGAGCTTCGACCGAAGGTGGCATTTTCGATTGTGCATATGCACAGCGATTTGGTTTGTATCGGTGGAAAGAAGATTGGGGAAGAAGGGTTCGACTCGAAGCATGCTGCGGGGGTATCGTGTATTCGCTCGAGATTGAGCTCGAGTAAAAATTGTTGATGCGCAAGCATAAACACTTAGTAAAATTTTAAGATTGAAATTTTAGGCGCTCAGGTTGTTTTTCGGCAAGACTCGAAGTAAACAAGCAAAGTTCTCGGGGGTGGCATGAAGCAGGTCTCGAGCCTGCTATGTAAAACAGTTTTTACTTTAAAAAAATTCAAACCTTTAAAACTTTATTTTTCAAACTCCATGTTTTCAAAATGATGATTTGATTAAAGTTTGAATGAATTGAAGATTTAAGTAAGATATATTCAAAATAATTAAATTTTAATTTATTTGAATTGGATACATTATTTTATAAAATTATTTATATTTAATAAATAATGTAATTAAAAAGGGGTAATTATGATAAAATGTTATTTTAAACTAACCTTAACCTTTTAAAGTAACCAATGTGATAAAGGTGATTTATTAAACAAGGTTTAAAAGGATAATCAAAGTAATTAATGTATCTCTTGGTTTGTTAAAACAATTAAATGATTTGTTAATATAGTTATTTTAAAAGTAATTACTTAATTAATTATTTAATATTAAAGATTAATTTAATAAATAATTAAGGTTAATTAATTTGTAATTAATTATTAATTAATTAAGAAGTGATTAATTAATAAAAGTAATTAAGGTTTAATTAATTAACAATTAAGGATTAATTAATTAAGATAATTAATTAAGGAATGATTAGTCAATAAAGGTGATTAAGACTTAATCAATTATAATTAATGATAATTAATCATTGATTAAAAATTACTAATGAAAGTAATTATGTTATTAATAAATTTAAAACCACACGATTTATTCATTTTAATTGAAGATGTTTGATTGTTATTGAATACTGTGTGTTGGATTGATATTTCTGATATGTGATGTGATGCTATGTAATATTAAATGCTTTGTGTTGAGATGTGATATCTGTGATGAATATGCTTCTGTGTGAATGTGAACATCTTTTGGCCCGTAAAACGGTGATTGAATTTCGATGCGACAGGGAGTCGGATTCCAGTTGGTTATCCGAAACCCACATCGAACCCTGAATGTGAATCTTTGTGATTTATACATCCACATGTTTTTAAATTGAGCGCTCACTATTCGATTTAGCCGGCAGAGGACCTTTGTGCCATATAACCCATTCCGAATATGTGATACGACGAAATGGACAGCATTTGAAGAAGGTGGTGAAGGCCGGGCGTCTTCGAGAACTATAGGATAACCTGTCGAATGACTCTACACTGAGTTGCTTCAGTATAGAGATCTCCATATGTGATGGGGAGTCCGATCGAGATTGTGGATTCCTGGATTGCAAGGGCTTCTTCGGATGTGCCTTCGGTTCTGTTCGAACCCAGAACAGACTTGTATGGTTGTATGTCTGACATTACAATTTGAGATATAAAGCTGATTTCTTTCAAATACATTTCTATTGGTGGCGGAGAATTTATTCTCTTAGCTTAACACCCTTCTCTGAGACGTACGAGCTCAGAGGTTATGTAGTTGAAGATTATTAGTGATATACTTCCAAGTAGTGTGGCATGCTGAGTGTTGCTGATATTTGTTGATCGAAGCATGGCTTTGTGAAAAAGCTTAGCTTTGTGGATGAGACTTCGTCGAACCTCACAACCCTGTTTTGGCCGAAACAAGAATCGTGGCAGCAAGGTTATTTGGGGGTAGCGCCCCCTGAGGTTATGTCCATTTCCTTCTGGATTATAAGTGGTATCATAAAATGGAGCCCAGATACTTACTTTGTGGTTGCTACAAACTTATTGCTTTATGGTTGTCGGTTGAGAAGCGCTTCGGATAAAGGTTGGTAAAGACCGGGAGGTGGCATACTCGTGTCAGTTATTACCTAGTTACAGAGGTAATACAGCCTTGTGTAGCAGAAATCCGGTTAGGTTCTCGGGGACGTCCCTCCAGAGGCGTTCCATTTTGTGTAGGAAGTTCCTTTGCATGACCATTTGTTGGAAATCCAAACCAAACAATATGAGCCCTGTACGGTTTTAGTTGTATAACCTGCCATGCAGCGTGGCGGTAACCTGCTACAAAACATGTAGCTATAGTAGGCATACGATGAAATGTGGTATGCTGGCTAAGATTAACATTATACTTTTGAAAATGTTTTCTACACTATGCATTAATAATAGTATCAAAAGAGTTTTCTCGTATTAAGCATATTTGACTATCATAAGAAGAAATCTCCTCCAAGTCTGCGTTTGCATTGTGTGTGTGGTGGGAGGTCTTATGGTAGTTTCATTTTCCAAAAAGCATATCTGTTTTCTTTTATAAAATGTTTTATTTCAAACTACTGTTTTTGTTTACTCATACCAGTTCCATGACTGATCCAGAGTTTATTGTTCCTTTCCTAAACTCTGGGTGCCCATAATTTCCACACGGGCAGCCTAGAAGCAGGTTATCCGTGTTTTTGAGCTAGCATGGATTTTGAAGTCTTTCCGAAGCTATCAGTTTTGGAAAGCTTTTGGATTTGGAAATTCTTTTGAAGCTTTTGGAGTTCTTGGAGGATCTTCTCAAAGTCGAAGTATGTTGGAAACTTGTTGAAGTGTCAATTGTCATTCTATTGTTGTACCATTTTTTTAGCACTCTGATAGTGTTGATCGATGTTTTATGGATATTGTGTCATGTTGTATCCATATTGTCATCAATGATATTCATTTCGTTTTCGCTTTTTGTTTTCGTCTAATGTTGTTATAAGCTCCATCCGAACTGAAGTTCAACGCTTGAATCTCCGGCAGTCGAATACAAGTGAGGTATTTGATGTTGATTTTCAATCGCTGGATTTTGGGTCATGACAAGTGGTATCAGAGCTAAAGGTTGAGTAAGAACTTTAGCTACGGAGTATAACACATTATATGGATCATTAGAGATAAGGTGAAGTATACCCTAGAATGAGTATAAACCGAAAAATCGAAACCCTGAGACTTCTTGGTCTATTCTTTTAACTGTTGATATTTCCTAAGATATCTTGTCTGTATGCCTAAATCAAGTTTTCTTACTATTTACAGATAGTGAGAATGAGCGAAAGAAGAGGACAAGGTAGGGGACGTGGAAATGCCACCACAACTGGTCAACTCCCTACAACAACAACTGTGCCTACTCAACGTCAGTCGAATCCGACTGACTTATATAAGAATTTCTCGAGACTTGGTGGTAAGCCGTTCACTGGAAAGGAATCAATTGTTGAACCCCAAGCTTGGATCCATCCTGTGAAAGAATTTTTAAAGGATTGAAGTTGGAAAACGATCAAAAGCGACTAATGGCTTCTTGGCAACTCCAAGAGAAAGCATTAGCTTGGTGGGAGACAGTTACTGTGGATGAGCCGGAAGATCAAATTACTTGGAGACAGTTTAAAGAAGTGTTTGAGCAGCGATACATCCCATCTGTTGGTATCTCTCGAATGTACCAGGAGTTCCTAGATATGAAACAAGGAAGCTTATCTTTTGAGGAGTACTTGAATAAATTCAATGAATTGTCTCGATTTGGTCCAGAGCTAGTGAATACACCCATGAAGAAGAATGAAAAATTCATTCGAGGAATGAATAAGGAGTACCACAAGAGGATGACAACCCACATTAAAGAATCCTTTTCGGACTTGATCGATATGGGTTATCAATATGCCACTCTAGATATGCAAAAGTTCTGAAACAGAAAGGGAGTTCAAGTAGTTCGAATTGGAAGAAAAGAAAATTAGAAGTAAAGAGGCTGGTTCAAGACAAGAAGAAGAGGAGGAGTAATCAAGAGAACTCGGTTAGAAATGTTACTTGTTATAATTGTCAGGAGAAAGGCCATTTAGCAAACGATTGTGAGAAGCCAAAGAAACAAGTGAAGAAAGATCAACTTGTAAAGACAAGCCAAAGATCCAAGGAATGCTATTGTTGTCACCAGCCAGGTCATGGAGTTAAGAATTGCCCAAAAAAGAAATAAGCACAAATAGAGAAAGTGTACACAATAGAAGATAACCCTTCAATTTCAAAGGCGGATGAAGGAAAGGGAGTTTTGGAGGGTAACTTTATTGTTGGTGAAAGAGTTGTTAGAGTTTTATTCGACACGGGAGCTTCACATAGCTTTATCTCCCAACAAATCGTGGATGAATTAAAAATTAAGCCCAAGTTTGTCGATGAACCTATTTGTGTGAAGAATCTAGTGGGTGGTCCCGCAAATCTTTGTCTATATTGTAGGAGAGTGGCTATCTCGTATTCTGGCCATCGATTTCCTATTAACCTTTATGTTCTCGACTTCAATTAATTTGAAATCCTACTCGAGAAGAATTGGTTATCGAAACACGAAGCCAGATTAGATTTCCACAACCGAACGATTCTGGTCAAAACAAAACTTGGAGATTTCATTGAAATTTCTTATGGAGACCCTAGTCCAAAAAGGGATAAACTGATGTATACTTTAGGATATCCAGAACCTAGTCTGGAATCCATTCCTATTTTCCAGCATTTTCTCGACGTATTTGAAGAAGTGAAATCTTTACCCCCACACAGAGAGGTTGAATTCAGAATTGACTTCGTTATGAATGCTTGTCCTGTCGTTCATGCTAGTCGCATATTGGTGCCCGGGAAAGGATTGAACTAGTCAAGTAAACTGGTGATTTGCTAAAGAAAGGATTGATTCGTCCTAGTGTTTTTGAATGGGGTTCGGCTGTAGTTTTTGTGGCTAAATCTGACGGGTCTTTGAGATTGTGTGTTGACTACCGTGATCTCAATAAGTAAACTCTCAAGAACAAGTTTCCTTACCTAGGATCGACAACTTATTCGATCAACTTCATGGCGCACGATTCTTTTCTAAGATGGATCTATCCCAGGGATTCCATCAGTTGCGAATTACCGAAGACTGTGTGTATTTGACTGCTTTTAGGGGTCCGAATGTATTCTACGAGTGGTTAGTCATGCCTTTCGGACTAACCAACACTCCCACGTACTTCGTAGATTTAATGACCCGTGTGTTTCGAGAGGTGTTGAATAAATTTGTTCTTGTATTTATCGAAGGTATCCTAATCTACTCCAAAATCGAAGAGGAGCATGTTGAACATCTTAGAATTATTTTGGAGATTTTGAGAAGAACATTTTATTCGCTAAATTTTCTAAATGCCACTTTTGGGTCAAAGAAGTCAAACTTCTTGGTCATATTGTTAATGAAGAAGGGATTTCTGTTGATCCGAGAAAAAATTTCGCTATTCTTGATTGGATGCGACCCACAATTCCGAAAGAAGTTCGAAGTTTTCTAGGTTTAGCAGGCTATTAACGGAAGTTTGTTTAGGACCTTTCTAAGATAGCTAGTCCGTTGACTAAGCTAACAATGAAGAATGCCAAGTTCAATTGGACTCCAAAATGTGATGAAGCTTTTTAGGAATTGAAAAAGAGATTGACTACCACTCCTGTTCTCGCTATTATTAATGGGAACCAAGGCTTATCTGTCTATACTGACGCTTGTGGTGATGGGGTAGGTGCGGTATTAATGCAGAATGAGAAGGTAATTGCCTACAGGAGTAGACAATTACGTCCACATGAGAGAAACTACCCAACACAGGATTTGGATCTCTTTGCTGTTATTTTCGCCTTAAAAATCTGGCAACATATCTTCTGGGTAAGAATCTCCTTCAGCCTTTCTAAAAGAAAAATTTAAAGTTCAACTTAACTTAATTTATACTAAATTAATTCTTCTTATTTTAGGTGAAAATTTTGAATTACTCATCGACCACAAATCTTTGAAGTATCTCTTCATCCAAAAATATTTTAATCTACGACAACAACGTTGGTTGGAATTTCTAGCATCCTATGATCTAGATATTCAATATACACCCGGAAAAGCCAATGTAGTTGCCGATGCTCTAAGTAGAAGGCATGCTGTTCTCGCATATCTAGTTGTCACTCCTACTCTCCTTGAAAAGATTGCTAGCAAACTGAAGGAAGACCAATTTCATCGTGGAATTTGTAAAAGAATACGTCAAGGTGAGGATTCTAGTTTTGGAATCGATGATGATGGAATTGTAAGTTTGAAAGGAAGAATTTGTATCCCATATATTTCCAGATTTAAAACGTGAAGTTTTGGACGAATGCCACAAGTCCAAACTTTGCATCCATCTAGGAGTCAATAAAATGTATCGTGATATCAAAAGAACGTTTTGGTGGAAAACGATGAAAAGGGACATATCTATATATGTGAGTCGTTGTGCTACCTGTCAACAAATTAAAAGCGATCAAAAGAGAGTGGCGGATTTACTTCAGCCTTCAGAAGTACCGAAGTGGAAATAGGATCAAGTGTCGATGGATTTCATCGATGGAATGCCACGAACCAAGAAGTAAAATGAAGCAATTTGGGTTATAGTGGACCGTCTAACCAAAACTGCTCACTTCCTCCCAGTGAAATCCACCCGGACTGCAGCAAGCTTAGTAGAACTATATATAAAAGAGATTGTCCATCTCCACGGTATTCCGAGCAGTATAGTTAGTGATCGTGATCCGATTTTCACTAGTAGATTTCGGGAGGCATTCTAAGCCGCATTGGGAACAAAGCTGAACTTCAGTACTACTTATCACTCGTAGTCTGATAGGCAGACAGAAAGGATTAATCGAATTCTAAAAGGCCTTTTGCGGGCTTGTATTCTCGACTTTGGTGGTTTATGGGAGGACCATTTACAAGTGGTAGAATTCTCATATAACAGTAGCTATCAAGCCAGTATTGAAATGGCTCCTTATGAGGCTTTATATGGTCGTCCGTGTCGATCACCTGCATGCTGGATCGAATCAGGTGATAGACTCGTCCTTGGACCAGATATGATTAAAGAAGCCACGGAGAATGCAGATTTTATTCGAAAGAAGTTAATAATAGCTCAAAGTCGTCAGAAGAGCTATTATGACTGAAGAAGAAGAGATTTGGAATTTCAAGTTGGAGATTCTGTATTTCTGAAAGTGTCTCCAATGCGTGGCGTGTTAAGGTTTGGGAAAACTGGTAAGCTGGCACCGCGTTATATTGGTCCTTTTCCTATTCTGGAGAGGGTCGGTCCTCTAGCATATCGAGTACAGCTACCCAGCTGGTTATCTGGCGTGCACAATGTGTTTCACATTTCTAACCACCGGAAATATATGCACGACCCAGATAGTATTATTGAAGAGGCAGCTCAACAGGATCTTGAGATCACTCCCAACTTGGCAGTAAAGAGGGAACCGATAAAGATTGTAGATCGTGAGGAAAAGTAATTGAGGAACAAAATTGTGAAACTAGTCAAAGTGCAATAGAGTGGTGATCCAAAGGACTGTACTTCGGAAACAGAGGATAGTACGCAAAAGTCATATCCGAACTGCAGAGTGGATATCTCGGCTTAATCTGGTAAACCATTTCTTTATCTTTTATATCTTCGTATCTTCTTTGTTTGTCTTTCTCTCTCTATCAAATTTCGAGGACGAAATTTTCCTAAGGTGGGAACCTGTAACATCCCCAAATTTATCGATTTAAAATTTGTAATTTATTCAAATTTTTGGAATTCAATTTGAAGTTAATTTGAATTAATTTTAAAATTTTCAAAACAAGTGAAATATTGAGTTTGTTTGTTTAATATTATATCTATATACATATGTATGTAGAATGGAGTGAATTTCAAATTTGAATTTGAATTTGAACTTGTATTTGAATTTAAATTTAAAAATTGAAATATCTTAAGTAAAATTATTTGGATTCAAATACATTAACATATGTGTATAGTTATAAATTAGTATTAAACCTTTTCTTTTAAAAAGATTGTATAAATGTGAAAAGAGAATGTAATTATTTAAATAAGAAAGAAATTAATATAAAAACTTTTATTTAAAATGTTTTCTTATGCATGGATTAACAAGTGTTAGGATCATAGGAGAATGAATTAACAAGTGTAATAACTTGAGATGCAAAATGAACATCATCACTTTTGTTTTAATTTTTAAGAAAATTTATAAAATAAATGTAAACTACTTCTCTCACCTCTTTTTATCTCATTTTCAAAAACCTAAAGAAGAAGGAAAAAAACCTGTACAAGTTTTTAAATCAGAAAGGAAAAAAATCTGAGAAGCAACAAACCCTCAAACCAACAAATTCACAAAAAAAAGGAACAACTTCTTCAATTCTTTAATCAGCAACTTAAGATCAAGAGAAGATTCAGGAATCAGGCTTTGTAAAAACCAAATTCAACAAATCAAAGCTTCAGCTAATAATCAAGTTCATCATCAGATTTAAGAGTTAAGCACTGGAAACAAAAGTTTCAACTCAGCAAGGCTTCAATTAAACAAATCAAGATTACAATTTCCAGATTTCAACATTCGGGCCCTTCTCTGTTTTTATAAACTGAAGGTAATTTTTTTTTAAAATTTTGAGTTTCAAATTGTTAAGTAATCAAGAAAAAAAATACATCAGAAGCTAAGAAAAATCTACATAACTAGTTGCGGGTAAAATAAAATCCAATATCAAGTTAAAATGGAAGTTCCCGTTTCAAATAATCAACTTCCTCTCTGCTTCTGTTTTCTGCTCTCAGGCTAATAAGTGAGTAAATCTTTCAAAGCCCTGATGTTGATCTGTTGTTTGAACGTATGATGTAGGCAAGTTTGAATATTGTTCTGCATGCACAAAATTTGTGAATATGTGCATATTTTTTCCTATGCATGTTTATGTACAGGTTTATTAATCATGTTCAAGTTCCAGGTTTTAGAAAAACCTGTCAAAACACCAAATTCTTTATTTCTAGTGTTTGTTAGATTGAAGTGTTGAAATAAAAAGTGTTTAAATTCACTAAAACTGAATTTTAAAATTAATTTTATAAACTAATATCAATAATATGGGTCTGGAAAAAGAAAAAGTACTGTAAGCTCCATTTATAATTAAAATTTGATTTCCTCGATTATTCGATTTGATTATATAATTTGAATCATCTTTGAAAATATTGATTATTTGATTTGATGATCGGCGATGATGTACATCTCGCAATCATGGCAGTTGCTTGCATGATGGTCTGGGGTCATCACAAAATTGTTGAACAAATTTTTAAATCATCGTGGTGGTTGCAGATCGTTGAACTAGGGTTTAAAACCATTTTTCTGTAAAGGTCGAAAATGTGGTAGTTGTGACGTCGTTGATCAACCGAAGTCGATCGCGCCGGTGCCGTTACGAGAATCGGACATCCGTGGAGCTTGGAGTGCGATCATGTGATTGCTGATGGCCTGAGGTGGATGATCGAAGCAATTTGTGATGATCGGTTTTGGCTGCAGTTTGGGGTCGATAGCAAGGTTTCGATTTCGTTGACGTGATGGGTTTCTGGGTGCTTGTGGGGTTCAGGTGAGTTGCCGTTGACTCGATGGTGCCTGGAGCTTCGACCGGAGGTGGCGTTTTTGATTGTGCATGTGCACAGCAATTTGGTTTGTGTCAATGGATAGAAGATTGGGGAAGAAGGGTTCGACTCGAAGTATGCTGCGGGGGTATCGTGTATTCGCTCGAGATTGAGCTCGAGTAAAAATTATTGATGCGTAGGGATAAAAACACTTAGTAAAATTTTAAGATTGAAATTTTAGGCGCTCAGGTTGTTTTTCGGCAAGACTCGAAGTAAACAAGCAAAGTTCTCGGGGGTGGCATGAAGCAGGTCTCGAGCCTGATATATAAAACAGTTTTTACTTTAAAAAATTTCAAACCTTTAAAACTTTTTTTTAAACCCCATGTTTTCAAAATGATGATTTAATTAAAGTTTGAATGATTTGAAGATTTAAGTAAGATATTTTCAAAATAATTAATTTTAATTTATTTGAATTGGATACATTATTTTATAAAATTATTTATATTTAATAAATAATGTAATTAAAAAGGGGTAATTAAGATAAAATGTTGTTTTAAACTAACCTTAACATTTTAAAGTAACTAATGTGATAAAGGTGATTTATTAAACAAGTTTTAAAAGGATAATCAAAGTAATTAATGTATCTCTTGGATTATTAAAACAATTAATGATTTGTTAATATAATTATTTTAAAAGGTAATTACTCAATTAATTATTTAATATTAAAGATTAATTTAATAAATAATTAAGGTTAATTAACTTGTAATTAATTATTAATTAATTAAGAAATGATTAATTAATAAAAGTAATTAAGGTTTAATTAATTAGCAATTAAGGAATTATTAATTATGATAATTAATTAAGGAATGATTAATTAATAAAGGTGATTAAGACTTAATCAATTGTAATTAATGATAATTAACCATTGATTAAAAATTACTAATGAAAGTAATTATGTGGTTAATAAATTTAAAACCACACGATTTATTCATTTTAATTGAAGATGTTTGATTGTTATTGAATACTGTGTGTTGGATTGATATTTCTGATATGTGATGTGATGCTATGTAATATTAAATGCTTTGTGCTGAGCTGTGATATCTGTGATGAATATACTTCTGTGTGAATGTGAACACACATTGGCCCGTAAAACGGCGATTGAATTTCGATGCGACAGGGAGTCGGATTCCAGTTGGTTATCTGAAACCCACATCGAACCCTGAATGTGAATCTTTGTGATTGATACATCCACATGTTTTAAATTGAGCGCTCACTATTCGGTTTAGTCGGGAGAGGACCTTTGTGCCATATAACCCATTCCAAATATATGATACGACGAATAGCATTTGAAGACGGTGGTGAAGACCGGGCGTCTTCGAGAACTATAGGATAACTGTCGAATGACTCTGCACTGAGTTGCTCCGGTATAGAGATCTCCATATGTGATGGGGAGTCCGATCGGGATTGTGGATTCTCAGATTGCAAGGGCTTCTTCGGAAGTTCCTTCGGTTCTGTTCGAACCCGAAACAGACTTGTATGGTTGTAAGTCTGACATTATAATTTTGAGATATAAAGCTGATTTCTTTCAAATACATTTTTGTTGGTGGCGGAGAATTTATTCTCTTAGCTTAATACCCTTCTCTGAGACGTACGAGCTCAGAGGTTATGTAGTTGAAGGTTAGTAGTGATATACTCCCAACTTGGTAGTGTGGCATGCTGAGTGTTGCTGATCATTTGTTGATCGAAGCATGGCTTTGTGAAAAAGCGTAGCTTTGTGGACGAGACTTCGTCGAACCAAACAACCCGGTTTTGGTCGAAACAGGAATCGTGGCAGCAAGGTTACTTGGGGGTAGTGCCCCCAAAGGGTATGTCCATTTCCTTCTGGATTGTAAGTGGTATCATGGTATGGAGCTCAGATACTTACTTTGTGGTTGGTTCAAACTTATTGCTTTGTGGTTGTCGGTTAAGAAGCGCTTCGGATAAAGGTTGGTAACGACCGGGAGGTGGCATACTCGTGTCAGTTGTTACCTAGTTACAAAGGTAACCCGGCCTTATGTAGCAGAGATCTGGTTAGGTTCTCGAGGACGTCCCTCCAGAGGCATTCCATTTTTTGTAGGAAGTTCCTTTGCCTGACCATTTGTTGGAAATCCAAACAAAACAATACGAGCCCTATACGGTTTTAGTTGTATAACCTGCCATGCAGCATGGCGGTAACCTGGTACAAAACATGGTAGCTATAGTAGGCATACGAAGAAATGTGGTATGCTTGCTAAGATTAATATTATACTTTCGAAAATGTTTTCTACACTATGCACTAATAATAATATCAAAAGATTTTTCTTGTATTAAGCATATTTGACTATCATAAGAAGAAATCTCCTCCAAGTCTGCATTTTGCATTGTGTGGGTGGTGGGAGGTCTTATGGTAGTTTCATTTTCCAAAAAGCATATCGGTTTTCTTTTATAAACTGTTTTATTTCAACAACTGCTCATACCAGTCCCATGACTGACCCGGAGTTTATTGTTCCTTTTCTAAACTCTGGGTGCCCATAATTTCCACACGGGCAGCCTAGAAGCAGGTTATCCGTGTTTTCGAGCTTGCTTGGATTTTGACGTCTTTCGAAAGCTATCAGTTCTGGAAAGCTTTTGGGTTTGGAAATTCTTTTGAAGCTTTTGGAGTTCTTGGAGGATCTTCTCAAAGTCGAAGTATGTTGGAAACTTGTTGAAGTTTCTATTGTCATTCTGTTGTTGTATCATATTTGTAGCACTCGGATAGTGTTGATCGATGTTGTAAGGATATTGTATCATGCTGTATCTGTATTGTGATCAATGATATTCATTTCATTTCCGTTGTTTATTTTCATCTAATGTTGTTATAAGCTCCATTAGAACTGAAGTTCAACGCTTGAATCTTTAGCAGTTGAATACAAATGAGGTATTTGACGTCGATTTTCAATCGTTGGATTTCGTGCCGTGACAACTTCCATTAAGAGAGTGGCGGACCTTTCAGCCACTTAAAACATCAAACCAGAAGTGAACCACTATGGAGATAACCCTCAACATTCCTAATTGCAAATTTTGACCATTTAATTCTTTTCAATTAAGAAAGCAAGCCCAATCCCTCACGTCATCATGGGTCATTGGATTTATGATATCACACATCAGTACTATGTACACCTGACTGCTAGTAGCCTCAAAGTGAAGGAAAGTCTTCCATCGAGTGACTCTACTGACCTCGCATCACTAACCCACTAAGTGCAATTAACCATCCCAAGTCTTTATTTATATTATCTTAGGTAGTCATTGGACTTAGCTCACTAATTCCCTTTATATTTAAGGCAATAAGATTTATCTTAAGTATTTATCTAACTATAAATCCCCGTTTAATGCTCACAAAGTCAATTTGTCCACAAAATCATAACGGACATTTCCAAAGACATTTATATACGATTTCTAATTTCAAATTAGTAACCTTTTATATGTATTTAATTTTTATTAGTTCCACTAATTCATTTACCCTATTAATTTATTGCAACTTCCACATTTATTACCATTTATTAGAGTTACAACCTTTTAAGTTCATTTTTTATTATCTAATTATCCTAAACGCAAATATTGCATGCAAGTGTTAATATTAACTTTTTATTTAATTATTATAAGCATGGTAATTACATAAAATATTTACTTTTAAATATATTGTAGTTATATACCTTTACTAGAATATACTTTTCCATGTTAAATTGTTGAAATCATATCTAAAATGATTGTCCTCTATAATTTCCATAAATTAGTCCAAAACAAAAGATTTAACTTTAAAATATAAAAGATTACACCATTTGAAATTACAAGGAATAATTAATTCGTTTTATTACTAAAGTAAACAGTGTATAATACAATGAATTCATACTATACACATCTCTTTCCTTTTTATATTTGTATATATTTGTTGTTAGATCAAACGCTGTATCTTTCTAAAAGGGAAAGAAATCAAACATATTAAATAGATCTAAATTCCAGCAATACAAAATATTGAAAATTTTATATTCTAACAAGATTAGGGTAATAATCCAAATCTGTAACATTATAGTATAACATATTTCAGATCTAGAATAAATTTCATTTAAATCAATGTTTTAAATTTATTCTTTTGGGACTGATTTCAAGATCAGGTTATATACAATGCTAAATCAATTTATAAACAGGAATATGTAGGCGATATTTATTATATTCAGATCGTCTTCAATTTGTTGCCTACAAATCATATCCATTTATCCAATTAGGCATAAAAATCAAATAAAACCAAAAGGTTAATTTTCATATTATAACAATTTATAAAAAATCTCACTCATCTTTTAAAAGCAATCCAAATATCCAGATCTGAAGTAGAACCTTTGATTCATCTCCAATTAAGAAAATCCAAGTGATACGTATAAAAGGGTATACACATACACTAGAATTAAAGATCTGAGAAGAGATTTGAGATTAGGAGAGAAAATAAAAACAAATATATAAATTACATCAAATACACATATGGTGGATTCTCTTCTCTTTTTCTATTAGATTTCCACTCTCCTCCGATTTGTATAAATTTAAAAAAATACCATTTATAATTTGGAAAGAAAGTGAAGAAAAAGAAGGAATGGTAAAGCTTCATTACTGCCTCCATAAAAATATGAGTAGAGAATGGAGAGCTAGGCCAAATTTATAGATGCTAGGATCAACCAGAACAGTTAGATCGAAAGATATTAAATTATAGCTATTGTGGCCAAGGTTTACTGGAGCTGCTAGGTCGCCACTGGTCGACCGCCCTTGGGTGACCAGTCGACTTCTAAGGGTCAACCACCCCCAATGATGGATTGGTCTATGGGCCCGAGTAATTAATATAAAAAGGTTAATTCTCTATTATTTAATTATTTCCATTTCGAATTCGTTTTTCATCCATAAATTCTTTATTTGAACTCCAATCTCAAAACTCCAAATATAAAAGTTGCTAAGAATTTCACCACGAATGTGATGGTGCAAGGTCATGGCCAATTTTCATTGTTTGTACAAATTACATTTTCGGAGCCTAATTAATTAAATAACTAGCGCCAAATTACAGGGTGTTACATTCTTCCCCCACTTAAAAATAATTTCATCTCCAAAATTTCACTAATGAATAAGTCAAGGTTTTGGCTCCTGTTCATCCTAAATTACACAACCAATGAGTGTACAACAAATTTTGCAACCAAACTTGCATAAGTGCATAGTGTATTACTGTATCACAACACAAAAAATATGTATTCAAAATGATTCTAAATCAAATCGTATTATATGAATGCATTTCTTCGAAAAATATTTTTGAAAAATATGATGGAAACAACCTACATATATGCTGGCAGTTCTACATATATGCAGCTTTGAAAAATCTTTACAACCAAAACCCTCTATATTCCTACAAAGAGAAGTAGAAGGAACAAGTTTTGCATCCACCTCTTATCATCCAGCAATCTAACGCATCAAAAAATTACTTCATAAACTTTACTACTATGTCGGAAAATGAAATTTAGGTGGAGAATTTAACGTTCTTACTACAATCTAATCTTCCTATTCCGGTAGTACAGTGGAAATTTCCTCACTGCCCCCGATTTACTCCAAATTTTCCACGCATAAGGAGGCTTATTTTCATGCTCTAAAATAGAATTAAGTCTACAAATAGACTTGTGCGTGTCGTCGACAAGGCATGAAAATAGGAATTCCGAGGATAAAACAACTTTTCCCTTATTATCGCTTGCATTTATCACGTCATCGACCCTAATGCATCGAAAAATTCACAAACTCTAACTTTAATTTTCTTCCTTACACCTAGCATGTGGACTTCAAAATCAAAGTTTTCACAAAAATCTTTCTCACTTTTCAAATTTGTACAATATTTGGAAAATAAAATCCCAACATATTTAGAGCACACTTTCACTTGAAATAAAATTTTAAACAAAAATTCTAAAAATAATTTAAGAGTCAAGAATTACTAAAATGCCAAGCTTGTTTTTTTTAAAAGGTGACTTTTCAAATCAAGGGGAAATTTTTCAAAACATTTTCCTTCCAAAAATTTTTGATAAATCAAGCCACACTTTTAGCGTAGTTGGAAATCGGTTATGCGCCAGACGCATATACCAAATTCCAAAATTCTACAATTAACCTCTACCCAAGAAATTGTCATTTTATTTAAAAATATCAGCAAACACAAATGTTAATGTTGCTCAGAATTTCGCCATGAACGCAATGGTGCAAGTTTCATGGTTAAATTTTATCATTTGCACAAAATTCATTTTCGAAGCCCAATTAATTAATTAACTAACTAATTAAATAACTAGCATCAAATTATGGGGTGTTACACACGGGGTGGCATGGTTGAGAGAGGAGCTTGGTTATGGATGGTGAAGAGTATCGGTGAGAGATTGTGGTTCTATCTTCTTATTGTAAGTATTTGCTTGCACTCCTTGCCACTTTAGTCTTTTATTAAGATGGTTTTGTATTTGGGTACTTTCAATACTTCGTTAGTAGGTGGTGGCTTTGCTGGAGCTCGTTAATGGAGTGTAATGGATGGTGGCTTTGCTAAAGCTTATTGCGAAAGTATATAAGCTTGTTTGGTGGAAGGTAGAGTGGGTGAGAGTTTGGTATTATCGGTTCTTGTATGGATATGGATATGGTGTCGAGATGGAGTGCTGAATTTTGCTGACACTATATGGAGAATTGAAGTGGTCGAAAGTAGCACGGTGACGGAGAAGATGGTTCATAAATCGGAGCTCGAATGGGGAAGATATGGTGAGGAAGGTGGAGCACTATTGAATGCATAGGCACTCAGACGTCTTAGAGAAGTTCCCAGACATCTGAGCTTTAGGGATTTGTAATACCGAATCTTCTGCCAGACGTCTGGCAAAAGGTACCAAACGTCTGAGACTTAGGGAAAGGGTTTCCCTAGATTATTTCTCAATGTCTACAGCATGGACCAGACATCTGAGTCGGTATACACTGCCTATTTTATCCATGCTGACTGGATTGATTTGTGAAGGCTTCAGGGGCAAATCAGGTATTTGACTGAATGAGATTTCTCCCTATATAAGCTATTTTCAGAATTTAAAGGAAGGTGACTTGATTAACTCTAAGGGTTTTGATAAAGGGTTTATCCTCAATCAAATAGGATTTAACAAAAACTCAGTTTTATTCAGTCCTATTCTCCACAAATCTATTCTATATGAATATTGATCGTTGTAATCAATCTCTTGTACTCTTCTCATTTATATTAATAAAGGCTCTCTCTCTCTCAAAGAAGATGTACATTGATAAAACGTTTTTGGAACTACTATAAATTATCGTGTGATTTGTTTTATCATTATTGCTTTCTTTTTCTATTGCTTGTTTGGTGATTGTGATGGTTGTCTGGATTGGTTGAGATTTGATTCGAGTTATTGATCATTTGTTTTTGCACCTCTTACTATGATCTCATTTTCTGCTGTGTCTTGAGGTTTTGATTTCAATGGTCTCGAGTTAGAATTCTCATAACAAAAAGAAATATGCACCTTTACAAACTAATTTTAGAAAATCCAAAAATATTAAAAGTCAAACAAAACTAGAAAATTTCAAGTATGTTAGTATATGGATTCACAAAAACAGTAATACTCTTAATAGAAATAAATATATAAATAAATTTATATTAGAAGTACAATTAAGTTCAAATTACATTTTCGAAGGTTCAACCAGACTCCCTTGAGTATGTTTACCAAAATCTAACCGCCAGACCCTAATATAGGAAGTGGGTAGCAGAACATTTCTTATTTTTTGTAGGTACAACACATGTTGGGCGAATTCTCACCCAGAAGATCTCGAGACCAAGGAATCACAGTTTCACCCGGGCTCACAACCCCCACTACGTTCGACAAACACAAGGCTCAATGCAAGCATAGAAGTCCATCCGGCGTTCGCAATATACAAGCTCATTCGGCATTCCCATTCGGCCACCGGACCAAACCATCTCCGCTTCACTACCGAACCACACTTTCCTCAACATACCACCGAACCAACATGCCACCGGACCATAGCCTCTTCTCCACAACCGGTCCAAACAAGCACCGAACCAAGCTTCGCCTACCCACCTACCAAACCACCTCACTACCGAATACACACCTACCACCGGACCACTCCTACCACCGGTCCAAGCTCCTTGCCGAATGAGGCCTCGCCGAACCAGATAACTACCAGGCCAGATTGTTTCAGCCCGGGCCCACCAGCAGCTATATACATTCAGGACCCCTGCCCCCAGCCTCACTCTATAAATAGAGGGGCAGGGGTACAACAATGGCAGACAAGTTTGAGAGCTCAAGCACGGAAGGAACTTTCAAACTACTTTCATATACTTGTACACAAAGCATTGTACTTGTAATCCGAAAGAAAGAAGATAATAACATATAAAGTGGACGTAGGCACGTTCTGGCCGAACCACTATAAATCTGTGTGTCTTTTACATTCCAGTCCCTGCTTTTTTCATATTTACATAACTCATCTAAATCATTAAGAATTACATAAAACCCATTAAATCTCACGACTTGGAGGTGTTTGCCCATTTTTCGCGCAAACATTTTTGGTGCTTTCACTGAGAACTTCGAACTCGAAGCTTCAGCTTCCCTCATTCAACCTTCTTTCCCAATAGCACCTTTCATTGCCTAGGAAACATGACTTCCAGGCCAAGAAAAGACGCCAACAAGGGAAAGAACGCTGCAACTAGCAGCGCTCCAAATCCAGTAGATCCAGATCAAGAGAACCATCCCACTACAGCAGCAGTGCCACATGTAGATCAGGCAATTCCAACAGCCCCTGCCGCGGAACAACCGGCAGTAATCACTAGAGCAGACCTAGACAGAGTTGTGGTGGAAGTGACTAACCGCTTCGCATCCCAACAAGAAGCTTTGGTGAACCAACTCATGTCACGCTTGAGGGATGTCGAAGAATCCAACCGCAACACTGAATCATGGGATGAATCTCAATCTGGAGGATCTCGGAGACAGCAAAGGTCTTCCCTCTTCGAGGAAGCCATCAACAGGAACAACAATGATAGGGGCCGCGCCCGGACTCAGCCCGAACTCCGACTCGATGAAGCACTTGGAACCGAACCCAGTGGGGGAGGCGCCAGGCGAGGGTCGGATGTGGCTGAGCCAGTCATGCCACCTAATCATAGAAACCCCGCTGAACGGAGCCGAGCTAGAACCCAGCCCGAAGTTGACCCTATGGAAATGCTCGAAACAGAACCCCGCAGGGGAAGATCAAGGCAGGGGGCAACTGTAGCTGGTCCTAGCATGCGTCCGAGCAATCAGAGACAACCAGTGGATCGCTTCAGAAGTGATAGACTATACCATCCCTATAGATCATCTGGACGAGACCGATCTCGCAGGGAAGAACCAAGTTCATTTCTATCCGCTCCAAATTCTGATGAAAGAATGGCACGACTATTCAGAGAATGCGTCCAACGGGAGCAAAGGGACCGAGGAATAGGCGCTAGGGTCACCAGCCCCTTTACCCGCAATATCGAAACTGCCATCACCCCCCGGGAATGGAAAATGCCAACCATGGAACCTTACAAGGGAACTTCCGACCCCATCGTACACTTACAAAGATACACCCAGCATATGCTCATGAGCGGAGCAACAGAAGGGGTGCTGTGTAAATGCTTTCCGCTATTCCTAGCAGATCTAGCTACCTCCTGGTTCTGCCATCTACCCCAAGGATCTATCAGCTCATGGGAGATGTTGAAAGAAAGGTTCATTAGCCAGTTCCGCATCCATGTAGAACAACCCAAGGATGCTTATTCTCTATCCAATGTTAAACAGAAATCCGGAGAGACACTGCAACAATATCTAACTCGGTTCAACGCCGCAGCGGCCGCAGTCCAAGATGCCGATGAGAAACTCACCCTAATGGCCCTCTGTAGCGGTGTACATCCAGATACCAAGTTCGCAAGAAGACTAACTAAGGAAAAACCAGCTACTTTACCTGATTTCTTCCATGAAGCTGGAAAGTATATGAGACTTGAAGACGCCGCCACTGAGAGGCAGTCAGGGCAACAAGGTAAGACAACTTCGGACAAGATTCCCGCTGTAACCAAGGACATTCGAAAAAATGAATCTAGAGACAATGCTGGGGGCAAGAAGGTTGAAAAACGCCAATATCGACCAGGACCGAGATTTGACTCCTACACTCCTTTGAATGAAACCATCGAAAACATCTATCTAGCCACTCAGGGCGAACTCGGATACAAGCGCCCCCCGCACAAGAAAGAATCTGATAATGCCCTCAAGTCTGGAAAGTTCTGCCGCTTCCACGAATCCCACGGACATGACACCAATGAATGCCACCATCTCTGGGACTTGATCGAAGAACACATCAGAAGAAGAAGGCTGGAACGCTATGTGAGAGGTCAGAACAGGACTCCAACTCCTGCCAATGAGAACTCAAAGCAACCCCTCCCAGAAGTAGGCGGAGGGAATCGCAACACCAGTGGCTCTAGCCAAGAGAAGATAGTGGTCCATACCATCTCGGGAGGACCACACATCGCCGACAGAAGCTGGGCAGAGATGGAAAGATACGGCAAGTCACTTAGAAATGCTGAGGGCTATGTCAACTACATTATGGAAGAACGCCACCCGAAACGGAAAGAGAGTGACGACATCGTATTCAGTAGGCGTGATTTAGAAGGAAGACAGTATCCGCATATGGATCCCATGGTCATCTCTGTCTGGTTCGGTCCAGCTAAAGTTTTCCGAATTCTAATAGACACAGGAAGCTCCGTAAATATCCTGTTCAAGCATGCTTTCGACAAAATGAAACTGTCAATGAAGGATGTGTCTCCCTGCAACAAACCCCTGCACGGTTTCACTGGAGATGCGAAAATGCCCCTCGGGCAACTTGACCTCTTCGTCGAAATAGGAAGTCATCCCCGCTCCGTTGTGCGAAAACAAACGTTCGTACTAATAGAAAACCACTCGGCCTACAACGCCTTCTTGGGAAGACCAGCCTTATCTGACTTCCAAATTGTCCTAGCCCCGTGGTGCCTAAAGATGAAATTCCCAACAGATAACGGAATAGGAGAAGTTGAAGGAGATCAAGACGCCGCTCGAGATTGCTATGTAACTGAACTTCGCAATAACCATAGAAAGAATAAAGGGAAAGATGCAGAGACTACTCTCTGCATGAAAAGCTTGGAAGCATAGCAACTAAAGAAAGCCCCTCCTCTTCGATACACCAGCGATCCTTTCAATGAACTAGACCCCAGGGATAAGGAGGAGGAGGCTACCGCTGAGCCCGCAGAGGCCATGGAATTCGTATCTGTAGACAAACATGATTCAAGCAGACTATTAAAAATAGGATCTCAGCTAAAAACAGAATTGAAGGATCAACTCATTGACTTTCTCCGCCACAACTTAGATGTATTTGCGTGGACACATGCCGATATGACAGGAATCTCCCCAGACATACCATGCCACATGCTGAACATCGATCCCACCAGGGCACCGATAAAGCAGAAAAAGAGAAGCATGGGAGCAGAACGATCAGCAGCCCTCGACGAGGAAGTAAAGAACCTACTTGCTAATGACTTCATACGAGAAGCCATCTACCCCGAGTGGATAGCTAACCTGGTACTAGTAAAGAAAGCTAATGGGAAGTGGCGAACATGCATTGATTTCTCCAACTTAAATGACGCTTGCCCGAAAGACTGCTTCCCGCTCCCCCGAATCGATCAACTTGTGGACAGCACTGCCGGGCACGAACTTTTATCTTTTATGGATGCATACTCCGGATACAACCAGATTCCCATACACGCTCCCGATCAAGACCACACTAGCTTCATCACTGACCGGGGGTTATATTGTTACAAAGTCATGCCTTTTGGACTCAAAAATGCCAGAGCCACCTATCAGCGCCTCGTCAACAAGATGTTCGCGGAATTAATAGGACGAACTATGGAAGTATATGTAGATGACATGTTGGTAAAGTCCAGGAAAGCCGACGATCATGTAAGCCACCTGAGCGAGATGTTTCAGGTACTTCGCCGATATGGAATGAAGCTGAATCCTCTAAAGTGCTCCTTCGGAGTGTCATCGGGAAAATTCTTAGGGTTCATTGTCCATTCCAGAGGAATTGAAGCAAACCCTGAACAAATCCGGGCTCTAAAAGAAATAAGGATACCTTCCACCCGAAAAGAAATGCAGAGCTTAAACGGAAAGGTGGCCGCCCTAAGCAGATTCATTTCCAAAGCAACTGACAAGTGCGTCCCTTTCTTCGAAGCTCTCAAGAAAGACAAAGGAAAGTTCGAATGGACCGATGAATGCTTAAAAGCCTTCCTTAACCTGATCGAACACCTCCAGAAACCACCAGTACTCTCAACTCCAAACGAAGGCGAAGAGCTATACCTATACCTCGCTGTATCATCTCATGCTCTAAGCGCCGCCCTGGTAAGAGAAGAAGACCGCACACAACGCCCGGTGTACTTTATAAGTAAGAGATTTACAGGGGCAGAAGCCAGATATCCTAAACTTGAGAAATTGGCATATTGTTTATTGATCGCGTCACGAAAACTACGACACTACTTCCAATCTCACTCCATCAGAGTTCTAACCGATCAGCCACTAAGACAGGTGCTCCATCGTCCCGACACTTCTGGACGACTCCTCAAATGGTGCATTGAACTAAGTCAGTATGACGTCACCTACCATCCTCGCACTGCTATCAAGGGGCAAGCCCTGGCCGATTTCATTGCCGAATTCACCACCAACGAAGGCAAGGATCAGCTTGAAATAGCAAAAAACATCAAGTGGAACCTCTTTGTAGATGGAGCATCAAACGAACAAGGCTCGGGGGCAGGTACTGTAATAATCACCCCCAGGGGAAGAAAGCTGTACTATGCATTAAGGTTGGAATTCGCGGCCACTAACAACGATGCGGAGTATGAGGCAGTAATAGCGGGTTTGGAGCTTGCCTTAGAAATTGGAGTCAATTCTTTATGTCTTCATAGTGATTCTCAACTTATCGTAAACCAAGTACTAGGAGAATTCCAGACACGAGGAGAACGACTCACAGCATATCTAAAGAAAACCAAACTGCTGCTCGACCAATTGGACCATTATCTAATCAAACACATTCCTCGAGAAGATAACCAAGAGGCCGATGAACTAGCAAAGCAAGCTAGTATGATGAATAGCACCATTTCCGGAGCACTAGCCATCTCAAGGCAGCTAGCCCCAAGTTTTGAACAAGTGAATCTGATAACTGCAATTGAAGAAGCAACTTGGATGACTCCTATCCGGAAATATTTGCAGGACGGCACACTACCAGACAAACGTGATGAAGTCAGGAGAATTTTGAGGAAAGCTCCCCACTACACAATACAAGAAGGCATCCTCTATCGGCGTGGCTTCTCTAGCCCCTTATTCAGATGCGTCGCTGGAAGGGAAGCCAAGGAAATCTTATACAACATCCATCAAGGAAGTTACGGAGATCACACTGGAGGGCAGACTCTAGCGAAAAAGATACTTCGATATGGATATTACTGGCCCACACTAAACAAAGACGCCTTAGACTTCGTCAAGAGATGCGACAGATGTCAGAAATTTGCCAAGATTCCTCGACTACCCAAAAATCAAATGACCAGCCCTTGGCCCTTTGCTGTATGGGGAATTGATTTAATTGGCGAACTGCCAACGGGCAGGTGCGGGGCCAAATATGCTATAGTGGCAGTCGATTATTTCACCAAATGGGTGGAAGCGGAACCCCTAAATAAAATATCTTCTGCAAAAGTTATCAACTTCTTGATCAAAAATATTCTGTGCAGGTACGGAGTACCACTCAAGATCATATCATACAACGGACTCCAATTTGACAGCGAAGAATTCGCCGACTGGTGCCAAGAGCATGGAATTCATAAAAGCTTCTCATCGGTAGCTTATCCTCAGGAAAACGGACAAGTCGAAGCTGTCAACAAAATTCTCAAAACCCTAATCAAGAAGAAACTCGAAAAGTCAAAAGTCGCTTGGGTGGACGAACTTCCTACGGCACTTTGGGCCTACCGCACATCTTTCAGAACATCAACGGGACATACTCCTTTCTCTTTGGCATACGGATCGGAGGCAATGCTCCCTGTTGAGACTATTGTTCCTTCCCATCGTAGGATCCACTACAATCCAGAAGAAAACGAAGAACTCCTCCTCATGTCTTTGGATCTGATTGAGGAAAGGAGAAACGATGCAGCTCTCAAAGCAGCAGCTCACAAACAAAAGGTGGCAGCACTATACAACTCCAAAGTCAAACATTGCATCTTACAAGAAGGAGATCTTGTCCTCAGGCGAATCTTTCTGCGCCCCGGGGCACTGGACCCCATCTGGGACGGACCATATGTAATTCATAAAGACCTCCACAACGGAGCTTATATTTTGTCAACAGTGGACGGAGAGGTGTTCCAGAGGGCATGGAACATCCGACACCTCCGTCGATACTTTTCCTAACTTGTACTGCCCATATGAAGTGAATTAACAAAGAGAATCAGTGGACATAGGCATTTTCATGCCGAACCACTTTAAAAAATCTTGTCTCTTTTTAACTCGTTCCTTTATATCTTGGCTGCTTGTTAAGCTTTATCCTTTTCTGTTGAACAAAATCTTATGGCATCTCCACTCAAGACGCACCACGGCCTCATCTGGACAAGGCCTAATAGGTACGCTACGATTCTATGCACTCGCCAATGAGACTCTTTTGCTCCAGCATCCCTCTGCTGCGGGTTAACTCATTGCTCGCGCCTGCCCTCAAAGCCAACTGTAATGAGCCGATTATAAGTCATCATAAAGGCCGACTATAGCCGATGCAGCTCATTACGGCGTTCGGCTCGCCGGCAACTGTGAACCTACTTTAAGCCCCAACATAAGGTGTGGCCAGCCAGGGGTAGTTCACGGCCAACGGCACCCACGCTAGCCGGCCACGGTAAATCGAATAATACCCACGATTACGGACCATAATGGTTCGGGTAGTTACCGTGCGCGATCTCGGCTCCGATGTGTCTTAAGTGCGGCTGTGGTAAAAAAGAAAACTCCCCGCGGAGGCGTAAGATGGGTGACAAATGTCTCCAAGACCCACAGCTAGGGAAAGTGACTACAAAACCCGTTTGCCACGAACTTAAGCACATCGACGGCCTTCCATGACTGGAAGTTTTACTTTTTCTATATTTCCATTTCATTTAAATACTTTTCCCCTATCCTGCATAACAAACTCTAAAGTACAGGAAACCGAACAGGGAGCATTCACTCATGAGAATCTAAGCCCGCGTACTGGGTGGCAAGGTACTCGGATATATTCATGATCAGTTACACAAGATGCTCAAAACTACTGCCTGCAAGTAAAACATGAAGGGCGGTACTCTCTTCTCTTGTACATAGATGCATAACTATAGCTTATTCATATGTCACACCAACATTGCAAAACATGAAATTATATTTCAAGCAAAGGCTTAACATCAAACACAACTAAAATCACAGGCATATACATGGTTATACTTCTCACGCAGCACATCAAAATGACAACAACGTTTAAACATAACAAAATCAACTTATATTATGAAATCACACCAAGTTATTCTCTGCAAATAATATTATTACAGTCACATCAATGTTTTGGACTAACGTAAACAACAGTAAAAAAGAAATAAAAAGCGGCCGAATCCGGACGAGTAACCAGCTGCGTCCACACTCCATCACCAACTTCCCAAGCCTATTTGGCCGCAGGGCCGGAACCCCCAGCATGTTGATCGGAAGTTCCACCTGTCCAATTCAGAAAAGGAATCCATTAAACAAACGATAAACAATCAAGTCATGGAAACCCAGAAAGAAAAGGAAAAGTGAAGAATAACTCACCAGCGTCCGCCGCTTGATCCTCATCCTCCAGTTGCACACCCGCTTCCTCCGCAGCGAGCAACCGCATCCCCTCCTTCACCGCCACTTGCTCCTCTTTCGAGAACTGAGCAGTGACCACATCCAGACTAAAAGCCACTCCACCTTCCTTACCCGCATCGACCCTGGCCTCCTCTAAAGCTCGGAGATATATCTTCGCCATGACCCGGGGATAGTCATCCATCCAAGACAAGCTGTCCTCCTTCCAAGTGCGGAAGTACATGTCCTGCAGCATCTCGTCCATCATCCCCTCATTCTCCTCGAACTCCCTCACCCTGGCCTCGGAAGCCTGCAACTTGGCGACAGCGGCATCCCTCTCTGATCGGTATCTCGAGCAGTCAGCCTGGAGAGACCTCCTCATCTCCTCCATCTCCTCCTTTAACTTGAGCCATCTCCACGGCCTCAAGCCTCCCAGACAACTCCTCTACCTGCTCGAGATCCGCATTCTGAACCTCATCCACTGTCGCAATGGCCATATCGATCCGCTCCTTACAGGTGGCCTCCATCTTCCGTAATTCCGCCCTACTTGCCTTTTCCATGGTCTCTTTCAGACGCCTGGAGGCTTCCTCGTGCCGAGAAATCTGAACAGCTTGACCGGCAAGCTGTTCGGCCTGATCAGCAACCTTCAGCCGCAACCGAATATTAGCACTTCCAATCTCG
Source organism: Allium cepa (assembly GCA_030765085.1). NCBI lineage: Eukaryota > Viridiplantae > Streptophyta > Magnoliopsida > Asparagales > Amaryllidaceae > Allium > Allium cepa. The sequence goes on from CM060943.1 coordinate 295,205,177, forward strand.
TCCCCGGCCTTGACCAATTGAGCATGATACTTCATTAACTTCTTGGTCTCCTCGGCCACCCGATCAATATTAGCCTTGGCCTCGTCTCCCATGGTAACTACCCGAGTGGTAAGCAGATCAAGATCTAGAGACTTAGCCTCGTCTAACACTCGTACCATGGGGTTGCGGGGAAGGAGGTGTTCACCCGTGGCCTCATCAAATGAAATATCCCGAGAGCTTGAATCTAAATCAGGATGACCGGCAAAGGGGTCACGGGGCACGTCAGGACGCCTTATGCGGATAACTGTAGGATTCTTGGAAGGAGGTGGAGGGGGGATAAACTCCGTACTCTCCTCCGTGGCATCACGAGGAGGCTGAACAGGAAGCTGCGGACCAGGGGAAGGCTCAAATAAAGAACGACTCCTCTTCTTTTTCTGAATGCCCTCTTCGATGACCCCAAGAAGAGGACGGTATTTGACCACGTCCCCAGTACGACCAGTGGGAGGCTTCGCAGAAGCTCTCATCAACTTGAATTGTCCGAGGCGGTGTCGAACGTCTGATGTTGTAACCACCTGGCCTGCCCCTGAAATAAAGAACAAGTGTTACGAACGTACGATGGTCCCCAATTCAGGAAACATGTTAAGTAAAAAGAAAGAAAAGTGTGAAGTCACGTCTATTATACAAACCCTGCGGAGGAGTGGGGTACTGCAATAAGTCCTGAATCTCATTCCAGGACGGAAGTGAACCATAAAATATTTTTAAGTCCTTATCGAAAATGGAATCGACAGAGGACAAAAGTTCACCTTGCACCGCCGAAGTTACCCTAGCTGAGGAGCCTTTAGGGGATGGATCGGCACCAGCCACATCCTTGCCCGCCTCCTTTGCCTTTTCCACTTCCGATTCTTCCTCCGATTCCCCGAAGGCCTGACGGAGGGCCTCATCCAGCTCAGAGTCTTGCCCAGAAGTTAAGGCACCAGCACCACTACCACCCTGACCATCTCCATCTCCTCCGCCTTCCGACTCTCCTTCCATATCGCCTCCTTCGCCCTCTTCCACACCTTCCTCCTCCGGAATGATCGGGCAAGTACTGGGAGAGGGGCCCTCCGATTCTTTAAGCTTCTAGCCCCCCGCGACGGGATGCTGTGCAAAGGGTTTTCTCTTGCCACTCTTCACCGCGACCCCCTCCTTAGCTTTAGCAGCCTTCTCCTCAGCCGTGTCCCTCTGCTTAACAACGGACTGGTGCGGCTGGATCAAATTGTACTCCAGGAGGGTAGCGTTCCTGATCAGGAACGAAGCCGACCTGTCCCGCGCAGGAATGGCCTTTATTCCAGCAGCCATCCGCGCCAAAGAATCATCTTCCACGACAGCAATGCCACCTGTCGCTAGCAAGAAATAGAAGCGTGTCAGAAGAAGCACTACAGTCAGAACATGGAAAATATAAATGAAATTAATCTTACAGCCGGAAGTGAAAAGGCGGAAAGAAACAGAATCGTCCTTGACGAAGAACCATTCCTTCTTGAACATGGTGAACTTTGAATATAAGTCCAAGACCGGTTTGAAGGGCACTGCCGCTTCCAGACTAATATACGGAGACCCCTTCTTGTAGCCCCTCAGGTTATACAAATACCGAATTTCCCGGTTAGAAGGAGGGCGCCCGTATCTCCTCTGGAAGATGACGAAGAGGCTTACCAGAATGGCATAGGAGTTCGGCTGAAGTTGGAATGGAGCCACTTTCAAATATGTGGTAAAGCTGACTATCCAGGCATTGATAGGAGGGATAGCACCACACATGCAATGGTACCTGCTGTAAGCGAAGTAACCTTCGGGGGGATTATACGGCATCACCCCATCTCCCGGCAGCAGCATAAGAGCCCTGTCTATCCCAAATGAACGAGAGATGACATCAAGTTGCTCCTCCTTTAGGGAGCTAGGAAAGCAATCGGGAGGGGAAACCAGAAGTTCCTGTGGACCATATCCGTCCACTAACGACCTCGGAACAGGTCGATGCTGCCCAGATCCTGATTGGGCTGGGGGCATGGAGGAAGACTCGCCTCTATCTTTGGATTTCCGTCTGTCTGATCGTGTTTCCGCCTTGCGAGACATTTATCTGCATACACAAAAGTGAAAAACATGATGTTAGAACAAGAATACAAGCAAGCATGCATAAGTCTGGAGTTCCACTCAAAGTCCGAATACAAAAGTCATTCGGCACTGGGATTCAAGGCCATACGGTACTAGGGTCCTATGTTCAGTCGGCGATGATATCTAAAGTTCATTCGGCACTTATGACGAAGGTTCATTCGGCGATGATGTCTAAAGTTGATTCGGCACTTATGACGAAAGTTCATTCGGCACTGATGTCTCAAGTTCATTCGGCATTTGAAATCTTTCATATGTATTCGGCAATCAAACCCATTCGGCAAAAAAGGATGTACCTGATTCGGAAGAAGCTTGGTTCGGCAGAAGATTTGGTTCGGTGGTCAGTTGATTCGGCTCTCTGGTTCGGTAAGGAAAAGACTAAGGGGGCGTAGCTCTATATATAGGCGCGCTCAGATCTGCCGAACCAACTGGTCCGGCCCCCCGGACCAACATATACCGGACCAACAAAATACCGAATGAAATTATCCATACCGGACCAACCAATAACCGAATGAAGCAGTCTCCACCAGCGAAAACCAGAAACAGGGGGCATGTAAAGCACCTCACTCAGATAAGTACCGAACTCTAGGACCTACTAATAAAGTAGAGAATATGATAACAATGAATGAGTCGTAAATCTCTCACCAACGTGGGTTAATCATTTACACGTGTACGCAACCACGAACGGTCCATAGGCACGCTCTGAATGGCTATTAACCCTATCGTCGTGAGAATTTGCACTTTGACATCCTTTTTAAGCTCATCAATTAAATGGATATTTGATTCTTATGAAATGGCTAAGCTACTTACACATGTATGGGGTCGCGAACGATCCCTAGGCATGCTCTGAGCTGGCGATAAACCACCTTAACAAACGATCCAGGGACCCACTCTAATGTGAACCTGGCATCGATAATGCTAAACCCCCTTCGGGGCACACCCTCTCGCCCCGAACGGCACGATTCACTCTATCTCAAAAATTTCGATCCCGGGCGATCGTTATTTGAAATCACACTAAAACTGTAAATTCCTTTGCAGGACATCAACAGAATACGAACATCCAGCCCATGGCATTACAAAACAAGCCTTCCTACCGCAGGGAAACAAAGCGCGACACATGCAAGCACGTGCCCCACTTTGGGGGGCAAATGTTGGGCGAATTCTCACCCAGAAGATCTCGAGACCAAGGAATCACAGTTTCACCCGGGCTCACAACCCCCACTACGTTCGACAAACACAAGGCTCAATGCAAGCATAGAAGTCCATCCGGCGTTCGCAATATACAAGCTCATTCGGCATTCCCATTCGGCCACCGGACCAAACCATCTCCGCTTCACTACCGAACCACACTTTCCTCAACATACCACCGAACCAACATGCCACCGGACCATAGCCTCTTCTCCACAACCGGTCCAAACAAGCACCGAACCAAGCTTCGCCTACCCACCTACCGAACCACCTCACTATCGAATACACACCTACCACCGGACCACTCCTACCACCGGTCCAAGCTCCTTGCCGAATGAGGCCTCGCCGAACCAGATAACTACCAGGCCAGATTGTTTCAGCCCGGGCCCACCAGCAGCTATATACATTCAGGACCCCTGCCCCCAGCCTCACTTTATAAATAGAGGGGCAGGGGTACAACAATGGCAGACAAGTTTGAGAGCTCAAGCACGGAAGGAACTTTCAAACTACTTTCATATACTTGTACACAAAGCATTGTACTTGTAATCCGAAAGAAAGAAGATAATAACATATAAAGTGGACGTAGGCACGTTCTGGCCGAACCACTATAAATCTGTGTGTCTTTTACATTCCAGTCCCTGCTTTTTTCATATTTACATAACTCATCTAAATCATTAAGAATTACATAAAACCCATTAAATCTCACGACTTGGAGGTGTTTGCCCATTTTTCGCGCAAACAACACATATTGAGGGCGATAAGAATTCTGAAATTTTCTAATGCATATGGAAATCGAGGAAAATTAGAAAATTTCATAATCTTATCTTTGAATATATATATTATGGTTTTTAAAAAAAATATTATTGTTAAGTTATTACTTCTTTTTAACAAATAATTTGAAAAGATATAAATAATTTGGATTTTTTTATAAAAATCAAGATATTTTAGATTATTCTATTACACTTGTCAAAAATAAATGATTTGTTTTAAAAGATAATAATATTTATGGGTATAAGTGTTGTTTAAAGATTAAGCCTTAAAAATATATATAGCTATTAATGTTTTAATGGTAAAATTTTTTTTTAACATTCATTGGCAATGGTTTTACATTTTGAATTTTTTTTAAAAAGAATTCACATTTTAACCTAATTATGCCAATTGTTCGTTGACGGAAATTCTATCGGTTTAGAAAACCATCGAACGAATTTTGAAATAAAATTTATACCGCAAGCGCACGGTGTACGAATGTAGCACGTGGCGAATACGGGTCGATCCACAGGGAATTGATGATTTTAAAATTCTATTCAATCAAATTAACCAAACTTGAAAGAGTGATTAACTAAAAAATGACAAAAGAAAATAGATAAAAAAATATGAGAGTGGTAAGACAATTTAGAGGCAATTCCACTCTCTAGATCACATAAATCAACGAAATGAAGTTATGATCTCTCTTTTCTTGTCATTAGTGAATTAGTTGATGTGCTTATCATAAGTATGGTATATTTGTGCTATTAATTAGCTCAATATAAACCACCAAACTATAACATAATCACTCATACACTTTTAAATCTCATAAAATATGACAAGAAAGTTGAAAGAAAAATCTATTTTAAGCATGGCCTATTAACTATTAATTAGAAATATAAGCCATCAAATTTTAATTTCAACAATCACTTCTTTGCCATAATCATATGTAGATGAAGAGGCAATTTGTGTTTTGTTTGACTAAGCATAGCCTATTTGTTATAAACAACATAGACTATCAAATTCAAAGCTAAACAACATCATTAAACCACTTCAATCATTCTCATTAAGCACAAAAAGAAAGCATAAACATCAAATTAAGTTGAAGCTACATGGTTAGAGAGCTTCATTACCCCTAAATTGAAGGGGTTTAGCCTCTCATATTTGTTATCATATGAACAAATGTAGTTTGCAACATAAGAGAAAAGGAAAAGGAAAAGAGAGCAAAGTGAAATGGAAAACTATTCTAATTGCATAAAGGAAAATCTACACTACTTGCATAAAAGGAAATGAACATGTAATTAAAAAGAAACAATAATTAACATTGCATAAAAAAAAGAATTACATAAGAGAAGAAATGGCTAAGTAGCCATGGAAAGAAAGAGAGATTTGATTTATTTTCTAAACTAAAACTAACTAACTAAGAGGAGGAGGCCTAAGAGAGACTAAAGAAGAGAGTCTAAGAGAAGAGAGTAAGAGGGATTACATGAAACATATGGGTATTTATACATGTATGAAACCCTAATTCATATTTTTGGGGAATGCCCAAAATGCCCCTTAGGAATTGTGGAGGCCAAGTAATCATTAACATGTCTTAATCCCCCATTAAGTGTACATGAAACCATTAACTCCAAAAGCATGTGCATTAGCCTTTAATTTGTACATTAAAGTAGGTGGGTAGGTGGGGTCCTCCATGATCTTCACTTTGAATTATTTCCATCTTCATTCCTTTATATCCATTTTGTGCATGCATGTTTCTTCATGAACCCACTAATTTGAGAAGCTAAATTCCTACAAAATAATATAGAAATTTCCAATTAAATTCTCTCAAATTAATATACGCATACAAATGGCCATTTTGCCCTTATACGAAGATGAATATGTGAAAATTTGGAATTAATATGAATTTTGGTTAAAACAAGTTAAAATACCCAATATGATCATTTATTTAATTTAAATAGAATAAATATGGTGGTAAAAATATGCATATTTACGTGCACATCACCAATATATACAAGACGAAGGTTTTTTGTTGTTTAAATAATAAAAACTATTGACTAAATTCTATAGCTAAGAGACATTTACTTTCGGAATACAATAAATGCTACTTTTTTAAAAGATTTTTGTGTGATTTGTGTTATACTGCTCACTTTCATACTTTGCTTTATCTCTCCTATGATACTTTTTATTGATGATAAAGAAGAGAAAAATCAAGAAAAATTGAGTATATCAATAGAGAGAGTAATATATATATACAAATGTATGTGTGTATGTGTGTATGTGTGTGCGTACATATTTATATATAGTTGTAATCGTAAATAAAAGAGAGAATGTTACAACCTCCTTTTTCGATATTGAATAGACAACTATTCATTTGATATGTATTGTACAAGTTGATTATTTCAATCAAATCAAGCTATGAAGACTAATGCAAACGATGACGGCTGATGAGAAAACTATGACAAATAACTACAACTAATGAGCTTGATGAATGAACACCATATTTCACATAAGTCATTATATGTGTGTCAAGAAAATACAAGTACAATGTTCTTTGATGATACACGTACACACATAAAAAATATACTATCAAATTAGATTTTGAATTTAGAAATCTTCAAAAAGAAAATATTCGACAACATGAAAAGCATATTCAATACTAGGACCTAAACCTAGGTCATGGAGCAAAATTTGCATGTCTTACCAACTAAACTATAAGTGCTTTTGCTAACAAAAGTCAGACGTCTAGCAATATTACTTAGACATCTGATGTAGCACTCAGATGTTTGGTAAACTCTTTTAGACGTCCGGATCATATCTTTTATAAACGCTTTCTTTTTTGAAAAATAATCACACGTCTGAGCCAAAAATTCAAATGTCTAGCTTCAAAAAAGGCAGTTTTTATAATAGAAGTCGGACGTCTAAATCATAAGATCAGACATCTGAAACAGTCAAAAATGAACGTAATTTGTTTAGAATTTTTCGTACATCCGACCTCAATATTTAGACTTCTGGTCCTGTTTTAAAATATTTGAAATAAAGATTTGACTATCTGACCTTTCAATTCAAACCTTTGAGATGTTCAATCGTCATATTTCTGAACGGATACTTATTTCTAAGAAGGAGCATTTGTTTGTATAAATTTTCGGTCACTTGAAAGATCAACACCTTTCGACAAACCTCTTCATCTCTTTAAATATAGACTAACTTCATTTATTGCAATTATCGAATTCTCGCTCTCAAATCTCTACTTTTTGGTACTCTCTGAATTCAAAAGCAATTAAATTTTTTATATTTACTTCCTATAACACTACCGTTCAATTCACAACCATTGAATGATATTATAGAAATGGTGTACTGAATAGAGACTTATATGTGTTGTTAAGAACACATCAAAGTCAAAGTTGGAGTTTATTTCTTTTAAGTGAAGTGGTGTTGGTGATCTTCGAGAAAGGTGTTGAAGTCATGTTCAGTTGTTCAAGCGGTCTTGTAGAAACATGTTCCTTCAAGTGAAGTGAGGATTAGTTAGTGAAATTCTTAAAGGATTTTGGGACTAAACGTAGGATGGCGAGCCCGAATCAGCGTAAAAATCCTAGTGCAATTATTTACAACTTTCTTTTAGCTTACTTGTATTATTAGCTTAAGTTATATTTTGCTATATTATAGATTATTCTGTATTCTACACATAAGCCACACCACGTAGCGACCTTCAATATTTTCCATACTATTAAATGTATCTTCTATAAAATTTATTATTGAAAGTAATATTTCAAACTCATACATTCAATTTCTTATTTAACTTTTAATTTTAAATATTATCCCTAAGAACATTGAGCTATAAATTTTGTTTCTACAATATATTTGTAAAATTAATAGTATATGCAGAATTTACGTTTTAATTTTTTCCAATTTATTTTATAAATGTGCATCAAACATGTGCAACTCATTTGTAATCATAATGAATTTAACGTGCATGGTTGATCAATAGGGTCATAATTTTTTGAAATGTCCAAAATAAGTATTTTTAAGGTATTTGATGAAGTGTGTGATGACCGCCCCATACCACCCGCACCAAATGACCTAAAATAGCACTGTAAAAGTACCAAACTGATATGGGATGATCGTCAAGGTTTAAAATTAAAGTAGAAAACCTGTTGCATATCTTACAGTGCATAGATAAAATATAATATAGAAAATATACAACAGAAATATAGTAAGCCGTAATAAATGAAAGATAACATCTCTACTAGAACATCATGAGTTACAGTATAAATGTCATAATATCTCAGTACAACATTTCCTCACTACATCCTTTAGATTATATAACAACAAACTGAAGACACTAGAAATATGGAGTAATATACCATAGTTCCTCTAAGCTCGTCTTTATACAACAATTAGGACTCCAAACCTGTCATCTAGTCTACTCATTTAAGAGTATCCAAGATGATAAGAGGAAACATAAACCTTAGGTCTTCTGGTATGAGCAGTAAATAACTATCAAAAGCTATACTGGAAAACTTGGTACTAGACCGGTACACAAACCATACCTGACTTGTCCCTACAACCAAAGAGTTGGCACATACTATTAAGACCACTCAAAATAAATGACAATAAGATACTATAACAGAACAAGACAGACGAATCTAAGTAGCCTCCTCCATTGGCCCTATTCTCAATCCCTTCTCCAGCATTCCTTTAGATGATAGCCCATTCAAAAGCGGACATAATAATCATAGTAACCATAGAATCCAAAACCTACCTATCATCTTCTAAAGCCTTGAACATATGATAACTCGTATCGCCTCGTGCTCGCTTTGCCAAAGACTAATGAAAATCTCGATTCTTGATCGTGTTCACCGTACTCACCAGTTAAAAACCCCTGCATGGTTGTCTCTTGTGATACCTATATACCACCTAATCTAGACCCTGCTGGTCCAGTGTACATGACTGGTGCTACCAGCCCTCGGGTGTCCCCGCATATAATACCATTGCTTTGAACACAACCAGAACACTCCGAGTCATCAACGGTTCCTTCGCACTACCAAATCTTCAGAGCTTTCCATAACTCCAATCCATTTTCGGACATAAGCCTACTACTCATCTCAGTCCATTATCTTATAGCCTTTTCGTCCCGAGCTATCAATCCACTCCTTCGATCCCGCTCCTATTCGAGTTTCGATCGAAGAGCTAAAATTTCATCATGCCATAACCACCAAACTGTAGAAGCAATGAGCGAACCACAATTTCCAGCAAGATCCACTATAACCACAAAATATCCACCCCGGATCTCACATCAGTTGGACCTAATAATTTGAATCGATACCGATCTCATCCAATCGGATCGGTATCGATCCGAATACTTAGCCAATTTTGGCTTCCTCTCACTTCCATCCTCTAGTGCATTTCCTCTAGATGCTATAGACCCCTTTCTTTTCCACTTAGCCTCTTGGTCTACCATCCCCCGGATCTCATGTTGATTGGTGCACAAAATTCGAATCGATACCGATCCAATTGGATTAGATCGGTACCGATCCAAATACTTTTCTCTAATCGTCTTGAAATTTTTGGGCTTCTTCCTTGCATGCTTCATAGCCTATCCTTTACGTTTCATGCGATTTCAACCAACTTTGCTCCCGATATGCTTTAGTCACCAATCTAAGTCCTAAACATGCACAACACTAACAAACAAATCAAACATAACAAGCAATTTCAAACACAATAATGAATCAAACATAGAAAATCATTCATTTACATTCAATCATAAAAATTCAAATCATCCAATTCAATCAATAATCATAAACAAGCATAGATCCAATCTAAATCATAGAATTAAATAAGCACAAATGCATAAATGACACTAGCCAACAATCTAATCCATGTTACATGTTTAATTAGTTGATCTAGGGTTTCTAAATCTGAAATTACATATGTCTAATCAATTTATAGTTTAATTTGACAATCCTAACTTATAATCACCTAATTACAACATATAATCCATCATAGACTGGTGAGAGATCATGACCACGCACCAAACCAATCAAACCTATGAATATGAGAGGAGATCCAATCTGAACAGTAGGAAATTGGATGTAGATATAATTTAATCGACGAGATCAAGCCCCTCGATGAAGATCTAGCCTCTAATTTGAGATTAGAGAAAATTTGGGATGAAATCTATGCAAAGAATGGAGAATTAGGGAGGAGTAGGTTTTGAGGCTGATATGAAATGAGAGACAAAGGTTTCAAATGGTCTCTCTTGCCTCATATTTATAGCCAAATGAGATTAGGCTAATGGGCTTGCTAATTGACTCATTCATCCCCTTTCTAATTCTGGCCAGCAGTTTACAAAACTTAAAACTGCTATAACTTCTTAATTACTTATCCGATTTTCCTATATGATCACTCTACCGAATAGGAAACCACCATCCCTAAACAATAAACAAGATTAGAACATCTAATTCGGCACCTATCAAAAGTTATGGCCAAAGTAAGATCTCCAAGGGCAAAATGGTCACATAAAAATTCGAAAAAAATCATGGACGTGTAAAACATCTCTAATAATCATATTTCAAAAACTTTGAATGAGACGACCTCAAACGAATTAAATAAAATTATTTCGTGATCCTTTAATACGTTAAATATTGGTTCTTACATTCTGCCCCCTTTAGAAATTTCACCCCCGAAATAACTAAACAAACATAAGCAACGAAGATTATCCCTCATGCCTACAATTCATTAGCAACCATCTAACAACCCAACTTTGCAGTCAAATCAACAATAGCAAGCAAAAACTATCCTAGCATGTGGAATTCTAATAGTATAAGATACAATGCTGCAAGTAGATGTGACCTATGGGTCTTAACACTCAATGAGTTCTGGATAGGCTGTCCTCATACGCTCTTCGGTCTCCCATGTACAATCGCTATCGTCCTCACTCCATTTCACCTTAACTAGCTTAACCATCTTCCTCCTAAGCTGTTTCATGCCATTCCCAATGACGTGAATCGGATTACAAGGTCTTGAAACTTATGGCATAACCTCTATCCCTTCTAGTTGATCTGGTGCTACCATAATACCCGAGCCATGTACAAACTTTCGTAGATAGGAGATATGAAAACCATTGTGTACACGGATCATCTTTGGAGGTAGATCCACCCTATAAGCTAATTTCCCAGTTCTCTCAATAATTGGAGAAGTTCCAACAAATTTGGGTGCTAACTTTCCCTTCCTACCAAATCGAACAACATTCCTTAGAGGGGAAATCCTAACATCATGTCTCCAACTGAGAATTCCAAATCTTTTCTTCTCTTGTCTACATAGCTCTTCTGACAATCTTGAGTAGTCTTCATTCATTGTCGAATGATCTTTACCTTCTCGGAAGTCTCTCTAATCAACTCTGGTCCAAGTATCGACTTCTCACCTGCTTCCCACCAACATGAAGGCGAATTAAAAGGTTGTTCATCTAATGCTTCATATGGTGTCATGCCAATACTTGATTGATAACTGTTGTTATAGGAGAATTCCACTAGATGCAGGTGATCATCCCAAGGCCCTCCAAAATTTATAATGCAAGCTTAAAGAAGATCTTCCAATATCTGTTTCACTTTCTCGTTCTGGCCATCCGTATATGGGTGATAAGTTGTACTCAAATGTAACTCAGTTCCTAAAATATCTTGTAAGATCTTCCATAATCCACTAGTAAACAATGGGTCCCTATTGCTTACAATACTCTTTGGCATACCCTGGAATCGAACAACCCACTTAACATAAAATTCTGCCAACTTGGATATCGTTCTGGTAGACTTGACATGTGTGAATCTTGCACTCTTGGTCAGACGATCTACCACTACCTGGATACTATCATATCCTGCTCTCGTCCTTGGCAGTCAATTTATAAAATCCATAGATATATGTTCCCATTTCCATTCAGGAATATCTAGTGGTTGTCAGCAATCCACTAGGCTTCTTCTGCTCAGCCTTCACTAATTGGCAATTCAAACACTTTAAGATGAAACTTCCAACATCATTCTTCATTCCTTTCTAGTAGTAAGTCCTCTTCAAATCCCTATATATTTTGTTACCATCAGGATGAATGGTTAATCTGGAATAATGGCATTCCCTTAGTACTTCATCTCATAATCCATCAGTATCTGAAACAACCAGTCTCTTATTCTTACGAAGCCAACCATCCCGATCAATCTTGTATTGTCTCAAATCTTCATATTCTACTCCCATTTCAATCTTCTCCATGATCTTTACTAGCTTAGCATCTTGCTTCTGACTATTACCAATCCTTTCAATAAGAGTAGGTCAGGTCGATAAAATTGCTAGCATCTTAGGCTCGATCCCACAACGTGGCCTAAAATCAAATCCAGCTATATATTCCATATGTTTCCGTTCCAAAAACATAGCCCCCCATTCAGCATGTCTTCTACTCAATGCATCTTTCATTGCATTACCTATCCCTGGAGTATAGGAAATATCAAAGTCATGAGAAACTAGAAACTCCAACCATCGTGATCGCTAAAGGTTAAGATCCTTTTGAGAGAATAGATAATCCAAGGATTTATGGTTTGTGAATAGCTCAAATCTTTCTCCCAACAAATAGTTCCTTTACATCTTCAAAGCAAATACAATCGCCGCTGGCTCCAAGCATGAGTTGGATAATTCCTTTCATGCGATTTCAACTGTCAACTAGCATAAGTTACAACTCTCCTTTTCTGCATCAATACAGCTCCAAGACCAGTACCACAAGCATCAGCGTATATTGTCATCTCTTCATTCCCACCTGGAATAACCAATACAGGTGCACTCGTCAACCTTTCCTTCAAAGTTACATATGCATGCTCACATCTTGCATCCCAAGTAAAAGTCTGATTCTTCTTAGTTAAGTTGGTCAATGGTGCTGCAATCTTTGAGAAGTCCTTTATGAAGAGCATATAATATCCTGCCAATCCAAGAAAACTTCTCACATCCGTAGCATTTTTAGGTCGATTCCAATCCTAGATAGCTATCACGTTCGCAAGATCCACAACAACTCTTTGTCCTGACACAACATGTCCTAAGAATCTCAATTATTCCTTCCAAAAGTGACACTTAGAGAACTTAGCTCTCAAATTGTGCTTTCTCAAAATCACAAGCACAATTCTCAAGTGTGTCTTGTGCTCTTCCTCGATTCCGAAATAAATCAAAATATCATCCCCAAACACAAGCATAAATTTTTTCAACTGATCTCTGAAGACTTTATTTATAAGATCCACAAAGTATGCCGAAGCGTTGGTCAATCCAAATGCCATCACCAACCACTCATAGAAACCCAACGGCATCTGAAATGCAGTAAGAGGCACACTTTCTTTAGGCACTCTCAACTGGTGAAATGCTATTGCCAAAACCATCTGAGAAAACAACTTTGCCCCATGCAGTTGATCAAACAGATCATTAATCCATGGAAGTGGATACTTATTCTTCTTTATAACCTTGTTCAGCTCACGATAATCCACACATAGCCTTAGAGAACCATCCGTCTTCATTGCAAATACAACAGGTGCACCCTATTTGGATATGCTTCTCTGAATGAATCCTTTCTTCAATAGATCATCCACTTGAACCTCTAACACTTTCTGCTCTCTGGGTGCCATACGCTTTAAAGGCATAACTATGGGACTGGCTCCATCCACTAAGTCGATCTGAAACTCGATCTTCTTATGCGATGGTTATCCTATCACTTCCTCGGAGACACCAGGATATTCTCTAGCGATGGGCACGGATGACAATCCTTCCTGTGGAATCTTAAGCGAATAAAGAAAGCTGACTAATACCCCATCCTTTGTTAAGCAGCATATCACTATCGTTCACCCTTCCACATTCCCAATTGTCACCTCTAGCTTCTCGCAATCCACTACAGCCGCATACCTCTTAAGCCAGTCCATTCCCAAGATAATTCAAACTCAGCAAAATTAAGAACAAAGCAATCATAAGCAAAAGAACATCCATGACTCGATAACACTAAACCATGACAAATCATACTAAGACTAGTAGATCCTCGAATAGGGTTAGTCATAATCAAAGGTCGATCTACTATATCGGGTTCCAAACTAGTCCGCATACCAAGTCACCACAGATGAACAAATGCGAAGCTCCATTATCAAAAAGTACTCCAACATAAACATCTTGGATGGAAAGCATACGTTGCACCACGACTCTCTTCCCTTTAACCCTAGAAATAGGAGCATAAGATGAAGACGTGACAGCATCCAAAGCATATGCCTTCACAATCTACTTATCGTTAGGCAGTTCTAGACAATTCCTCTTCATATGCCCAGGCTTATCATAGTTGGAGCACTTTTTAGCCGCCTTACATTCATTAGCACAGTGACCTTTCTCATTATAATTGCGACAAACAACCTCGCCCTTACTCTTCTTCTGGCCCCCTTCTCCTTGTCATTATTGTTGCTTCCTCTTTCCATTCTATTTCTTCTTACCCCCACTGCCTTCTTGCAGTTTTGGTTCTGCCTTTTCAGCAACAACCACAATAGCAGTCTTACTCATCGGGTGCAAAATCTCATGTCTAAGGGGTTTCTCAACAAGCTTCTCAAAAGACACTTCGATACGGTCGACTAGCTTCTCTCCTAAGTAGTCGTCTAATTTCATGGTGAACTTGTCATTCTTCTTCAGCGATGTATTAATAAAATACATCCTTTACTTCAAAAAAAAAGCATCAAACTCCGCCACATACACAGAAACAAACATCTCTCCTTGCTTCAACTCTGCAAACTTCTTGAAGAGCACAAGTTTTTGAGCCATTGGAATAAACTTCTCTTCAAATCGAACTTTGAACTAATCCCAAGAAATCTGATATTCTGGAGTAGTAATGGTAATAACATTCCACCAACTCATCGCTCGGCCCTGTAATTGTCACGAAGCAAGCTTCCTTTTCATAGCATCTACCACCTCCATATCCTTGAAAATGCGCTCACATGTATCCATCCAATCTTGCACTTCAATAGGTGATTATGTCCCCAAGAATGGCTTCCCTTTTGGAGTAGAATAATCCTTCACTACACTAGAAAAGCAATTTTTCCACGGTTCTGAGCCGTGGTGAAATTCGCAGTGGAAAATATTCTGCCACAGCTCCGGACCATGGCAAATTTATATTTTGCCATGGCCCAGAGCCATGGCAAATTAAATTTTTGCCACAACTCAGAGTCGTGGCTAAATATAAATTAGCCACGCCTCTTAGCCGTGGTGAAATTAAAAATAGCCACAGCTTATAACCATTTTAACCACAGTCAAATCCATTTCTAAATGCAGTTTCATGATAAACAGACATTCTACATGTAGTTTCGAAATATATATAGTACATGGAATAAATAATGTTAACACAAAAGGAGTAATAGATGACGACCCAATTTATAATACAACTACCACAAGTGCTTGATTACAAACTTACAATTTTCAGTTTATAATACAACTGTGTTTCATAGTGGAACCATCAGTTCATAGTAAAACAAGTAAACAACGTCTATTATACATTGTAAACACTAAACAACAAGAAAGAAATGGTTCCTGAATTCGACAAGCATATACTTTGTCATAGTATAACGACTACAGCTCTTAGTGAAGCAATGCCAACTCCAAGCTAACTATAGAATCTACCACATAAGTGAAGGAAACAAATTGAACTCAATAGTCCATGTGCAGTTGCAAATTAAAGATATTTCAAATGCTTCTCTCCCTAAGCAAAATTCCTAGCTGCAAAATAAACATAAAATATGTAGAAAGCCAACGCTGGATGAATCTTCAATTGAATTTAAAGCATCTTAACCATACATTATCGATAACCCAAGATGGAATTTAATGATAAATCGGATTAAGACAAAGGGCAGAAAAGATAAAAAGTCAAGGAAAATAGGAGTTATTTAGAAAATGGGAGTGAATCAAAACTAATTGATTTATAGAATTCATAATTTGGAAAATTGGGGGAATGAACTCTCTCACTAAAAAATTAGACATTAGTCAAAACTTTAAGGAGTCATAATTAATTTTTTAGTTGTGTTGGAGAACAAACAACACACTAATAATGCAGGTAATGTAACAAATAAAATAAACTCTATTTGTAATTTATTTATGACAACAATGGTTTGCAAGTACAATTTGATATTATGGGATCCATGTTAGTGCTCTAATATTACATTCAGATGAGCAGTATACTAAATACTTGTTGCATAATCCAAGGTGTTTCAGCATTATTTGTACAGTCATATATGCCCACAACAGTCCAGAAAAAAAGATCCTCGCTGTGGAATTACATTAAACAACAAGCAAATCAGATTAAACTTCCATAGATTCAGCACAATGTGCGTTTTATATTTGGAGAGTGGAGTCGTATATTGGAATACATAAATGTGCTTTTCAATAATGCTAAATTGGTGCATAAGAAAAAGAAGAAGGATGTTTAATGGTGGTGTTTAACGTGCTTGGCATTTGAATTGAAGCATGAATATTACTCGTCTACTTTGAATATTTAACGTTTAATTACATATTTTAGATAACGGAATATCAAAAACTCGGCTGTTAGTTTTATGCACCAGATAAAGGTCAGAAATAATGAGATGCCAAAACTATGGGCGACCACATTCCATTTTGTAATTTGTGTCTAGCGAATGCTAGGCTGATGAGAATTGCGTCGACTAGAATTTTTCTAAAAACAGTTTTAAGCAATCAAATTCCAACTGTAGTGTTGGCAAATAAAGAATATCTCCTTCAAATAATGAGGTCATTCAAGAAGTACAATATCCAAGTGATTTTAAAGAAATAAAGAAAAGAAGCATTCCAATTAGCATAATGTAGAATACATAAAAAATGCTTTTTTTAAGGAAAGAAAAAAAATTAGTATTCCAATCACATAAACATTGGCCTATAAGAAACATCATTATAAAAGGCAGATAAAATTTCTAATTTTATCCATCTAAATTGCAGGTAACATGTTTTCACCTTTGGCAAAGCATGGCTTAATTTAAAAGATAAAAAAACTCATTATAAAGAAGAAGAAAAATATGGCAAACATAATACCGATTACGGATAGACTAAAACTTTGCTATCAAACCTTCTATATCATCAGCAATGATCAAAATATTGTTTAAATAATTATATTCAATATTTTTTATTCATTGCAATTATTAACAAATGTGAAATAATACCAAATCTGCACCATGCTAATATTGTAGCCCCCATGCAAACACTAGGTTTCCCAAATTGATTTTTCAAAAAGAAAAAGAAATTTATATGTATTCTAACATGAGTTTGCATTGTTTTCTAAAAAGAAATGATTTCTGGAAACACCTTAAGCTACAAGATAATCAAAGAATTATTACTCTCAGGCTTACTCTATACAAAAGTATTTTACTAATTAATTCCCTTCATAAAAAATCTGCTTATTAATAGTAATATGCTTTGATTAAAAGTATTTTTAGAAATTAACCCAGTTATAAGATGAACTAGGTTAATGATCTCAAAAAAATTAGGCAAATGCTTTAAAAATACAAGTACAGAATAAATTATTTTTGGATGACCAAATCAATGATCTTTAAATCACATGTTTAATGTGTGCTTAAACATGTTTAATGTGTTCTGTATTATATAAAACTAGGAAATGCGCATGCATGTACTTTGGTTATCCATTTTCTACTAGAAATTTTAAAATTGCAAAAGTTATAATAATACATACATACCTGCTTATCTGTCTACAGATATCGAATATTACTCTTTGGATGGCACACATAACCACCAATTCCAACTTCCCTAAAGGTCATAGCAAGAGGGTGATTTTGTTTACATGTTCTTTTCTGGTAGCAGTATATTATTCACGACTAACTTCTCATGTGTTGGAGGTAAAGATTTCCCATATATAATGGATGCTGTCGAATCTTTGTAGACAGTGGCTGTTGTAATGACCTCAAGGTCAATGTTCATGATTTCGCATTTTTGATTGGCTAAACCAAATGAATTCAATGAATTTGCCAAGTCATTATTCAGCATTCTTCCAACACTTCCACGTGGTGTACCAGTTCCTCCTTCATTTGAAGCAATGTCCGGTAAATGATTTCCTTGACCCGCATATTGTCCCTTCAACAAGTCGACCAATGACTTCAATGTACCCTTCATACTATCCATTCTAGCTTTCAAGTCTTCTGTGCCTCCTTGAGCCTTTTTGAGTTGTTTACGAGCAATAGTACAAGCCTTAACTTGGGTCCTTGATATTTTGGCTCTAATACTTCGAGTCCGACCTCTTTTATCCTTGCCAAACACTTGTGATAGGATATCTTCATCCAATGGCAAGTTTTCTTCATCATTCCAATGATTGATTCCTTTGCTTTTGTAATTTAACCTAAAATATGGTAATACTTGAGATGTTATTTATTACAAAGACTTTATAGAATAGTTTAATTATTATCTTTTTAACTTACGAAGTATGTAGAAGCCGAATCTGATATGGTACCATCTTTTTTTGTGTGAATCTTCTCTCATACTTGACGACGTGTGATTTCTTTTGTCGGATTTGCACTGGCCTACAACAATAAAAAGAGAAAGAGATCATTAATTTTAAAAGAAAAGAACACGAAAGAGCATCTATGTTTGGATGCTGACTTTAGCACAACTCAAAAGGCATGTAAAATATATATACTATGATAATACATTTGCAAATTTGTAATACTTTCAATTAATAAACTTAAGTTGATTATAATGTCAAGTGTAGTACCTGTTTATTTAAAAATTAGGAAACAAGAAATCAATAATATATTTGATTTTGATATTTATAATGTAGTTATTTATATTTCAATCGTAAATAACTTAAGTTGGCACAAATATAGAGTTAAATAGCTGTTTATTTCTACACAAGAATTTAGATGCTGAAAATCTTAGTAAATTTCGTACAAATAGTAGTAGAAAACTAAATAAACAAAGTTAACATAATGAAGCAAAATATAAAAACTAAAACATGAGCTTGTTGTGCATATGCAAGTATACTCATAATATAAAGAAAAACATGTCAGGCCATTTTCAAATTTTGTTAAGGCAGGAATATTTGTCTTGTGGTGTGAAAGCAATGTACCATTGAAGAAAGGCAAATACAGACATTTGCATTCAAGAATGCATGCACAAACTGACAAGAATGGTATAACTAGTGTAGCTATATAATTTTGAAAATTACCAAACCTATGATTAAAAAAGCAGCTCAAAAAGATGTTCAGGTGATTTAATGCATGTCCATGGCAATCCATTTCTTTTTAAAAAAATTAGGTCATAAATGCTTGTGTGTGAATATACTTCAAGGCAAAGGACAAGTAAAATAAATAAATAAATAAAAGGTGAAGGGTGCAAAAAATAACAGCGTGCTTTCCAAGAAGGACATCCTAATGTATAAAATAGCATGACAATGGCAACGTGCTATTTTCGAAATTTACAGAGAAAAATACAACCACTTGGTTGTCTACAAAACAAGTCAAACTATATTAGAAAGCATGTGCAGGAACTTCTAATTTACATATATAATTTTCTATGCAAAAGTGTTTTAAGTGTGAAAGAAAGTACAATGAATGACAATAGCTAAGCAAAGAACTATTGTATTGAATCAAATTGTAAGAAAAAGGCAGCACTTTATTTTTGAAATATCAAGGGAGATTGGTCTTTCGAAAATCATGGGGGAAGGTGTAAACAAATTTCAAGTGACAGTTTTATTGCTAACATCTATAATTAAATTTTGAAAATCATATGGCGATCATAATGTCACGAAGCAGTTCTGTTATAAGATCAATTGTAGTGCTAAGATGGTTCAATCGTATTTCTTGATTCCTTGGGTCGGTACAAAACATAATGCATGTCATCCTAAAATTATCCATCTCTTTGAAACTGGGACCACTTACTTCATTATCTCATGCTAACATCACCTATATGTCATTATATCAACTAGTATAGTAGTATACATGGCCAAAAAAAGGTAAGGTACAAGTGATCGGGAATACTAACCCACTATAGTAGTGTTACTTAGTGCAAAATCAGAAGAGAAGAAAGGTACTGCATTCAACAAAAACAATAACGAATCATTTTGATCTTCTATGTATACTTGATGTAAGAACGAAAAAAAGCATTAAAATAGAGTAGAACATGCATATGGAAATTTCATACGAAAATTTTGGCCATAATAGGCCAATCTTATTGAAATAATATTACGTAAATGTAGGATGAAATAATATTACATAAATGTGTAGTTTGTTTGTTTGTTTGTTTATTTATTTATTTTTGTTTTTTAAGAAGAGAGCAAATAAATGGAAAAAAGGATTGGTTTTCACATCATTAATTGGGCTTGTGTTAACAAGTGATTATAAATAACTAATAGCAATATCAGAACCAAAATCTTTCATCAAATCGTAAACGTTCTTTTCTCTAGGACTCACCTTATTTTGAACAAATCAGAAGCTGTTAAGCTAATGTGATATATTCACAAAAAAATTTCAAATGATATTCTGAATGTTAATACTCAATGTAAAAAATAATTTTGGTTTCCTTTTCTTAGTCTGTATCCTATGCAAGTATTGGTTCATGTAAACTTATAGCTAAACATATGCAAGTTTAACTGGAAAGTTATGTCATTAAGTTTGATGACACTGTCACAAATGGCAGTCCTTATAAGTAAATATATGCAGTTTTATTGGGTGCATTGCTATGAAGTACCAAATAAAATTTAGATGCTAGGAAGTAAGCCTATAGCAACAAGAGGAGGCCAATTCGTGATATTTTTCTTATATTTAATAAAAAAATGAAACAAACATACCATTTCATATTCTACTACAGCGTGACTTGTACATCCAGTATGATGACCATAGTTGTACAGTGATCTGTTTTTTTGCCTATCTCTCTTCTTTCCCTTGCAATAGGTTTTGCTTCATTTTTCACAAATTCGTACCAATCTTCTTGGGCGATTGTTAGTGGACAATTTTTCAGTCTATCTATGTCATTATCGTGTTTGTCATAATAATTAGTCCTTAATTCGCTCTTGTGTTTCCTAAATGACTCGACCATTTTTTTAAAATACAAGTATTTTGAATTTGACTCTATATCATAAAATATTTGTAAAATTAAGAGTTGTTTACGTAAGAAAAGAAATTATGTGGCACTATATATATATATGAGGAAAACTGAAAGTAGTTCAAATCAGTTTTAGCTTACCAACAATTCATTCTAAACGTCAATCTTGTATTTTTCAAGTACTTTATCCCAACTTTCATATGAGATGACAAGCACCATTGTCCAAGTGGTTAATTGATTCGGCTTTGGTGCAAGAGGTCACAAGTTCGAAACTTACTTTCGAACGTTTATTGACATGGGATATGTTGTCCCAATTTATTGTATATAAAGTATCATTTCAAAAAAAAACTTTCATATGAGATCGGCACATGAATTCGTACTAATTCACCAACTCGAATGCTTACTTTTCCAGCATTTTTTGAAATAGGAGAACCTAATGCATTTATCTAACTTTTTCAAGTTATGTAGAGGATGATTGTGTGATTGAATGGGTTGACGCTTCTGCGGGTTCTGACATTACTACTATCGTCTTAGTTGCAATCCAAACGACCAAGACCACCTGCAACAAACAATTTTTGATTGTATCAGCTCCAGAAATGCTTACAAAATAGAATAATTGGATAAGAGCAACAATTATAAGTTTGTATTTTAAGATCTCTAATGAGATGAACTAGAAAAGCTTAACTTAAGATATTTCATACCAGGCTTCAAAATTTTCTACTATGAAAACAAGGTACAATTGCATGCTAATAGGATCATCATCTTCCATTTTCTATTATTTTGAAGGAGCTAATTCTACGGTACTAATTTATGACAACTGCTACATTGTAAGGGGATTTATATGCACTAGAGGCATCGTATATCTAACTGACATATATTATTTTCAATAAATCAATGAATCATTCATCAGACAATAAATATCAGTAAATCACACGACTATTTGATTTATGTTTTTTGATTGTAAATCGGTCATCAATGTCCAAAAGTTTACTGTAATTTCCAAATGAAAACTTTACTATAATTTCCAAAAGTTCATGCAGTTAATTAACATGTAACATGAAGTTGAACATAATCCAAATTTATTCTGTATTCAAGTAAGGAGGAGATGGATGATTTACTACATTTTAAGAAAATTAAAGTAGCACATCACTTAATATTCAGCTTATTTATTTTCAGATAAACTAATTATTAAATTTTAGAAAGAAATAAATCTTGGTATTCTTCTTTGAATATCCAAAATACATTATTTAGTGAATGTAGCATCAATTTTAGCTTGTGGCTATCAGTTACCCGTATTTTGAAGTATTTTAGCTCAATTTGCAAAAGTGTATATATTAATTAATTTCTCTCAAAGCCAAAACTACAACGTGCATGGGTAGTTCTCTTTATAATAATTATTAATGTCGTTGTACATAGTATTATTTTGTCATGCACCCCATTAGAAAATTCTTTTATTCGAAAGAGACAAGTTTTCTAACTAGATTAATGTTTTGTAAATGTTAATAAATAATGGCCTTAATATTAATAAATCATAGCTTTCTTGGGTTAGTTTTGGTTGCAGAGAACCATTATTTTCATTTATAAAAGCAAATTAGAATAAAAAATATCCATGATTTTCTTGTTCCGCTTAATTTTAGAACTGTCATCATCTTCTTGATTGTAGAGAACTAGTATTGGAACAAAGGCGATATAAGTGGAGAAAATATGAGTAGAAATCCATTTAAAATAGTCCAAATCCAAGGTAAACAAACATGATCTTTCCTATGATAAACAAATTAAATAATCATTCAAAGGTCACATAAATTTTCTATCATGCTTATCTGCAAATTTTCCATTTATTTATTTAAATAATTGTATTATTTAAACTCGATATCATGCATTCTACTTTGTCTTTAGGCATATATCGATGGTGAAGTCATGTTCAACATAAATATATATTAGAGGATGTGTAACGACCCTGAAATTCAGACCCAGTTTAAAATTTTTAAAATTGCTTATTTAGTGTAGAATTTCAAATTTTCACAAACAAATTCCGATGCTATTCAAACTTCATTTTTGGAATGCGTCCAATTAAACATAACAACGGGTAAATTTTCGCCCGGAAATATGGGAGTTCATTTCGTGCGTAAATTTACTTCAATCTAAATCAGTTAGTTATCGATGAAAATAAACCGTTTTCGAAACCTAAATATTTTTACATAGAAAAATTCTAAATCGTCTTCTGAGCAAAACGTCATTTTTCGTTTTTCCAAATTCGGACTTCTTTAGCTCCGTCGTTCTTATTTTTCGATGTTTTACTGCATTTTTCTTCAGTAGGAAATTTCGAAATTTTATAATTCAATCGAATCATTAATATCTGTATACTGTTTTGATCGTCTCGTCGCGCTGACCAAAACGGTGTATTTATTTGTGTCAATCGGAGTTCGGCGTTGCAAATTAAATTATTAACGGAGTACAAACTGGTCCGTTACGCAGCACAAACCGGTACCCAACTTTCTACATCATTGCATTTCCTGTACACTCTGAACCCCTCTCTATATATGTGCCTTCATGAATGCCTCTGCCAGCTCGTTCATTTCAATGTCTATTCATTTCAAATCGTGCAAGCTGTGAAGCCACAAGTCATAATTAATCTCTGGTTGTAGATTCATTATGGCTCTTCCCCTTGTATTCTTTCCGTTGGACAATAATAAATTATATAAAGTATGAACATATTTGGATCTGGGATATTTTTCGTGCCCTTCCTCTTTCACTCCTCTCCTTTCAAACCCATTTTCTTCCTCCTCATTTTTTTTTCTTTTTCTTTTCTCTCTGTTACTCTTCCTTCAGCCCTTCACCTGCACTCGGCCACCCCCCCCCCCCCCATGCGGTCCACCTCACCTCCACATGAATGCCCACTTCCCCTGCAACCGCCTCCCCTCCCTTGCCATCACCAAGCACGGCCTGCCTTTTTTCCCCACACGTCCAAGATCCGCACCCACTGCTCCACCAGCCCCCCCTCCCCCCCCTCCCCCCCCCCCCCCCCGCAGCAGTACCTCCGCCCAAACCATGCTCCTCTCCACGGCCCAACTTTCCACCATGACCACCCATTTTCACGTGAGCCGAACCCACCGAGCACCCATCTTTCCCCTCCGCCTGCTCTCTCTCTCTCCTCCGTGCTTCTCGAATCAACCACCACCCTCAAACGCCCACACCTCCACACGTGAGCACCGAGACCCGCCTCCCTAGCTACGGCGAAGCCTTCACCATCCGCCACGCCAGCCTCCGCCCCTACCTGCGCCACACCCACTGCCGCACTGCCCAACCCACTCTCCGTCACCACCCACTCCGCCTGTCCCTACTGTCTCGCCTACACTTCCCAACTCAGCAACGTCCACACTCACTGCCTCGTCCCCACTCTCTTCTCCGCCCTCACTTCCCTACTAACCACCACTTCACTGCCTCTCGGCCACCTCGACAGCCGCACCTGCCTCCCCATCAGCCACTTGTGCTCCGCCTTCCATCAGTGATGAGGTATAGATATATTTATATGAATATGCTCTATTACATATATAAATTGTATAAGTTTGCTCAGGTTTTTTTTTGAAATCGACTGTTACATATAAAAATTATAAAATCCTGTATGTACATATATGATATCTAATTTTGTTAGTATGTGTATATGTTTGCAGTGTATGTTATAGGCTGTTATATTAATTTGGTTAAAGGTGAAGTTGTTTATAACTTATATATTTATACAGTGTATTCAACGTGTAAAAGGACACTAGTGGATATAGTATATACTGATAGTCTATATTAAGTCTGTGTATATGGGACGTACAAGCTCGCATGCTTTCGGTCCATTTTTTTCATCATACTGTTACAGTTTAAATTTATGCGTATACGCACATAATATATGGTTTTCAACATTTAGCATAAAGGTATTTTAGTTATGCAGTTCTAAAATAAAAATGTTATGATATTGAATAGGTTAGTTTATAAATATTATAATAATGTAAGTTTATGTATTATTATATAAAATAGCCTGTACTAGTTAAATATATATATTGATACAGGTAGTATCTGTTTACGTTATGTATGGTTTATGATAGATATTTATACTTATTTATATATAGGCTGATTTGTATATTTATAGAAGTTATACGTCTATATGAGTTTGTTTAGTGGGATATATTGTATATAATGTGTCTAAAGGGTAACCAATGCCATATGTTTAAACTTTCACTTTTCTGGTTTATTGTATAAGTTGTTGTAATCTTTTGTTAGATATATATTTTCTATAAAGTACGTACAATATATATGATTATATTAAAATAAATTTTGTGATGTATTTGCATATCTCTGTAAGTATGTATCTCAAATTATATTATTTTAAACGATGATTTTGAAACACCTATATTTAATATGTGTTCGAAATTTAAAAATAATAATAATAACAATATGATTTTCTATAAGTACTTATATATAGTTAGACATATAAGCTCAATTATACTATCTATTTTCATCAATCTGATTCTGGTTCTGATTCGTTATCAATTTCTGTTATCAGCTTCGTCCGTCGTTCTTGTTTTTCTTCATCGAATCGTGTCCATCCGCATTGCTTGAGATTCGTAGCTCGTTTCCTTGTCAAATTCTTTCTAGCCTCGAACGGTGAGCAATCACTCACGATTAATATTCTTTTATTTATTAAATTTGATTTCAATTGGAACGACAATTGAAATATATTGCTGTTATTTATTGCACTATTATTTATGTATCAGTTCACCTATGACATCTGACACCATTATCTATTAATTATTTATGCAATGATAATACAGTTTGGTTGATAATTGATTGATTGATTGTTGTTTTTATATTGGACGTAAAATTGTTAATGTATAAAGTGATAAATATTATGAAATTGAATTTGACGTAGGATAGATAACAACTTGAAATTGATACATACGTTGAATTTAAATTAGACGAACTTGTATAATATGACCCCTTTTATTTGTTAAGTTAATTGACACGTAAAATTTGATAAATTAACCTTTGAACCGTTGAACGTATATTGGATTAATTGTTGTAGTATAAAATTGAAATTGAACGACAAGTGAAAACCGTAATGTAATAATCTTTAATCTACATGAAATGATAGTGTAGATTCTAGAAATAATTATATTAATTTGCACAAATAACAATGTGAATTAATACGATTATTTCGGGATTATTTGAATTGATTATTGAATTGTTATTGATTGTTGTGATTGCTTGTTTATTTACTTTGACACCATCCCTGTTACCACACTGCAAGTTTCCTTTGCTATGCTTTGATTTTGAATTGAAATGGAATCGGGTTGAAATGATATATACCCAAATGAACTTGATTTAGGATAGAAAATTAAATAAAACCGATTGGTCAATAATTTGATTTAAAATAAAATAATGATTTTATTTGAGTAAAGGATAAGGTTTGAAATGAAATTGGAATTTGAATTTAATGGAAGGAAAATTGTTAATATTTAAAATATGAAACAAATATTAACAAAATAGTTGTTGAAAGAACGTTGTTTAAAATTAATTATTCTATAAAAATTTGGAACTATTCATTGAATTAAGTTTGAAATGATTTAATAATTGAGTTTGAATTTATAATTAAGTTGAAATTATTAAGTTTTGAAATTATTAATAATTAAGTTTGAAATTATTTAATAACTGAATAAGATTGAATTATTTGATAATTGAATAAAAATTGAATTCTTTGATAAGAGAAACTGAACTTTTGATCAGGTGAATTTGAACTTCGTTAATAAATGAAATTGGGTTTCTTTATTTATTAAGTTTTGAGAAAAATTATTTAAGTAAGTTAAAGTGAAATTTGATTTCTCGAATATATGAAATTTAGTTTCTTTATTACTTGAGTTCTGAAGTTCGTAACTATGTAAAGAATAAGTGAAATTGAATTTCTTAACAAGAAATGAATGTATTTTATTGAAATTAATGTAAGAATTGTAATTTAAGAATTTGATTTGACGAATTTAATTTAATTAAATTTGTAAGTTGATATAATAAAGTTGAACTAAAGTAATTGATTTAATGAATTGGAAATTAAATGGAAACTGTCTGAATGATAAGTAACTTAACGAATATTGAATAAAATCGATAAATGAATTGAAATTGATTATGAATGTTAAATTAAATTAATTTAAATAACTTCAGAATGAAATTTATATACGAACTTGAACCAATATTCGAATTGTTTAAAAATAATTTGAATTTGAATTATAAGATTTTGAAATGGTAATTTCAAAGTTTTGAAATGTAAATTACAAAAATTGATATAGAAAGACAAATGGAATATTATTACGATTCTAATTGAAATTGAAATTGATTGTTCTAAAATATATTAAACGACCAATCGGTGTAATAATACGTAGTTATTAAAGAGACCGGGATCGGATATGGACATACTCTCTGTCGATACTGAATACCACTTTAATAACTATTATACGTGGAGTGTTGATCCAGAATGAAGTGGATGGTTTGGTGAACGTGTTGACTGAAAAAAGAGAACGATATTGGATGACCCCTGACATGACTAAAACAGGAGCCGCGCCGGGCCATTGAGGTTCGCCACCTCTAGCGGACACACTTCTTCGATACCATATCTATTACTTTTGTGATTCGATTTGGGTGCACCCCTCGGTTTGGGAGTGTTGTTTCGCGGTGTTGAGGTAGCTGCTGGCTATGCTCAACATCAGTCCAGATCACGCAACTACTAGTATCCTAGTTGGTATCGCCTCATGTACCTTGTCATACTGATTATCCTATTCGCGACCACTACGTTTTGTTTTGTGTTATACCTATGGGGTACCCTCTGATAACCACTAGTTTACGGTGGGGTTTACGGTGCTGTATAGACTATGGCATTATAAAATGTGTTAAGGGGGATAATGGTAACGCCTTAACGCTATTTTAATACTTTATATTACTGATAGACGTTATCTACTTAGCGTACATTACTACCTAGTAGATAGTTTAGCGGATCCTTAGAGGATGGTTATTCCAACGTCCTTTGAGTTACTTGTATTTCGGTTGCTATTTCACTTGAGTTGGATTTATTGATTTAAGAATATTAATCCTGACTCGAGTGTTCTGTGTTTTGCTTTACGCTCGGGTCAGACTGAGTGTACCAGTATCTGAGACTCACCTTTGGAGTTGGAGCTTTGCTTGAAGATCCAGCCATCTATTCTGCTTTCAGTATTCGATGATTCCAGTGATGTATTCTGATTTGTATCTGATGTATCGTATTACTCTTTTGTTGTAAACTCTGATGTATCTTTTATATTTATATAGTAGCTTCATGAACTACTATCTCTTTTACTTCCGCTGCATATTATTACTCTGTGTCTGTGATTCAGTGACTATTTATTTACTGTATATCTCAGTTTTGCCAAATTTAAATTAACAATTCGGTATTTTGTATTATTCAAGTCCGACATGTGCGGATGCGAATAGTCCAAAATACCGGGTCGTTACAGTTGGTATCAGAGCTTTTGGTAGCTCTAGGCAAAACTTAGCATATAGGGTAAATGTATTTACCGAATCACTCTCATTCGTGTTTCAATCCCCTTGAACTTTGGAACGTTCCCTCGGTTCCGAAATTCATTCTTGTCCCTCACTATTCGTCTTCTTTCAATTCTGGAGCATCCCATAACTCCACTTCGAATGACCCTTATAATGAATCGGCGGTCTCCCCAAACGCCGAATGATTTGCAAAGGGTGAAACTCCTTTACAATAAGCATTATTTTACCGGAGATTTCTGTATCCTCGGTTTACGATGCTATCTATCTCCTGCAATACCTGAATTCTATTTCTTGAGATCGAATGTTGATTTACCTCGGAATTCTGCATCGATCTTGTTCTTTAAGCCACGGTCAATCCGGTTAAGGTTGCCCGTGATATATATAAACTTATTAGTCTTCCTATTTTGTTATTTAATTATCTATCTTTTTTTTAAACCTATTTTCGAATCAAAATTCTCTTTGATTTGATTTCCCTCAGGTTAAAATCTCTATACTTGCTTTGAAACCCATTGTTGTATCGTCAAGCGAGGAAGTGTCTTTGAAAATTAATATTAAAAATGTTTTACATATATTGTGTTGTTTGAGTGGTGATGTTGATTTGGGTTTTGATCGATTCGTCTGATCAACGATGTCGATAGGATTTCCAAAACACTTGAACATCACAAACTGACACAACAGTATTTTCGAATTTGGTGAATAAAATAGTTTTGTATGATTATATTATATATAAGTATAAATTTCTCTGAAATTAAATTGTTAATTTGTTGTCTGGAATAATAATAAATGAATTTATAAAGCTTGTTTGTATTTTGATTTGGAATTCAAGAGGATTGAAATTAGAATTTGAGAATTTAATTTCCGGTGATTTCAAACTTGGCTTTAAAGTTTTAAAAGGTATATTACTTAAAGTGTTTTCGAATAGAAATCTTTTCAAAGGAATTTTAGATGTTTAAATCAGTGCTCCTCTCTTTGTCGTTGGAAAATAATTTCGGTGATGACGGTCGCATCACCGACATTCATTTTCGAATTTCGAAGTGTAGGGACTATTCTGCAGCTTTGCAACGGTTTGTTTGAAAAAAAAAATTGATTTGAATTTCTAAACATTACTTGATTTATAATATATATTGAAGATTTAAATTTGATTTGATATATTAGGAATATATATATTTATTTTATCTCAAGTTATTTGAAGCTAATCGGAAATTAATTCTTAAAATTTGTTAAAGGATGATTTTACAATTTTAAATGAAGCCAAATTATTCTATATAAATACTTAGCTTGTAATAATTGAATTGTAAAAATTTTATTTGGATAATACTCAAATTGCATTATATATAACTTACCTAAATAAAAAAAAGAGTTAATTATGTAATTGAATATTATACAGTAGAAAATGATATCAAAGGAATTTTAATAAATTGAGTAGTTATAATAAATGTAAATATACTTAATATATATGTGATAGGGTATATCAAGTAGAATAAATTTAATAATAATTTGGAATAAAGAAGGTTTGATTATAATAAATGACTTTAAATTTATGATCTTTGAAGTTGTTAATTTAAGAAAATTGGATAATATATAATATAAATTGTCTTTATAATTAAAATGTAAGTGCATATAATAAATGTTATTCACTTAAATTCTAATTATAAATGTTTGTGAGATAAATAGAATAATAAGTTAAATAAATAATAGGTATGATTAATAGAATAAAATTTTATTTTGAAAGTTAATAAATTGAATTAAATCAACTGAAGAGAATATCTTGAATTAATTGAATTTAAGTTGAATTTCATTTGAAAGGAATCTTTTGTACCTAACATTAATATATGTGAAATCAAATCAATTTTATGAAAGTCTTGAATTTAAAGTCAAATTGTCAAATATAAATTAATTTAAATAGAAATTTCTAAGGTTTAAATCAATTGTTTATTTATCAATTGTTTATTTTGTAATTCAAGTCTATTTCTTCTGGTTGATTCTATTCTCCTACCTCTTTCCTTTTCGGGGACGAAAAGTTTGGAGTGGGGGAGAATGCAACGACCCTGAAATTCAGACCCAGTTTAAAATTTTTAAAATTGCTTATTTAATGTAGAATTTCAAATTTTCACAAACAAATTCCGATGCTATTCAAACTTCATATTTGGAATGCGTCCAATTAAACATAACAACTGGTAAATTTTCGTCCGGAAATATGGGAGTTCATTTCGTGCGTAAATTTACTTCAATCTAAATCAGTTAGTAATCGATGAAAATAAACCGTTTTCGAAACCTAAATATTTTTACATAGAAAAATTCTAAATCGTCTTCTGAGCAAAACGTCATTTTTCGTTTTTCCAAATTCGGACTTCTTTAGCTCCGTCGTTCTTATTTTTCGATGTTTTACTGCATTTTTCTTCAGTAGGAAATTTCAAAATTTTATAATTCAATCGAATCACTGATATCTGTATACCATTTTGATCATCTCGTCGCGCTGACCAAAATGGTATATTTATTTGTGTCAATCGGAGTTCGGCGTTGCAAATTAAATTATTAACGGAGTACAAACTGGTCCGTTACGCTTACGCAACACAAACCGGTACCCAACTTTCTACATCATTGCATTTCCTGTGCACTCTGAACCCCTCTCTATATACGTGCCTTCATGAATGCCTCTGCCA
This sequence comes from Allium cepa, assembly GCA_030765085.1. Lineage (NCBI taxonomy): Eukaryota > Viridiplantae > Streptophyta > Magnoliopsida > Asparagales > Amaryllidaceae > Allium > Allium cepa. Next base: position 295,236,544 of record CM060943.1, read on the forward strand.
GCTCGTTCATTTCAATGTCTATTCATTCTAAATCGTGCAAGCTGTGAAGCCACAAGTCATAATTAATCTCTGGTTGTAGATTCATTGTGGCTCTTCCCCTTGTATTCTTTCCGTTGGACAATAATAAATTATATAAAGTATGAACATATTTGGATCTGGGATATTTTTCGTGCCCTTCCTCTTTCACTCCTCTCCTTTCAAATCCATTTTCTTCCTCCTCATTTTTCTTTCTTTTTTTTTTTCTCAGTTACTCTTCCTTCAGCCCTTCACCTGCACTCGGCCACCCCCCCCCCCCCCCCATGCGGTCCACCTCACCTCCACATGCATGCCCACTTCCCCTGCAACCGCCTCCCTTCCCTTGCCATCACCAAGCACGGCCCGCCTTTTTTCCCCACACGTCCACGATCCGCGGCCACTGCTCCACCAGCCCCCTCCCCCTCCCCCCCCCCCCCCCCCCCCCCCGCGCAGCAGTACCTCCGCCCAAACCATGCTCCTCTCCACGGCCCAACTTTCCACCATGACCACCCATTTTCACGTGAGCCGAACCCACCGAGCACCCATCTTTCCCCTCCGCCTGCTCTCTCTCCTCCGTGCTTCTCGAATCAACCACCACCCTCAAACGCCCACACCTCCACACGTGAGCACCGAGACCCGCCTCCCTAGCTACGGCGAAGCCTTCACCATCCGCCACGCCAGCCTCCGCCCCTACCTGCGCCACACCCACTGCCGCACTGCCCAACCCACTCTCCGTCACCACCCACTCCGCCTGTCCCCACTGTCTCGCCTACACTTCCCAACTCAGCAACGTCCACACTCACTGCCTCATCCCCACTCTCTTCTCCGCCCTCACTTCCCTACTAACCACCACTTCACTGCCTCTCGGCCACCTCGATAGCCGCACCTGCCTCCCCATCAGCCACTTGTGCTCCGCCTTCCATCAGTGATGAGGTATAGATATATTTATATGAATATGCTCTATTACATATATAAATTATATAAGTTTGCTCAGGTTTTTTTTTGAAATCGACTGTTACATATAAAAATTATAAAATCATGTATGTACATATATGATATCTAATTTTGTTAGTATGTGTATATGTTTGTAGTGTATGTTATAGGCTGTTATATTAATTTGGTTAAAGGTGAAGTTGTTTATAACTTATATATTTATACAGTGTATTCAACGTGTAAAAGGACACTAGTGGATATAGTATATACTGATAGTCTATATTAAGTCTGTGTATATGGGACGTACAAGCTCGCATGCTTTCGGTCCATTTTTTTCATCATACTGTTACAGTTTAAATTTATGCGTATACGCACATAATATATGGTTTTCAACATTTAGCATAAAGGTATTTTAGTTATGCAGCTGTAAAATAAAAATGTTATGATTTTGAATAGGTTAGTTTATAAATATTATAATAATGTAAGTTTATGTATTATTATATAAAATAGCCTGTACTAGTTAAATATATATATTGATACAGGTAGTATCTGTTTACATTATGTATGGTTTATTATAGATATTTATACTTATTTATATATATGCTGATTTGTATATTTATAGAAGTTATACGTCTATATGAGTTTGTTTAGTGGGATATATTGTATATAATGTGTCTAAAGGGTAACCAATGCCATGTGTTTAAACTTTCACTTTTCTGGTTTATTGTATAAGTTGTTGTAATCTTTTGTTAGATATATATTTTCTATAAAGTATGTACAATATATATGATTATATTAAAATAAATTTTGTGAGGTGTTTGCATATCTCTGTAAGTATGTATCTCAAATTATATTATTTTAAACGATGATTTTGAAACACCTATATTTAATATGTGTTCGAAATTTAAAAATAATAATAATAACAATATGATTTTCTATAAGTACTTATATATAGTTAGACATATAAGCTCAATTATACTATCTATTTTCATCAATCTGATTCTGGTTCTGATTCGTTATCAATTTCTGTTATCAGCTTCGTCCGTCGTTCTTGTTTTTCTTCACCGAATCGTGTCCATCCAGCATTGCTTGAGATTCGTAGCTCGTTTCCTTGTCAAATTCTTTCTAGCCTCGAAAGGTGAGCAATCACTCAAGATTAATATTCTTTTATTTAGTAAATTTGATTTCAATTCGAACGACAATTGAAATATATTGCTGTTATTTATTGCACTATTATTTATGTATCAGTTCACCTATGACATCTGACACCATTATCTATTAATTATTTATGCAATGATAATACAATTTGGTTGATAATTGATTGATTGATTGTTGTTTTTATATTGGACGTAAAAATTTTAATGTATAATGTGATAAATATTATGAAATTGAATTTGACGTAGGATAGATAACAACTTGAAATTGATACATACGTTGAATTTAAATTAGACGAACTTGTATAATATGACCCCTTTTATTTGTTAAGTTAATTGACACGTAAAATTTGATAAATTAACCTTTGAACCGTTGAACGTATATTGGATTAATTGTTGTAGTATAAAATTGAAATTGAACGACAAGTGAAAACCGTAATGTAATAATCTTTAATCTACATGAAATGATAGTGTAGATTCTAGAAATAATTATATTAATTTGCACAAATAACAATGTGAATTAATACGATTATTTCGGGATTATTTGAATTGATTATTGAATTGTTATTGATTGTTGTGATTGCTTGTTTATTTACTTTGACACCATCCCTGTTATCACACTGCAAGTTTCCTTTGTTATGCTTTAATTTTGAATTGAAATGGAATCGGGTTGAAATGATATATACCCAAATGAACTTGACTTAGGATAGAAAATTAAATAAAACCCGATTGGTCAATAATTTGATTTAAAATAAAATAATGATTTTACTTGAGTAAAGGATAAGGTTTGAAATGAAATTGGAATTTGAATTTAATGGAAGGAAAATTGTTAATATTTAAAATATGAAACAAATATTAACATAATAGTTGTTGAAAGAACGTTGTTTAAATTAATTATTGACAATAAAAATTTGGAACTATTCATTGAATTAAGTTTGAAATGTTTTAATAATTGAGTTTGAATTTATAATTAAGTTGAAATTATTAAGTTTTGAAATTATTAATAATTAAGTTTGAAATTATTTAATAACTGAATAAGATTGAATTATTTGATAATTGAATAAAAATTGAATTTTTTGATAAGAGAAATTGAACTTTTGATTAGGTGAATTTGAACTTCGTTAATAAATGAAATTGGGTTTCTTTATTTATTAAGTTTTGAGAAAAATTATTTAAGTAAGTTAAAGTGAAATTTGATTTCTCGAATATATGAAATTTAGTTTCTTTATTAATTGAGTTCTGAAGTTTGTAACTATGTAAAGAATAAGTGAAATTGAATTTCTTAACAAGAAATGAATGTATTTTATTGAAATTAATGTAAGAATTGTAATTTAAGAATTTGATTTGACGAATTTAATTTAATTAAATTTGTAAGTTGATATAATAAAGTTGAACTAAAGTAATTGATTTAATGAATTGGAAATTAAATGGAAACTGTCTGAATGATAAGTAACTTAACGAATATTGAATGAAATCGATAAATGAATTCAAATTGATTATGAATGTTAAATTAAATTAATTTAAATAACTTCAGAATGAAATTTATATACGAACTTGAACCAATATTTGAATTGTTTAAAAATAATTTGAATTTGAATTATAAGATTTTGAAATGGTAATTTGAAAGTTTTGAAATGTAAATTACAAAAATTGATATAGAAAGACAAATGGAATATTATTACGATTCTAATTGAAATTGAAATTGATTGTTCTGAAATATATTAAACGACCAATCGGTGTAATAATACGTAGTTATTAAAGAGACCGGGATCGGATATGGACATACTCTCTGTCGATACCGAATACCACTTTAATAACTATTATACGTGGAGTGTTGATCCAGAATGAAGTGGATGGTTTGGTGAACGCGTTGACTGAAGAAAGAGAACGATATTGGATGACCCCTGACATGACTAAAACAGAAGCTGTAACGATCCTAAATTTTGAACAATTTAAATTTGTAAATATTTAATTTAATTTAAATATTTAAATGATAATTTGACTTAAATTTCAAATTATCAGGATGAATTGGTGATTAAAATTTAGAATTTAATCTATTTAAAAGTTGAATAGAAATTTAAATTTTGACTTTGAAGTTGAAATTTAATATTGAACTTATATTTTATTTTGAATTAATGATTATAAAAATAATTGAATTTGAAATAAGAATGAAAATATAATATAAAAATATATATATATAATAAATAAAGAATATACTAGATAAAATTTTTAACAACATAATTTTAACAAAATAAAAACAAAGCAAACAATTAACAAAAAAACTAATTAAATTTAAATGAAAAAAAAAAAATAAAAATAAAATAAAAAGAAGTAAACATTACCTTACCTACCTCAGCTGTTAACACGCCGTGTTCCATGCCTTTTATCACGCCACAACCACGATCTCTTCCCCTTAAAAATACGCGAACCCTCCCACCATCATTTCAGATTTCATACGATAGGAAAAAAAAAGGAAAAGAAAATTAATGGCGGCCGTGAAATCATTTCGTCTTCAATCCAAAATTAGGGCTTGCGTTCGATTTGGGGCTTAGTGGTGAGGCGCGAGATGGAGTGGGACGAGGGGGACTCGACAGCTGAGGCGACTCGTGGAGGAGCTCGCGATTGGGGGATTCATGTCGCGGTGGCGCGCGAGTGTGGCGGCTAGGGCGGCGCTCGATGGGGCGGCGCGTGGAGATGGAGGGGTTCGTCTTCGATGTGGCGACGTGCGCAGGGATGTTGAGACATGGGAAGCATCGCGAAGCTCGCGCGAGCGCGACGAGGTGAGGGGCGAAAGCTAGGCAGTGGCGCCAAGCTTGGAGAGGTCAGTGGCCATTGAAGCGAATCGACGGCGGCACGCGATTCGAAGAAGGAGGCAACTCGGTGGAGCATGCTTTGGGTTCTCATATTACAGTGAGGTAGTTTTGAATTTTTATTTTTTTTGTTTTTGTTTTCAAAATTTTTATTTAATACAGTAAGATGTAAAATTCTTGTGGTAATTTAAATTTTATTTAAAACAGAAAAAAAAAATTTATTTATAAGTCATAGTTGTTTAATTTAAAGATTTTAAATATACAGTAAACAACAAATTTTAATTGGATAAATATATATATTCCGTAAATTTTAATATGTATACAGTGCAAAAATAAATATATATAATCTGTTAAAGTAAATTTAGCTTTAAAATTAATTTTTGTTAAACGAATTTATTTAAAAGGGATTTGTTTGAAATATAAAAGTATTGATTTAAAATAAAAAAATCCCTGGTTAATTAAATTGGTTAAAAGAAAAAAAATTTAATTTAAAATCCATATCTTAATGAATCTATATAATGTTTATACAAAGTGGGTATATATTAGACAAGGAAAAATTATGGGAATTTTAAAGGGATTTATAAAAGAAGATTTGCTTAAAATTAAATTTATTTGTTAAAACAAAATTATCAGTTAAATATAAAATTGAGTTTCAAAATGAAAAAAAATTGTTAAAGATAAATTTAGATTTATTTATTAAAGAGAAAGAATGCTTCGAATTAAATAGTTAGTTAAGAAAGTTTATAAAAAGGAATTGATATAAGGATATTAAACAAATATGATTAGTTCAGTTGTTATAAAATAAATAGTTTACGATAATAAATTTGTTTTATCTACTATAGTTACTAAAAAGAAAATCTTTAGTTAAAAATTAAATCTATAGTTAATTAAATTATTTGAAAGAGAGTTTGGTTAATTAAATTTAATTTTTAGTTGAAATAAAATTATTAAAGAAGAAACGGATTTAAATAAAACTATTGATTTATTAAACAACCAAAAATGAAAATTTAATTTATTCGATTGATGCGAATATTAATAAATTGTGTAAATATTTATACAAGGTATAAATCAAGAAATCGAGTCAAGATGGGAAATTGGATTGCAAATAAAAGCAAAGGTGAGAACTTCTCACTCAAAAAGGAATTTCTGTTGTTTATTTAAATTTTAAATAGTTAAATTTAAAATTTGATTGACTGTGTTGATTGAATGATTGAATGATGATTGTTATATATATATATATATATATATATATATATATATATATATTGGATGTGAATAGACCCTATACGCCGTTAGTAAGCGGAGGTTATTTATTACACACATATACCGCGATATTCCACCTTGAAGTGGAATTGGTATTATATTATATATATAGCAATATATATATATTGGCATATGTATATATTGCAGTTGATTGATTTTCCGCATTTTCTTTTAGCGGATGAGACCCTATGCGCCGTTAGTAAGCGGATATATATTTATAAAATCCCATATACCGCGATATTCCGTCTTGAAACGGAATGGTATTGTGCTAATGTCTGTGGATGCAGGGAAACAGGTTGGAGGGATCCAACTGGATTCCTCACAAATATTTATTGATTTTAAATATTGTGATGTTTGATTGTTTATCATATTGATATATGATATTGGAAAATCGTGATTGACTATTTGATGTGTTGCATCATCGGATCCAATTTTTGAAATTTAAAAACAACGATTTTAATTTCTAAAGGGATTTTTGGAAATATACGTTTATTAAATATTTTTGGAATTGATCCATTATAATTAAATAAACGTTATAATTTTTATGTTATAAAAATTATGATTTTTGAGAAATATAGTTAAAAGTTGATTTTTGAAAATATGGGATTGATGATTTTATAAAATAGTTTAAACTGAGATTTTTGAATCTATTATAAAAAGTTTAAAAATAGGATTTATGAAATTGGATTATTTTATAAATCAAAATGATGGAATTCTAAAAGAGTTTAAAAGATGTTTTAAAATAATAATACAAATTCATGTGTATTAAAAGATTTATAAATTGATATTTATAAATTAAAAGTATTAGAAGTGTAAAACGAACTTTTCTAAGTGTTAGAAAAAAAAAATTGGAAATGAATTTCATAAATTGGAATTATAGAATTATAACGGTGAAGTTATAAATAGAATTTTATAAGCAGTAGGTTTATAAAATTTATAAAGTTATTAAAGGAATGAGTTGGATAAATGAATGAATCTTATAAGTTATAATATAAGATTTATAAAATTTATGAAGTTTAAAGGAATGATTTTGTAAATAAATAAATTATAAGTATTTGACTTATAATATGAATTTTTAGTATATCATTGTGATATGAATTGAGATAGGTTAATAATGAAAATTTATAAAAGGAAGTTGATATAAAATAAATAGAATAGAATTTATAAACGTTGTTTTATAAATTCAAAACGACTTATTTTGATAAGTAAATTTTTCTAATTTATTTGTGGAGTTATATTCATGTTTTAGATAGTGAATAATCCCTTAAACTAAAATGAATAGAAGTGATGAAATTTATTAACAAGGTATATTCACGTTTTTGAATAATGAATATTATGTTAAAAAAAAGAATTATTTGGAATGTGATGTTTTAAATAAAATTAAAACGATCTAACGACGTTTTAAAATATATTGAGATTCGAAATCATAGATTTCAACATTTATTGTTGAAATAGATGTTTTCGAGAAATAGAAGGAAATAATAGATTATAACACTGTTGTTATAATAAATAATTTCCGAAAGGAAATGTTTGGTATAGTATTGGGATTTATATATCTATTTTAATTTCGAATCCCTATACTATTGATTTTGGGTTGTCGTAACGATGTTTTACGCAACATTCGTTTTGGTCCAAATGAATATGTTTAAGAGAATGATTTCTTTAAAGAATGAAATATATACTTAATTTCGATTAGAGTATATTAAATATATTCTAAGCGTAGAAAATAAAAAGACTTGTGAATTACTTATTTAATAAATATGGAAATGTTTTCCAATATAAAGTGAATATGTTGAGAATTTATCTTTTTGAAGATAAATTGAAAATGAATATTTGAAATCGTATATTCATAAATATTTTGGAAGTATAAATTCAATATGGAATTTATAAATAGAATTGGGAAAATAGGTTTAAAAATAAATATTGATTTATTTTTGAAATATGGAAAGTTATATCTTCTAAAGATATTTTTAGAATTAAATAATTTGGAAAATTATTTGGATTCTGGTGATGTTGGCATATCTATTGATAGATCAATAACCGACTATCGATATTTACCTTTGAATAGGTATTTGTTGTGAATTGTTTGAAATTGAATGCCACACTTATTTTTTTTTTAAAAAAATAAGCGCTCACTATTCGGGTTAACCGGGAAAGGACCATGGGGTCGTATAACCCATTCCGAATATGTGATACGTCGTTATGAATTGCATTCGAAGACCGATGTTGAAGACCGGATATTTTCGAAAACGAGAGGGTTTCTTGTCGATTGTCTCTGCACTGGCTGATCCCCGGTATAGAGATCTCCATAAGTGATGGGAAATCCGAACGTGATTAGAAATTATTCGGATTGCAAGGACTTCTTTGTAAGTGCCTTCGGTTCTGTTCGAGCCCGGAACAGACTTGTATGGATTGTATGTCTGACATTACAAGTTGAGATATAAAGCCGATTTCTTTCAAATATATTTCTGAGGTGGCGGAGAATTTATTCTTTTAGCTTAACACCCTTCTTTGAGACGTATGTGCTCAAAGGTTATATAGTTGAAGTTATCAGCGATATATTCCCAGTTTGGTAATGTGACATGCTGAGTGATGCTGAAATGATCATTGTGTTGATTATTTGAGATAGGATCATTTATTTGATCGTCTATCTTAGTGATCATTGTGTTGATCATTTGTTGACCCAAAGCATGGCTTTTGTATAAAGTATGTTTTTGTGGACGTGAATTCGTCGAGCCTCACATCCCGGAAATGGTCAAAACAGGAAAGATGCAGCAAGGTTATGAGGGGTAGCGCCCTTTAGGATATGTGCATTTCCTTCTGGAAAAGGGTGGTATCATGGTATGGAGCCCAGATACTTACTCATGTTGAAACACTTTGTTTTTATGATTGTGTGAATTGATTAGAGAGCTCTCGGATAAAGGTCCCAAAGGACCGGGGGATGGCATATTCGGTCAGTTGTTACCCAGTTAGGGGTAACCCGGCCTTGTGTTGGTAGAGATCCGGTTTGGTTCTCGGGGATGTCCATCCAGAGGCATTCTCATGTGGCAATGGGAAGTTCCTTGGCCTGACCATTTGTTGGAAATCCAATTCCCAATACGAAACTTGTACGGTATTAGTTGTAGAACCTGCCATTCACTTATGGTGGTCACCACTGTTTGGATGGTAGCTATAGTAGGCATAGTTCGAAATGTCTATGTTGGCTAAGATTTATATTCTACTTTCGAAATGAATTTTTTCTACACTATACACTAATAATAATATCAAATGTTATTTTAAATGCGTATCAAGCATCTTTGACTATCATAAGGAGAAATCTCCTCCGATTCTGCGTTTGCATGTGTGTGTGTGCGGGAGGCCTTATGGTAGTCTCATTTTTAAAAGCATTGCGAATTGAATTTAAAAATATTCCTCTATTTTGATTTTAAAGTTAAATAAACTGTTTTGAGTTCTCACACCAGTCACATGACTGACTCGGAGTTTATTGTTTTCCTTCCTAAACTCTGGGTGCCCACCAATTTTCCACACGGGCAGTCAAGAGTTAGGTTTATCAGGATATTCTGGATATTCTGGAGTTGCAGGAGGCAAGCTGGATGGCGTAGCATATTACGAGTATATAGTATTTCTTTTCCGCTGTTTATTGTTGTTGTAGTACACTCTGATGGTTAGATGTAATGTAATATAATGTGATGTAATAACTGATATAGTTCTTTATTTAAAGATTATTCATTTATTATTATATGTTGTTCAGCTGCGAATTGTGAGGTTCCGTAGTTGTTCTGTTGTTTCCTTTCTGTCAGTTCTATTTTCCTTTCTTTCTGTTCTTCTTTTCTCTTCCTCTTTTATTTCTTTCTTTTTCTTAAAACCCTAATGGTTCGGTTTTTCGGCGACGAAAAATCGCTTTCGTTACAGAAGCCGCGCTGGGCCATTGAGGTTCGCCACCTCTAGCGGACACACTTCTTTGATACCATATCTATTACTTTTGTGATTCGATTTGGGTGCACCCCTCGGTTTGGGAGTGTTGTTTCGCGGTGTTGAGGTAGCTGCTGGCTATGCTCAACATCAGTCCGGATCACGCAACTACTAGTATCCTAGTTGGTATCGCCTCATGTACCTTGTCATACTGATTATCCTATTCACGACCACTACGTTTTATTTTGTGTTATACCTATGGGGTACCCTCTGATAACCACTAGTTTACGGTGGGGTTTACGGTGCTGTATAGACTATGGCATTATAAAATGTGTTAAGGGGGATAATGGTAACGCCTTAACGCTATTTTAATACTTTATATTACTGATAGACATTATCTACTTAGCATACATTACTACCTAGTAGATAGTTTAGCGGATCCTTAGAGGATGGTTATTCCAACGTCCTTTGAGTTACTTGTATTTCGGTTGCTATTTCACTTGAGTTGGATTTATTGATATAAGAATGTTAATCCTGACTCGAGTGTTTTGTGTTTTGCTTTACGCTCGGGTCAGACTGAGTGTACCGGTATCTGATGCTTACCTTTGGAGTTGGAGCTTTGCTTGAAGATCTAGCCATCTATTCTGCTTTCAGTATTCGATGATTCCAGTGATGTATTCTGATTTGTATCTGATGTATCGTATTACTCTTTTGTTGTAAACTCTGATGTATCTTTTATATTTATATAGTAGCTTCATGAACTACTATCTCTTTTACTTCCGCTGCATATTATTACTCTGTGTCTGTGATTCAGTGACTATTTATTTACTGTATATCTCAGTTTTGCCAAATTTAAATTAACAATTCGGTATTTTGTATTATTCAAGTCCGACATGTGCGGATGCGGATAGTCCAAAATACCGGGTCGTTACAGGATGCAACATATATGTCATAGTGGATGCAGCATAAACAACAGAGTAGGTGCATAAAACGAAAATTAAGCACAAGTAAACATAAATAATGAAGAAATTCTAAATTCAATCACAATTGAAATTCAACTCATTTCAAGTAAGAAATACATCTTATATTAACATATGCATTTGGTAAGGTCTTCTAATTTTTTATTGTCTTTGAAAGCTAATTAATAGACAATAGGAAACTTAGTGTCATCCTAAGTTGTAGTCAACCATTTTGGTGTATGCAAAACCACAAACCATTCGTTACTTTGTAAATCTTTTGAGTAGAACACTTGACTTGCTTCTGATGCAAGAACAAATGGCTCATCATTCGCTCTATATTTGGTCTTTAATTTCTCTAAGTTGACAGTAATCAAGTTTGAAACGGGTTCTATCTTACAACCATTGACCTTATCTTCGACCTTTACCCAATCACAATAAAAAACCGCTTGTTTGAAGTCAATGTAATCAAACTCAATTATCTGTTGAGTAACTCCATAATACATTATTTCCACTTCCTTGTAATTTTTATCCTTCCCACTCGCTCTAAATTTTGTAATTTTTCTCATACAAACACCACTATCTTGAGTTACCATTCGTTCTTCGTAACTTTTTGGAGAAAATATGAATCTGTTCACTAGGTACTTCGTATAACTACGTGCCTTGAACTTTGGCCCGTTCACCAACCACAAAAGAGTTGAATCAACTTTATTTGTCTTGACCAACTAAAAAACACAATCAGCAAAAAAAACATGATCGTGATGGTGTATGATCCACTTAAATACACATGAATACCTAAGAAGATGTAATACCTCATCACGTAACCATAGAGTGAAACTTTGACAAGTTTCCATGGATGCAACCCTACTTCGAGATTCAAATTTAGTACTTTTCACATAGATTTAATACCTCCTGCGATAGACATTTCAATACGTATATATGAGTTAATTTATTTTACAATAATGGGTATTCAGGATAAACTAGTGAACTTACTTCCCCCATTCATCCAACCCATCGTACTTATTAAGGACCTATCTACGAACTTGTTCAAACTGCACTTGGGTTAAAGTTATATCTTTACCACTATCTAGAGGAATCTCACCATCAAACTCATCATCCTCGTCTAAAAACGCTTCGCAGGTACGTTTCTGAGTGCCATCACCTCCTTTTGGCATATACTCCATGCAGTAATAACTAGCTTCTTGTACAATATATCATTCTACAATACACCCTTCAATATATCTTTTATTGCGCATATATCCCTTATATATTTTCATCAACCTATGTAGGTAATTAATTATAACAACTGGTAGCTATTTAAATCGAATGATGAAGAATACTAAAAAAATTAGTAATTCACCGTTCAAAAGGATACATCCATCTATATCTAATAGGGCTGCAAAGCAATGCTTCATTGGTTAGATGAACTATAAGGTGGATACTGATATCAAAAAAAGCGGGTGGAAAATGTTTGTCAAACACGCATATTGCTTCTACCAAACTAGCCTTTGCTTTTAAAAGATGTTCCATATTTATTACCTTTGAGCATAAAATCTTAAAGAATAGACTTATAGGGTATATAGCATTATGAAGATCCTTATGTTATGGATAAGAATGTTGAAGCAACACCTGAAGTAATTGTTGCATTATGACATGATAATCATGTGACTTCATATTTGTTAGCACAGGAGGATTGATGCTCATATTGTTGTGGAAGTTAGAAGAGAATTTGCTAGGTAATTTAAGGTTTTTCAAAATGGTGCAAAACCATACCTTTTCTTCTTTACTCAAAGTGAAAGTTGCTTCTGGTATAGTTATTTTATTTGTTTCACGATCTTCCCACACCCACAATTTTTGTTTTATAACCATGGTTTTCAAATCCTTGCGTGCATTGATGTCCTCTTTTGACTTGTCCTTATGACCCATAATTGTACTGATGGGATGCTCGGTGACATTCTTCTCTATATGCATAACATCAATATGTCAGACCAAATTTGCTTTCCAATATGACAAATCAAAGTGGATAGACCTCATATACTATGCAAGAACATTGATAAGGTCTTCATAATCAGTTTTCTTTTTTCGTTTTCGATCGATTTCTTATTTGTTTTTACCAACTTTCATCTTGATATTAGCTACCTTTTCTTCAACTTAATAACCATTCAATGGCCATGGAAGACGACAATATTCTTGTTCATTATTGAAGTTTGTCGTTTCGTCTCAAAACTTGTGTTGGGAAGGAAGAAATCTTCGATGTCCCATGTGACACATCTTCTTACTTTCAGGAAGATAACAAGAACAAATATCTTCCCTATAAATAGGACATGCAAAATAGCCATGAGTTGTGCACCTTGATAAATTACCGAACGTAGGATTATCATAATTTCACATAACATCCTAGCTCTCATTGTGAACTCGGAATTATTAAATGAGTCAAATGCATTGACTCCTTCCCATAACTGCTTTAACTCATCTATCGACAGTTGTAAATAAACATCGATATCCTTCCCTAGTTGTTTTGGCCCGAAAATCAACAATGTCAACATTGAGAGCTCTCTTTTCATACACATTAATGGAGGAAGATTATATGGTACTATAATTACTAGCCAACAACTATAACGACTGGCTAGAGACATATGTGAATTGAAACCATCGGTTGCTATTCCAAGTGTGATATTTCGTGGTTCTGTAGCAAATTTTGATGAAAAGAATCTACAGCTCACCATTGAGAAGTGCCACATGGGTGACGCATTACATTTGAATCGGACTTGGCACAAGCATGCCAAGTCATAGCATCTGATATCCATGTATGGTATACGGTCTCCTCAATCTAGAAATTAAAAAGAAATGTCTCTACGTCTTTTGAGGTATTTTGGTAGCTCTTTCCTCTTCGTTGATTGTTGTCTTATATGTTGGTTTGTTACAAATTGTACAAGAAAATCTGTTTGCATCATCTTTCCAGTATAACATGCAATCATTAATGAATGCATCATAAGTCTTCTAATCCATTCCAACTTGTTTAATCATCTTCTTTATGTCAGGTTACTTTTTCGGTGGTATGTTACCTTCATGGAGTAACTCCTTTATAAATTCGAGGAGTGCAGTCACACCATTGTCGGAAAATCCGTATTGAGTTTTCAAGCTATTCAGTTTCACAATGGCATACAATGTTGTTATACCTTTAGAACATGAAGGATACAATGGTTCTTTTGCACTATCAAAAAGTGATTTACACTTCTTCCTTTGGTTGGTCAACCGATCAACATCAACCATAGATGGTTCCCCAATATTATCGGGCAACAGACTGGTAGGTTGAAAATGATGAAATCTATCGGCATCATTGACCAAGTCTTCCACCTTAGGATGTTCAGCCTCATCAGTACTTATGGATTGACTAATAGATTGTTTTTGCTTCTCTGTCGATTCTTCTCCATGAAAATGCCAAATGGTATATAACTGAACAATTCCCCATCTGAGTAGATGATAATGAATGCCATCTAATTTAATCGTCATTTTCGTATTTTTGCATTGTGTACAAGGACAAGAATAGACTTCCTTATCACCACCATTTTCCACAATGAATTCAATAAACTTATGCAATCCTTCTATATATCATGTGGTTTTTCGATCGGATTCTTTCATCCATTGTTTGTCTATACTAGACGACACATTGCCCTGCTATATCATACATGATATACAACATTATGAGTGTAAACAATATCATTTCTTATTTTACACTATGAAATAAAAAATTAATCAAAAAAATTTGCATTAGAAATTGGTCGAACCTTGTATATATTTTGAAAATTTAGGCTCCATATTTCAAAGCAATATGGTATATATGAATAGTCAAGCTAGGCTACTTATATGAATAGGCAAATAAAGTGTACAAAGTGATGTCAAGTAGCCACTAAAACATGCACATGCAAGTAGGGACGAAATAATTTAATCAAAGATGCTTACTTTAATTAACCAATGCATGGCCATATCCAAGTATGTGACTTTTTTAAAGCAAAGTGTATATAAAGGACGTGTGTCCACGTGCATTAAATTAAGCAATGCATGACAGAACATGCCATTAATGTTAAAGCAAATATATGTAACCAATTATTATGCTACAGGTAAGAACGAATATTCAAAAGCAAATATGCTTATTTATGTGATCACTTATCAAAGCAACATAGTAACATAAAAAAAGAGAAGGACGTAATGACATCTAAGCTACAGGATGATGTATATACCAATTTCAAAGCAATGGAAACTTGTAACAAAACGAAACAAGTAAAAGAACATGTACATGACAACACAAATCAAGGAAATAAAATATATAATATGTTAGGGCAACATGATATATTTGTAAAATAAAAGTAAGTTTATTTCACTTCCAAGTTGAAACCTGTTACATAAAACTTCAAAGCAATGTATATATAGTGCTATGCGATTTAAAGAAATGTCAGGCTATACATTTGAACATTTAACATTTCGAAAGTCATATACTGCTATTCACATTTTTTTTTAAATTACTAGACTTATAAAGTAGTTCTATAAATATTCTTTCATTCTTATTTAACAGTTTAATAGTTACTAGTGCAAATTATATATATATATATATACGCGCTAAATTTGAAAATCTGAAACCAAACTAAAATGCATTGCCACATATATAAGTGACTACTCAGAACAGATGGATTCACTGGACTTATAAAACAATTCTATACATATTCATTCATGGTTTGTTTCAACAGTTTTATAGCTAAAAATGCAATAAGAATATAGCCCATAGATTACTGAACCATATATATATATATATATATATATATATAACAAGAAAGTTCGCTAGATTTGTAAAGCATGCAAATTTGGCAGGGATGCAAATTGTTATATAAAATCTTACCAAGGTTTGTCTTAAAGGTGAATGGGCAAAGGATGGGCAGGGTATTACTTTATACCTAAATGCTATTGTTTTATATAAATTGCTAGAATTGTAATATTATTGCTACTATGTTATGCTTACATACTAAATTTATGCAGGTTTTGTTTTTAGTGCTAGTCATTTGCAAATCAAACTCCTCTCCTATTGATATCTCTGGTTTATGATTCTTGTATAGTAGTGTTAGGTTTTTGATCTTATGTATTTTCAATCCCAAGAGAGATTGTCATTAAAGTACTATTTTTATTTCCCAACCTCTTAATATTTAAGATGCTTAACTCAATTTATAATTAAGAGTGATCTTAATATATGTTAAGAAAACAAATTGGGAACAGTCGTTCTGATTCCTTTGTAGTTTTTCAATTGTTGAATTTAAGATATACGCGGTTCTCGAGGAAACCAAAGAGAAGCATAGGAAATGTGGGTTTTGAGAGCAATGGGAAAGTTCAGCGAAAGAGTTGTTTTAATCAATTCGGTTTTATTGTCCATCTCAACTTACTAGTTATTTTCCAAATTAGGTTCTTAGACAAAATTGATACCATAAACTATAATTGAAGTCATTTAATTAGCTTGGACTAAGTATCTAAAGATCAAGGTGGTTGGCCATCATCAATCTCAAAAACCTAAACGTAGAACTTTTACGTAAATGACTACTCAAAACTAGCAAGTCCATCTCCTTTGGATTTTTCATTCAACCAATACAACTCTATAATTGGTTCAGCGGTAGATCAATTGATAATAAAGATAAACATATTGAACTGTATTATCAGTTCGGTAGATTACCACTACTAAAATAACGATACCTTTAAATAGGCGTGGATCTGATACTTTTAGATACAATCATCTACGCTTTTAAATTTTCAAAATTTTCATATTATTTGGTTAATCAAAACCGAGTATTCTCAAATTCTACAGCAAAGCAAAAACCACCTGAAAATCAGCTTTTCACACTTCAGTTGGCAATGGAAAACCATAATAAATTCGAACTAACCTAATTTGAAAAACCGAATGCTTATATTTCATGAAAAAAAAATCACTTCATTTGGGTAACCCAACTTTACCAACAATCATCCCACAATATTTAATTACTTTTGAAATAATCACAAATCAATAGTTTTTCTTTCAAATGATAGCATCAGTTAAAAACAAAATTCACTTACTTCTATGTCGAGAAGCTCCTTCACCAGTAGTCGACTTCAACTAGTTGCCTTATACCATGAAAACAGGCTAGCAATAATCAATTTGGGTGAAAATGGATGAGATCTAGACACAGGGGAGTGAAAATGGATGAGATATGGGATAGTGATCGATCTAGATTTAGGGCAAGAATGGCGTTCTATTTTTTATGAAAGAGGAGCTATCTATTTTTTGAAGAAGGGTATACGTTGAGATCTGTACACGGGGGGTAGGGGTGAATTTTTTTTGAAAGCTTTGGCACGGTCTAAGGCCATTCCAAAATTGCCACGGCCAATAACCATAGTAATTTATTTTACCACGGTTATGGACCATGGTAAAATTGCCATGGCTCTGAACTATGGCAAGTTTTCCGCATTTAGGTGTGGCAAATTGAATTGTATGGTGTAGTGCTTACAAAGCTTGGCGAAGTCAACTCTAAGTACTTGCTCAGGAGCATCACCATCTAAAGCCATACCAAGAGTAGTTTGGGCTCTTCTCATCAAAGAAGCCATCATTGCGTCGAACATGGCTTGAAAATCGGGTGTAGCAGCTTCCAATCCTGCTCCCTCTTCCACTTTTGAAGCAAAGTTATTCCTAATAGCATTTCATGTGCTCTGATTCATCCTCATCTATAATAATAATAATGATTACCCTTTTTCTAAGAAAAGCTGTAATGGTACCCAAGCGCATACCATACTATATAATAATATTATATAGCCTAATATCTTTATTAAAAAGTACGCTCCCTCCATTAGTGTATACTCTTGAATTTCTTCAGTTAACTCGTAACCAAAACTCTGATACCAAATGTGACGACTGCCCCTACCACCTGCAACAAATGACCTAGAAAAGCTATGATAACCCAGATTTTTGGATATTTGATAATTAGATAATTAATTGGTTTTTTTACTTTTGAGATACTAATTTTATAGTTAAACAAATAATTCTGATAATAAATATATATATATATATATATATATCTGAATAAATATTTATTTGATAATCTTCTAATATAATTTTATGAATTTGCAAAACTCATCTTTCCAAAAAAAAAAATATGTGTTCTCAAATTTCTAATTGTTTATGTATATGTAGATTGAAAATAAAACTTGGATTTCAAATTCAAAATAATACCTTAAAAATAAATTTACAATTAATCTATATATGGTTATTAATTAGTGTATAATTAGGTTTTACATCATTTTTCTCTAAGTTATATAAATATAATTAAAAAAAATGTATAAATAAAAAGTATAAACATAAATAAATATATAAAAAAAAACATAAGAAATATTAAATAAAGGGTTTAAAACATTTGTAAGCCTTGTATATCATGCGTTAAACATTTGTAGCTAAGATAACATGCAAATTACCAGTGGCTTAATTTTCTTTTTAAAATTTAATTATAAATAACATGTTTTAGAGGAAACCAGGCTGATAATTATTTCCTCAATCCATTTTCGTCTTTCATTCATCTTCTAAACTAAAAACAAAAGAAAATAAAAAAAAACTAAAATCAAACAGCTACATTTCAAATCTGATCTAAAGTAAAGCAAGCAATAGATTCAGTTCAACTCTAACATAAGCAGATCAGTTTCAAAAAAATTAATAGCTTCAGATCATCTCAAAATCAAAATCCAGATCAAAGAAGAAAAACTCTGTTCTCTGTTAAACATTAAAGGTGAGTAAACTTCTGCTTAAAAATTAATCTGTTTGTTGCCTAATTGAAGTGGAAATGTTTGCATGTAAAAGATTATATGTTGCATGTACAAAAGTGTGAAGCAATAGTTGTGCATGTCTGTGTATAAATATATATAGGTCTTTGTTGTGTAACAGGCTCAAATCTACTTAAATAAATCCATATCTTCTTCCCTAAACAATTTTAGGTTTTGATCTTTAAAGAAAAAGTGTTTGTATGGAGGTAATAATACTAAAAATAATTTCAAGTATATATATGTGTATGTATATATATATATATATATATATATATATATATATATATTAAGAATTCATTTCAGAAATGAGAAATTACAGTGAAGATAAAAAATAAGTCAGAAAATCAAATGATTAAATTTCACGTTTTAATTTTATAACTTGATTAGTATTTGAAAATAATGAATTTTGATGTTAAAATCTTGATTTTTAAGTTTAGGATGGTTGAGATATTGCGAGTTGAACGGAATCGCTAAATTCGTCGATTCTCGATGATCGGCGAAGGGATGGATGGCGTGCTTGATGCTGGAGGAGGCTGGCACGATGACGATCTTAGGAAAAATGCTCGGAAAATTTTCAGATCATCGTGGTGAGTGTACGGTAGCGTTGTAGGGTTTAAGACCCTGTTGGGTTCGTCAAGGTTTGTCGAGGCTATTTCTTCGACGAGGGTGAATCGAACTTCATCGGGGTGTGGAGGATTGATGCGTGGGACTGCGACGAAGGTTTGGGTGGACCGGCGTGGTTATAGGTGGTCGTAGGCGGCGGCGCGTGACGTTTTTCGTCGAACAGGCTTGGTTCTCGATGGTGTCGACGTGCTCGATTTCGAATTGGAGGTGGTTCCAAGCTTTTGGGTAGTTGGGAACGATGGCGACGTCGTCGCCGACTTGATGGTGGTCGGAGCCTTGGTCGGAGTTGATCTGATGATGTGTGCACGTGCACGTATTTCTCTATTGTATCGGATGAAGCTGTGATGGTTGGAGGATCGGGAATGAGAAGGATTTGCTTGAAGGCGATCTCGAGTTTTATCGAGAGGGGAGAGATGCGAGATTAGCTCAAGAATTTATGGTCATAGGCTCGAATTTGCTTTATTGTTAACCAGTTTTAAATGAAACAAGAAATTACAAGTTTTAAAGGCTAAGCAAAGCAAAATTCTAAAACAAGTTTCAAAGCAAACATTTTTCAAGGAGAAGATTGAACAAGTTTTCGACAAAAGTATTGATCAAGTTTTATAAACAAATTTAAAAAATTAAATTATAAGCCAAATGTCTTTGAATTTAAATTGTTTTGGTTTTGAATAATTGTTTGGTTAATTAATTAAATAAATCCCTAAGTGTTTCCAATGTAATTAAGTAAGTGTTAAGATAAATGTATTGAACTTAATTAATCAAAAAGGACTCAAATGATTTTGTATAAACTAATTTCATACATTTAATTTAAATAAGATTTAAATAATGTCATTAAGTAGTTAATTTAGATAAATGATGTACCTTTGATTAATTAAGGTCTTAAGAAATTAAAAGATAATTAATTAATGTAAATAATTAAGGATGATTAATAATTTCAATGATAAATGGATTGTAATTAATTAAAGACAGGTAGGCAGGATTTAATAGTAATTAAATTAATTAACTTAATTTATTTTGGAGATTAAATTAAATTAATTAGGAATTGTATGACTATTAATCTTGCTTATAAATGATAAACCTGGATTGAATGCCTTGGTTTGTTTGATATCTCTAATATATAATTTGTGATGTGCTGTGATATGAATGCCTGGATTGATCTGTTAACAATGTGAATCAATTATTCAATTAGATATCTGTGTTGAATTACTAGGTGAGTATGATATTCTAAACTCAAACTGAATTGTTCCTTAAATAACCTAGCTTAAAAAGATGGTATGGATTCGAAGAGACCGGGGTCGGGTATCAGCATGTACGCAAAACCACTTCGATTGTTAATCTACTATAATTCTTTATAGATTTGATTATAGAATCAAATAGGCTAGAATTAATAAATTAAATAACATGCCCTTTTAATATAAGTAAAAGTTCTTAGATATTGTTTGTGAAATAAGTGTTGACTATAACAAGTTAAGAACTCATGGTAAGGTATGAGTTACCCCGAGTTTTCAAATAAGTTTTATAACTTAGTATTTCAAATTATTTGAGTTTACTTTACTCACACTGGTTTCAAGCCTGACTCGGGTGTTACTTTATTGTAATGCTCGGGTCAGACCGAGTATTACAGATTTTTAGGATAGGACATTCTGGAGCTCAGGAGGCGAGCTGGATGGCAGGAACGTATGGAGTATATTATGCTGTATATTTGAGATTGTATTGATAGTAGTCTAGGACAAGTTGTTACAACTGACGAGTTCATTTGTGGATGATTGTACTATGATATATTGTTGTAAATTAGCAGTTACATCTTTCTTTGTATAAATGCTATTATTTGATATTATATTGTGTTCTGCTGCGATTGTGAGATTACGTGCTGTTGTTTTATGTTTCTTCTTCTACCCTTTTTTTCTTCTTTACCCTAAAAATCTGGAATTTCCGGCATTCGATTGTTCGGCACTTCTACAGTGAACATATTAATGTCGAATTTTCGAGGTCGAAAATTCTAGATCGTTACATTTTTGGTATCAGAGTTGAAGGTTAAGCAAGAACCTTGGCACTAGTGGGGTTACTTGTTAAGGATAGGGTCAGTACCCTAGAATGAGTTGAGTGTATTATATATGAGGGCGTATTTGTTATTTTATTATATAAATATTTTAAAACAGTTTTAAATTAGTTTTTATATAAACTTATATTTTGATATAAAGCAATGGTTTTTCTAATTATATATGTTAAAGGCAATTGGTTGTTAATTGTTGTAATTAAATACAATAATAAGAATTAAGTGGTAATAGAAATACAACCAAATAAGAATTGGATAATTTGAACTATACAAATAAGATAAGCTAGAAATGGATTCAAACTGAATTTAAAATGCTAGAAATTTTTTCCAAAGCATTGAAATAAGTTACCTTGATATGATTTTCCAGCAAATGATTATGGAATATAAGGTATATATGATTTCTAGATATGATAACTAATATAAATTGGGCATTGTATCTTAATAATGGGATGTTTATTTTTAAAATAAACAATGATAAAGCAAAATGGAATGTTTTAAGGAAGTAACAATTTAGGTAAGTATGACTTGTAAATTGGAAGGGATTTAAATTGTGAAGTTTTTAAATATAAAGTCCAGAAAGTTTAAATTGTTTCAAAGTATTAAAAGATATAATGAATAATATTTTTAAATGTAGGAATCTTATTTTAAAATAAGAGTTGTTTTAAAATTTTAAAAAGGAATTTGTTTGGAAATTCAAAACCAAGAATGGTTTAAAATTTAAAACATGACTTTGTGTGTAAATGAAATAAATATGTATATATATATATATGTGTGGATATACGTAATACTAATGTTGATTTGAGGTAAGCTCTAAGTGTTGAGTTTTGAATTTTTCTCCTGAAATGTGATGTGAAAACCCAAAGTAAAATAAGTTTTTGAACTTATAAGTGTTTACTTTGTGCATCTGTCTTGTTGCTCCATCGATCCTATCGACTTGTAGTCTCTTGTAATGTTCTTTGAGCCTTTTTTTTTGTCTTTCTAGTGATGTTATTCTAGCAAGTACCTGTAAATATAAATATATATGCATATTCAATTTCCATTACATAGTTGTTGTCATCGAAACCATTGATTTGACTTCCTAACAAAACCCACTAAGTGATGCTTCCAATAATTAATCCCCTCGGTTTGAACCTCAATGGGCATAGGCAGAGGACATCCTTCATATGACAAGTTAAAGGATCGGGTAATATATCTACCTGCATTTATAGGCTTGGATTTGAACAATGACGCCCAAGGAGGAGCAGTGGTGGTCTCACATAATGGAACAGAGATAGAAAAAGGAAAATGGGACAAATATGGGTACAAAGAAGGAGGAGGGTCGGTAAGAATGGAGGGAGTGGGTATGGGTGGATCAGAGGGAAGGTCAGGGGGTTTCGGTGAAGGTGGAACAAGTTGGACATGAGGTGAAGATGTGTTGTTCAGAAGAGAAGAGACAGGCAGACGCGGAGAGGATGAAGAGGGAGGAGGAAGGGCAAAAGCAGACGGTGGACGAAGGTGAGATGAGGTAGGTAAGGTGGAAGCGACAAGTGATGGACGGGGAATCGCAGCGGAAGATGGTATGACAGAAGGAATGGTGGGTACATATGGGGGGTATGGTAGGAGAAGCCATGAATAAGTCACGTGAGGAGGACCTCAATTTTTTTTTCTTTACGTTTAATCACGTTTTATTAAATAACGATGACGTATTCATAAGATCACATCGGGAAAAAAGCGTATTATCAAGTTTTCAAAATCTTTTAGTATCAATCAAATTTAGTAAATCCAACAAGATCCAGTAAACAATATCTTTAATAATAGTTGTAATAACTTTGGTGTTACACTTTTTTGGTATCAATGTGAACTACCAAAAATGCCCCTCTATATATTATCCAATCTTAATTATTTAAAAATAGAATCTAATAATAAATTTCATTTACAAATTCAAATGCCCATAAAAGTAGGATCTAATACTAAATTTCGTTTACAAATTCAAATGCCCATAAAAGTAGAATCTAATAACTAAAGATGCTTTAAAATTCAAAACGCTTCTAAAAGTAGGATCTAAAATTAAACCTTATTTATTGATTCAAAATACTTTTTTACAAAATATCACTTGAAAATAAAAAATTATTTGTTTAACTGATTTAAACATATATAATTTATAAGAAAAACAATTCACGTGCGAAGCGCGTGCCACTACACTCTTTCAATATATATACAATTTCGATCTACCCCTCCAGATTTATATGGCACATGCTATTTCAGTTGCATAGTAGGCTCTGATCTGGTCCACGTAACCATATACATAAGCAATAATCATAGGAAAGCAGATCATCAAACATAAAAGCAGAAGAAGGGTTTTTCATGTGTGAGCAATGGGTTCCTTCTGTTCTCGTTTCGTTGATGTATCACATCCTGTAAGTTATGCATATTACCTCTTTTCAATATCCATGAACAAATACATACAATTTTTTGTATTTCTTTTTAAAAAATTACTGCGTATAAAATATATGCCATTTGTGCCGGATCCATGAATGTTTTATGTATGAACCTTCATCCCAATTTGGAGTTTGGATTGTTTTGCTTGAGTTTCTAATACATTTTTAACAACATTGTTGTTAAATGCAAAATCACTCGTAGAACATAAGCTTTATGGGACCGAACAAAATAAAAGCATTCAAAATTTCAAGCTAGAAACAAAAAATTTGAAATCGAACCCAAACTTGCTGAACTATTTTTTGGTTCATTTTGGTTAGTATTTATGCTCGAAAATGAAAAAACCATTATATATTCTATATTTTACAATAGGAAACATCAATATGCTAACATGGAAACATTTGATATGACATTAACTGCCAAAATTGATTTATTTGTGAGATATATATACTATCTTGATCATAAACAGATTTGTAGATTTATTGGTTTGTAAATCAATAACCAAGCAAGATCATTTTACAAAACGATTACAAGTCATTCTAATAAATATGGAATTGAGTACACCAAAATAGATTTGTTCTATCTATTTGGTTTGACTAGATATTCCTCCTTTTAATGTGCATACAAATAATCATTATTAAGATTTGTAATAGAATTGACGTTCTTAAAATGATTTTATATGCATATTAAAGATGAGGAGTTCAAGTTTCACTCCAAACAGAAGTTAACATTTATTTTAAGATCATGAGTTGAAATTGGAATCCCAATCTCACCAGATATTTCATTTTCTTTTTTCTTCGTTTCCTCAATTTATATTTATTAAAACTATACATACATACACACACACACACGTGTGTGTATAGAATTAGAATTATTAATTTTGTGGTCGTTATGGAAATATATTTAAATTTGAAGCTATCTGAATTTCATTCCAGATTGTCAAGAAATAGTTCATACTCTCAGCTAATCATTGCATCAAAATAAACAAGATCAATAAAATTAGACCCGCCAAACAGGTTGGGTTGGATCAAAATGGATTGGGTCGATTTTGAACCAACTCATTTATGCACATTCTTTTTGACCCACTTAATACAGGGGTCAGTCTGACCTAGCCTATTTGATAAGCGGATTGCTCATTTAAATATTTAAATTTGGTTTGACTAATAAAAAACGAACAGATATAAAATAATTCTAATCCTATATTTTACATTTTGAACTTCGATAAAAATAAAAATTTCAAAATTTAAAATTTAGAACTTTAATTTCAATTTTCATTAAAATTCAAATACGGAGATGTAATCTGTTATTTGTCAAGTGCAGCAGTTAGTCGCCATGAAGAATTACAACATGCGTTCACAATATGAGATATATGAGTGTTCCATATTGTTCGTGTTGAAATTAGTCCCACATCGGACAATTTACAATATAAATCATGCATAAATACTACGAGACCTCCCTTCACATAACCAATTGGTTTTGTGATAATATGAGGTTCTCTAATATGGTATCATAGCAGTTTTAATTATGTCACATGTAACTACCCTAGATTTTTATGTATATTTTAATTTTGACTTTATTTCATTTTGAATTTTTTTTAAACTTCTTTCATTTCAAACATTTCATTTTTAAATATAAACTTTGATTATTATGTGAATTATAATTCCAACTGGTATAAATTGAATATTTTACTGAAAAGTGGATTTCTGGTCAAACTGGTCAAACTTTGACTTTTAAATTTCAAATTTAAATATTTAAATTCTAAAATTTTATCTTTTATTATGAAAATAGATTAAATAACTTGAATAATGCTTTTCATTTCGTTAAAAACGGATTTAAATTGTGAAAGTTATGTATATTTCAATATTGAGTGCAATTTGTTTTATTTAGCAATTTCATCTATATTAAATTATATAAATTATACTTTCTTTGTCATATTTTGTTTTAATATGTGTTAATATGTTATTTTATGTATATCTTTGTTTTAATATTTTTTAAAATGAAGTAAATAATTTTCCAAAGCCATTGGTAATTTTCTTGTAATTTTTATGTCCTGTTTGCTATTTTTAAATAATTTCTTTATTCCTTTTTCTATTTTTCTCCAATTTAATTATTTATTTTATTTTGGAAATGATAAATAAATTTTTATTTTTCAAATTTTCACTTCATAATATTTTTAAAACGAAGTGGATATTTTTCCAAGACTAATAGTGATTTATTTGTAATTTCTGGACACTGTTTTGTATTTTTAAGTAATTTCTTTCATTCTTTTTATATTTTCTTTAAAATTAATTATTTATTTTCTTATATTTTTACTTGGTTTCGGTTTGTAAATTATATTTCTGAGTTATTTTGTTTATATAAAATTAAAAAGAAAAGGAAATACCAAAGGTTTAAAAAAGTTACAAAACTTAAGGCTTTTCACCTTCAAAACTCTTCATTTTCACAACTCCTCATTTATGTGCATTTTTTTGGCCGTATACTTCCTTTTCTCTTTAGCCTCATCTTCATTTTTCACGTGAACAACTTCCTCAAACAAACAAAAAAAAACACGGCCACCATTTCTGATCAAAGGAGTTTGGGTAAATTCTTCTTTTCTTCTCTTGTTTCTATGTTTTTCTACTTGATTTTTGCAATTGTTCTCAACTAGATTTGATCGGCTCCTCCTCATCCAGGCCTAGGCCGACCTCCACCACCTCCTTCTCTGATCAACCACCCCTCTAGTCCACCACCATGGCCAGGCCGAGCCCATTTAGGCAAGCTTCAACACCAAAATCCACTTAAACCATCACTTTATACATAAACCAAGCTATCTCTTGTTCCATCACCTTCTACCACCTCTAGCCGTCACTTCCTCCACCACCACCACCTCTGACCTGACCTCCTACCTCTTCCGCGTCACTCACCACCATATGGACATCAGGCCTTGACCTTAGAACCTCTGGCCGAACCCATTTGTAGCCAAGATATGTTGTATATTGCCTAGTTGTTGAAGATGTATGCACCTAGATCTATGCACCATCAAAACCATCATAGGCCGACCCATGCTGAACCCAAACCAGACCCTATAGCATGCCATGGCCGAGCTAAACACCTACCTAGATGATGCATATGAAATTGAGAATAAGTGCAATGCATTTGATTTTGTTTTGGGCTTGATTTATAACATCGTTTAGTGATAAATTGTTTTAAAACTTATCTATGTTGCATTGTTTTGTTCAAATGTTTGATTAAGGCTTTTAGCTTTAGCTTTCCACTCTCAAGTCATTTCCGTATTGTCGTGCCTTCATAGTGTCTGTATTGTTTGCTTTGGTAGCTATCTCCAGCTCTGAACAGGTGAGTTATTCTCACCAGACAATATGTACGTATATAACTAGTAAATTGACCCCTTTTGAATCTGTAAAATACATTATCATGTTACACCTGCTATATTATGATCATATGATGTTCACCCATGCTTAAACACCTGTTATATCATATGTTACTTTTATATTATGTTGTTCTGTTATTTATATCAGTTTATCACACTGCAAGTTCCCTTTAGATTAGAATCACTATGGGTTGAAATGATACATACCCGAACGGACTTAGAATAGGAGAAAATCATTATGGGCTGAAATGATAGGCCAGAATGATTTTCAATTATTTCATTTACTTGGGATTGCGGGTTTGAAACGATCATACCCGGGTTTTCTTTGTAACTTACGGGTTGAAATAATATATTACCCGTATCACTTTATCTAGGCTAGAAAATGTAATACAGACCCGTAGATAAAATATGTTTTTCTAAAATTTTTAAAATATTCTAGAAATGTATATATTATAATATTTTGATTTAAACTTAATAAAAAAATGATTTTTGTAAAGCATTATTGATTTTCTGAAAATTTATAAGTGAAATAAATTAATGGTAAGGTTAGAAATTTGAAATGTAAGTTATTTTGAGAAAATTTAATTTGGTGATAAATGGAATTTAAATTAAATATGAAATGTGATAAATTTATGATATTTGGAATTTAAATGAATTTAAAATGATTTTTTTAATATATTAATGATTTTTGAATAAAGTTAAAATGTGAAATGAATGAATATTTAAGTTGAAATTTTGAAATATAACTAAAATTGGGAATCTGTGAATTTGGCTTAATAGTGAATTTTAAGTTAAGTAATTAAAAATGAAATTAAGTTATATTTGAAACTTAAACTTAAGTGTTAAGGTAAATTTAATTTAATGAATTTAAATTTAATGTTGGAATTTAATAAGTGAATTATTATTAAATTTTGATTTTTGAATGGAAATTTAACTTTATAAAATCATGAATATAAGGGTATTTAAATGATGATTATAAAAGTGAAATTATATGATTTTATAAGTTGAAAATGATTTAAATAAAAATATAATTGTTGTGAAATTATACAGAATATTTGAAGTTAATTAACTGCATTTCTGAAATGCTATTAATCCTAATGTAAATGATAATACAACATTTGTAAATGCTGTAGTTGATAATAATGAACTAAATGACTAAATTTAATTAAAGGCTATTACAACATTTTTTTAAATGTTATAATTGTTGAATTTAACTAAGTTATTTGAAACTATGTAACCCTATTACAGCATTTTAAAATGCTGTCTTTTGTTAAATTGAATGACTTTCCGTAGCATTTTCTAAATGCTACGAAAGATGAATTTTCACTGTTTGGATAAAATTAAGTGAATGAATGAACTTTGAAAAGTTTAAAATTTTGAAAATTTAATAATTTAATTATTAAATATAATAACTTCATTTTTGATTTAGAATGAAGTAATTTGTTTTGAAATATAAACTATTTGAAATGTGTGTTGAAATGGTATTTTAAATAAATGAATGTGGTTTGGAAATACGATATTTTGATATTTTGAAATGGATTTTTGAATGATATTGAATTTTGAAATGATATTAGATTTCGAAGTATAAAATATCATTTTGAAATTTTAACCACGGGATGTATTTAATTTATAGTTTAACTGATTCTTAAAGGATGGACGATCCCAAGCATCCTTTAAGTTATAGTGTATTACTACTACAGTTCACTTGAGTTGGTTTACATTATATAAATATATATTGTCCTGACTCGAGTGTTTTGTGTTTTACTTTACGCTCGGATCAGCCTGAGTATTCACAGCTTTGGATTCTCTTTCTGGAGCTGGTATTTGCTGGAGTTTCTGCTTATCTACATTTATATCTACTTTCTGTTTTCAGCTGTTCTAGTTTATCTCATGTATTAGTGAACTTCTATGTATTTGGGATTTCTATTATGTTGTTTTCAGACTATATTTTGTATTTGGTTTGAGACTCTGCCATAATAGCTTCATGAACTACTATGTATTTTATATTCCGCTGCGAGTTATTCTGATATTTCTGTGTCTGTGATTCTGTAATTGTATTTCATTCGCTCCAAATTTATTTACAATGCGGTATTTTGAGCAATTCAAGTCCGACGTGTGTGTCTACCTATGCACTTACAATGGATACGAATGGCTGAAAATACCTGGTTGTTACATCACACGTCACCCTCAATGAATGTCCATGTGTTTGGCTGATGATATGCCACACGTGCGGGGGCGTGTTGAAATTAGTCTTACATCGGACAATTTACAATATAAATCATGCATAAATACTACGAGACCTCCCTTCACATCACCAATTGGTTTTATGATAATATATGATTCTCTAATAGTCCGTAATTTAAATGGAAGTCCATTTGTTGAAGTCTCGTCTGATTGCGAGTTAGTATGAAGAAATTATTACAGTCTGAACAAAAAAATATCGGCTTTTGCTTAAGCGGAATTCAAATATGAGAATGTAAACTATTATTTTCTAAGTACAACTGCTAGTCATTCTTGAGAACTACAGTGTGCGTTTACAAGATTAACGAAGTGTTGCATATTGTCCGTATTTTAGATAGAAGTTCATTGATCGAAGTCTCATTCCAAAATAGTATGAAAAGGTTATTGCAGTCTGAACAGAAAAAATGTCGACTTCTGCCTAGGATGTAGTATGTTTTTTTCTAAATACAACTGTTAGTCATCATGAAGAACTAAAGTGTGCATTCACAAGATGAAACATTCCAGTTAAAAATTTTAACTTTTCAAAATTCTTATTTTCAAAATTTATATTTTCAAATTCATATTTTTGAATTTTTTTATAAATGGATTACCTATTTATAACCGTTTTAAAAATGGATCGACGTGTTTATAACTCATTAATAAAAATTCATAAACGGGTTGACCCAACCCATATATAAGTACTGTAAATGAGTTGGGTTAATGGGTTGTATATTATTTTGACGGGTCTAATTAAAATGTTATTATTGACCGAATATCATGATGAGTGCATAAACAAACAGTTTTTGACCACATGTTGAAAACTGGCAAGCAATAGAATTGAAACATTCGAATAAAGTGTTTGGAATTGGACTGTTGGGCCTTGACGCGTCCGATCCATCAAAACGAACAGACCAATTTCAAACGGTAATTTCTCAAGCTATAAAAATCAGCCTCTTTCTTCCTCCACCGCACTCCGGACATCCAAATCCAAACTTCTCTACTTAAATCGTCTTTTTTTGAAACTCAAATGAAGGTATTTTCTTTTACAGTTGTGTTTATTGCACATTTCTTTACAACGTATATTCTTTAACAAACCCCACACCCCTCCCCCCCTCTCCCTTTTTTTGAATTTCAGATTGTCAACTGTCTCTACCAGATTGCAACACAAATTAAAATAAATAAAAATACAAATTCATACAAACAATTATTCCACTTTCGGTGCTCTGTTCACAACGTAAAACCGCATTCCCCTTTCACTGAATACCTTTTCAAAAAGAACGCACCCTATATGTTTTATGACTCGGTTGTTCCATTAGCACCTCGATCCTATACCTAACCATATGAGGCAAATTGGAATCGACCTGCACCCTTGATCAACGTAGTTTTCTCTCTTACTATAACTGTTAAGGTAATGTGAAATTCGTGTAGGTGTATATTATCTAAACATTAACATTCCTTATTTTGTATACAGGTGCCTAAAAATGCACGGCAAATACCTTTATCAAATCAAGGTATGCAACATTAGGTTAAAACCAGTAGTACAACTACAGGCATCGACTCATGCAATTAATTTTGCTACTATTTACTATGCAGACTCAAACAACAAGGTAAATCCAATCTCTTTGGAAAGCCTAAGTCTAGAGGAAGCCAATAATAGCAGCAGTATTACAGAAGCATGCATAACCAAAACAGATATGATGGAACATGAATCTAAAAAAGTAATCTGTAAGATTGACGATGAAGAACAGTGTCGTCCAATCTGCCTCGAAGGTAAATTGTTATTGTGACACATACACAAGCTATGTACATTTGTTCATTATGTGTTATGTGCATCAAATTTTTTTTCCTCACTGTGTACATAAACAGCTAAAGATGAACAGCTGACTAAAGAATCATCATTAAACCAGAGCGAACAAAACTATGAAGCTAACCTGTTCTAAAGAAAGAAATTAGATGAGAACATCCACAGTTCCGTATTCACTAACATTTATTGCATTAAATGGTGTTTGACATAAATTTTTGTTATGTCGTGTTTTGAACAGAGTACACCACTGATAACCCAAAACTAACAACTGAATGTAAGCATGAGTATCACTACCCTTGCATACTTGAATGGATTGATAGGAGCTTCGCTTGCCCTATTTGTAGCAAGGTACAACCTCACTCCCGCTTTCAACATATTATTGAACTCATATATTGCTGATATTATGGTTATTTGTTGGGTTTATATGTATATCAGGTTATAACTCTGGACACCTGAAATAGGCATGCGTATGAAGAAGCTTATTTGCAATTAGCTGACAATTTAGGTTTCTCTTCTTTCTAGAATTTTATAGTGAGATGATTTAACAAAAATGCTGAAACATTTTTCTTTGAGTCTCGTAAAGTTAGTTTTTGTTTGCTTTTCTCATATACCCAATATTATTTTTCAGATTTTTGCCATTGTACATATTTTTTATTCAGTTTTTCTTACTGCTGATATACCCGAATGTTTACTTTTGTTTTTCAGATTTCATTTGTCATTTTATTTTGCTTAATGTTGCATTTTTAATGTACCAAATTTTGGTTTTCAAAATCGTGAATCTTTTATTCTGTTTAGTACTGCATTGCTTAAAACTCCGAGAGTCGGCATCCTAAAGCGTTCAAAACAAATATAATATAGCATACACCAAAAAACATGACAAAGGATTAAGGACTTTTAGCAGAAAAATATTCATATGGTTAAGAGCTTGAGTTTACTGGTTTGCTACTGAGTCTGAATCTTGCTTTAGGTATGTACACATAACCAAATATTGTGTACTGCCATATTTTGAATCCTTGCCACAGTACCACAGAGACTTGCAATTATGAAGGGCCAACTATTGATTACTTGAAATCCAGTTATGAGGGAACAAATTGCTTGAGGTTAGTAGTAAATTCAGAGTAAATTGTATAATCTAGTAAAATAATATGTTATTCCAATCTCTTCATCTCTAAAACTACAAGTCTGCAAGTTCACAACAAGAAGTTGCATTAAAAAAATTATAACAGTTAACATTAATGAATAGTAGTTGGTAACCTTGCATCTCTAGCACATTTTCACCATCTCTAGTTATCAACAATGAATTTGATGCATTAGCAATCCTCGAGCTCGATTAACTGCAGCCAAGCAAAGCACAATTTGTTCATCAAGAGCCCTAATTTGGCGCTCAAAACTCGAACGATTCTTCTTCAGATGCTTAACAACTTCCATAATTGGGTATTGTTGACTCTTCCCTTTGCCTCTTTCTAGCACTAACTTTATTAGTACTTTGTCACTCTCGATTGTGGAGTGTAATCTGGCGACCAGCCTCTCTATTGTATTCAATTTGTTATTCAGCACATATGTTTCTCTTGATGATGCATCCACCTAGTTCATATTTACAAACAAGAATGAAATTTCAAATTAATGTGGAATAAATGATTCAATTGATAAGTGTAAATCTTCACTTTTAGCATTTTACATTCTGTCATCAACCGTTAATAAAGCTTAATAGATGAAACTGTTATATATGTTGAGATGATCATCTTTAGAGCACCGCCAGCTGTTCTCCATCTCTTTTTTTGGTTAAACAGTAGTTATCCGAAGCAAGTATTTCATGGTTTAAGGAATGCAGGCTATATATGAAGATGTCCTTCATAATAAATACTGGTTTGTATGGAATTCATGGACAATATATATTGAAACAGGCATATACAGAAAAACATAGGTGACTATGAGCTTTATATGTTATTTTCTCTAAAACAAACTAACATTACGTAAAAGTAAACTTTCCAATCTTAACTCTAATTGTGCTGGCTGTTGATTATAGGTTAGGTCATGTGGGTTTCTCACTCAGTTCCAACATGACTTAAAAGTAAATGGAAATTAGGATCCACAATTTATTTTCATACTTAATACCTAAAAACATTTCTCAAAAACAAGTTTTACAAGACATTCCGTAAGTGTTTTCAGCAAAATATGCATTTTAAACATCTAACATTTGCAGCTTAAAATGCAATATGCAGTTTAAAATGCACATATTTATAAAATAAATATTTGCAGTATAGACTGCAAATATTTGAAGTGTGATATGCGTATTCTTATGGTGTAGATTGCAAATTTTCATTTACAAAAATGTGCAATTAAACTGTAAATATTTGCAATTCTAACTGTAAATATGTACATTTTAAAATGCATATTTTCACTACAAATACGACAAGGGTTTTTCGTGAAATCTGTTTAATTTTGAAACTTTTGATAGGTGTTTGAAAAAAAATGTCCCTAAAAGTTAAGCCATGAGAGTAAAGTAGTCTAATAATCAATATATTAATTAGCATTACCTCAATATATCCACTCCCTTTTGAACTAAAACGATATTTTTAGTAGTAGTTGTGATATCTTCATAATATAATGTTTGTATTTTGTTCCAACCTTCAAGTTCTCAGTATAAACCTTGCAAACAAAGAATTAATTTTGATTGTCAATCATGACAAAAGTTAATATTTACTTCCTGTTGATGATTTGATGCATAAAGTCATGAATTTGTGGCCCATTATACATCATTTCATTTTTGTTTTCCCAGTTGTTAAATATATTGTCAATATCCAAATGTACAATCTTTAGTACAATCATACATCACAGCTTCCTCTTCCTCCTCCTCCATGCATTTATTAGTTTACTTATTCTACTCTAAATTTTCATGTTTGGTAATTCACTTATGAGAAGCATGGTTTTAAATCTCACATATCTCACCCGAGATCTCCTCCAATATCTCATTTTCACACTTAGACGGTACGATCATTTTTACACTTAGACAATACGAGATATCAAATCTCATTTACACATGTTCGACACTAATCTCGTCCGATATATTCAAATCTCACTCGAAATATGCATCAAAATCTCAATCCAAGTACCCACTCAAAATTATATATTTTTCTTCATTTACATAATAATTTCCAATTTCATATAGGTTTAAAGAAAAATTACTCAATCCAGTTACCATTTACCAATTTCTGAACATATTTTTTTACCTTTTATCTTGATGAGTTATAACAAAGGACTTCCTTACTTTTTTATGTCTAAATAAGATGATATTATTCAATCATTGACAAATCAATTAAGATAATCAACATGTCGTTCTTCTCTAAAACATTAAGTTCAATATTTTTTTATGTAAATCCAGTATATTACAATTTTTATTTTTTCTTTAAAAATTTTAATTGTTAAATAAATCATTGAAACGTCACTTCTAAACATATAAGTTACTCTTGAGATATTCCAAGACGTACTTTAAGACCCAAGATGTACATCCGAGATATACCCATCTCGTCCGAGATCTCCTCTGATACGAGATAGCTTATGCGAAATTTCCAAGATGAAAAGTAACCGAAATACGAGATTTAAAACCGTGATGAGAACTATTAGCAAAATTAACATTTTACAATTTGAGTTCATTGTATTTTCTTCTAAGATATTTTTATGCACATTTTTGTAGTTAACTAAGATCGCCAATTGCCTGTTCTAATTCAATCAAACAATCAAACCAACATTAAAACGATATATTAATCATCGGAGCAATAAACCATACTTACCTTAAACTATTGTTATTCGATGGAAACTGATACATGCAGCCATCATGGAAAATCAAGTGCAAATTAGCATGGAGATGAAATAATATCCAAACATCCAACACGTATTAACATGTGAACATACGGTGCATCCGAATTAACTTGAATTGCAAATGTGGATATGCACAAATATAATGAAAGCAACCGCCTTTGCAAATACTCGTTGCATAGGAAATCAAATGCGAACATGCATGCAAATGCAAAATGTAAACGGTACCCCTTCCTCACATATGCATGATAGGCATCCAAATTTCAAATTTTATGTTCCCCGACCGCCAGTCTTTAGATCCGGTCTTTTACCACCAGAATATACAAGCTTGTGTTTATCAATTACCATTTGTTTGAATTAAAAAATAAATAAATATTCTACTTATTTAGGTTTTTTTAAAATTGTTGTTATCATTAATATTTTGAATGGTGGTTTAACTTTAGTTGAATTGTATTTTAATTACTAAAAACGGGAAACATTTATTTATTTAATATAAATTGTTTTATTACACACACATATAATTCAATTTATCAATTTCCAGTTATATTTTTTTTATTAAATCATTAAGGACCCGTTTGGTTTATTTTGTATTTTGTGTTTTGCGTTTTCAACAGTAATTACAAAATATAAGAAGAGTGGAGGGATAACGAAGGGGTGAAAAGCGACGAAGGAAGTGGAGGGACGACAGAAGAATTAATTGTTTTCCGTGCTTCTGTTATTTCCTAAAACACGAAAAATAAAAATAAAAAATTGTTTTCTGTTTTCTATGTTAACTTGATTTTCTAAATTAGTTGTTTTTTATAATATACATGCATCATGCGCGTTTTTATATAGATAAAAACCCAAAACTAAAAACGGTAAACCAACCGCGGTCTATATTTTTAAGCCATATGTATTTTTGTTTGTTTATCATTATTAGTAATTAATAATTGTGAAAAGGCTCTTTATGTAATAAGAATTCAGGAAAATTCAGAATTCCTTCCGAGGGCATATCCATCATGCAATCAAGATCTGTGTACATATTTATATCAGTAGTTGATGAATCAGATATTACCACAAACCTCAATATTAATTTGACAATCGTAAAATTTTCAATAACCATGAATTATATGGCATCATCCAATGTTATCGATAATGATGCATTGTATGATATGATGCTCTACCGTTATCTCATCTGCAACAATGAAGTATAAATTGTCACACGAAGAGGAAAATATTGGAAACGTCCTTTTTAATTCTCCATAGTTTATACATGGAGAATATGATCGTTGTGTTCCATAGGATCCGTAAATCATCCATCAACAATAACATTGTCCAGTTTTGGTTCTTCGTCGCTACTTACAATTTAACTTTTATAGCAATATTATAATCAAGTGGACTGTAATTTATATTTGTCATCTAATGTAAGAAGCATATGTATAAACATGAACAGTTCTCTTTTTTGAAATTCAAAGACATGAACGTTGAACGTACATTGCAACAACTTATGAACTTATTTGTTGTACTTGTGTGTGTGCACACGTGTTTTGGTTCTATGGAAGAATTTTTCGGTTTTAATATTTGAACAATTTTAAGCAAATTGTTTGTATGATGATTCTGATTTGATTCATCTTACGTAGGATTGTACGTTCTTATAATGAAGAAAATCAAATTTTCAAACTTACGTATTAAAATCATTGCATTTTGATAACGTTAGTGCATATTGCATGGACACAAATAAAGAGGACAATATTTTTCTTTTTAAATTGTTTTCTATATCGGTTTTCAATTCATTCTTAAGACGATTGATAAAATATAATGCATATATAACGCGATTGAACAAAAGAAAAGGCAAACAATACATATCTGTAGTGTATTCCTTAATATTTAATGCATCTTGGAGTTCCATATACGACTATTATATATATATATATATATATATATATATATATATATATATATATATATATATATATATATGAAATTTTCTAATCCACTTGGTTAACTGCGTTCAATTTTTAACATAATTATTCATGATTTATTGTGACAACAACGTCCTCCATTTTATAAAAAATGTATTTTCTTATAGAGTCTAAAATTAGGATGAATTAGTAGCTACAAATAACACACGCGTATGTGCATAAAGATAACAACTAGATTTAAAATACAAATTCACTGTATTTTATGTTATTAGTTGTAAGTTTATATTTAGTTATAAAACAAAAGCATAGCAAGTACAACATGTAATAGGAGTTTCATTCTCATAGTATAGACAATACCGGGACAAATTTTGAGAATTTATTAATTAGACACATGATTGTTCAGATGCTATACAATATCATCAACTGCTTACCTTATGGAAGTTGTTCGAACTTAAAGAGTTGAATGAAAATGAAACTCATATTGCATGTTATGTTTACTATGTTTATGTTTAGTAAGCACTATATAATATTACATTCGTAAATTTATGAACTTACATCAAGCATCACATAATAACAATGAATATGTAAGTTAAATAATTTAAATGTAGTTGTCATATTTGTAGATGTGGATGTGTGTTTCATTTGCAATTATTAATTCACCCGAACTTTAGAGTAGGAAGACGCTACTCAATTTTTAAATGGAGGTCCGATGATGTTTTTGTTTTCAACAAAATCATGGATAATTATGTTAAAGTTGAAAGTAAAAGAATGAAATGAAGTGGAGGACATCGTATGAGACTCCAAGATGCATTAATAAATGTTTGAGAAAGTTGCGTAGGTACGTGTTAATTTTCTAAATTTCCTTCTAATCGTCTTATATTTGTTATATCGTATAAATCATTTAAAAATTTAATCTATATAGCATTGAGAAGAGAATAATATTACATTTATTTAATGTTAGTCCAACATGCTCCAATATTACGAAGATGTAGTGGCTTCAAAACAGAAGTTCGAAAAATTGAACTATCGTCACATATGACGTGCGACCCTGCATAAAATGAAATCAAATGAAAATTATCGTTCAACAATCTTCTCAAGGCGATCATAATCATCATCCTTGCTTTTCTTCAAAAGATTGGTGTCAACCGCATAAATTTTTTATTTCCACGGTTTTCTACCTTAAGCTATACTATTATTTAGGTTTAACATCTTTAGATCATTTTTACACTTTTCCAATGTTAATTTTATTTTCTTTTATGTCTTTTCCATTCAATATAAATATTATCTCTTCTCTTTAGTGGTGCAACTTCTTGTCTTCTTTGAATATGCTCATACCATCTATACCTACTTTCTCAAATTTTTCTCATTTAAGTGTGCAACTTCTAACCTCACTCTCAAATTTTCATTTCTAACTCCTTCTTTCCTTGTGATTTCAAACATTCCTTTTAACATTTTCATTTCACCTACCTATACTTTACCTTGTTGTTTCTTTTTTTGAGGATCAATATTCTACTTTGTCCATTACACTCGTTCGAATCACTATTCGATAAAAACATTTTTTTGATTTCTCCGGCATTCCTTTACCACATAAAATGACAATAGCTTGTCTTTATTTTGTGTTTAGTCGATTTTTAATATTCATGTATATATCTACATTATCTTGTATTAATGAATCTAGATATTTGAACGTACCTTTTTGGTTAATCATTCGACCTTGTAATTTTATCATAATATTTTCCACGGTTTCCATACTGAAAATACATGACATATACTGTGTTTTAGTTT
The DNA here is from genome assembly GCA_030765085.1 of Allium cepa. Taxonomy (NCBI): domain Eukaryota; kingdom Viridiplantae; phylum Streptophyta; class Magnoliopsida; order Asparagales; family Amaryllidaceae; genus Allium; species Allium cepa. Next base: position 295,275,396 of record CM060943.1, read on the forward strand.
TACTATTTTTAAGTCATTTTGATTCAAATGTGTTCCTCCATTTTCTATTTTTTCCTACCTTTTCTTTTACGGTTTCAATCAACATAATGTCGCCAACAAACACCATGGTAGCTCAGGTAGATTTACTTTTTTGTTATTTTGTCCAATATTAACGCAAAATATGGACTCGTCCTTGATATAATCCTACCTTTATCGAGAATTCATTAGTCCCTCCACATGTAGTTCGTACCTTTGTCTGGAAGTTTCCATACATATCTTAATCTAATTGTATCATGTGCGTTGAAATTCGTTTTTTACCAAATTCCCATCAAAGTATGTCTTAGCAATCTATTATATGTTTTTTACAGATCTATAAATACCATATGCAAGTTTTTTTTGTTTACTTCAACATTTCTCTATTAAATGTCTTATTAAGTTATAGCTTATATTGTAGATCAACATGGCATAAAACCAAATTGGTTATTCGATACCGATAGTTCCTTTCTTAATCGTTGTCATATCAACATTCTGCGTAGTTCCATTGTGCGTCACAAATTTAATCCCTCTATAGTTGTTGTAATCTTGTAGGTGTTCCTTACTTTTAAAAACTAGTATTAACGTGCTTCTCCACTCATTGGCATTTTACCTTCTATCAATATTTTATTAAATAAATCTCTAAGTCATTCACTTCCTTACTTCGTATGTTTTCCCTAAGTTTTCAATGGATATCCAAAAAAAAAAAAATCCTTCAGTATCTGTGGTCGGAAAACGGATAAACATCTGTAGTCGGAAAATGGATAAATATCCTACATCTAGAAAATAAATACAGATGCGATTACGAAAGCATCCGAGTTCAAAAATTACCCGTCCAGTTTTTGTCAAGCTTATAATTTATATTATGTATATTTTAGTATAATGAATGATAATATATTTTTACTACGTTAGTAGTTTATATTATAGGAATTTAATGCATATTAACTCTCAAAACTATTTATTATCATCGTACTTATTTATTTTTCACATTTTGATAATCCATGGAATTGAAAAAAGATTGTGATAAACCAAATTTTATATTTATATTTTTTTATTTAACGATCGTCGGCAAATAAGATAATTGTCCTATATTTATCGGATTTCGCGGTTGGGGATATTTAATATCCTAAAATGATTCGAATGTGCAATGCAAATGCAGATATACATTGTCTGCATCTAAAAGTATTCATTGACATCGACAGACGTAGTTTTCCACACATCTACGGGCATATTGTTTGGACCTACTTAAGGTCATACAAACCTTATATTATAGACTTTGTCGTGCCAAATATGAGAAACTAAAGCAAGCTATCTACAACAAACAAGTTTCTGAATTAGTTGCAAGATATGTTCATGTTATAGAATTTTGAACAAGAGAACCAACACATGCTCATGTGCTTATTAATTTAGATGGCAAAGACAAAATATATAGCCTAAATAATTATAACGATGTTGTCGTAAGAATTGAAATCCTACATCACGATAGAGATCAGGAACTATAAGATGTAGTCAGATAGATGTTCCATGGAAAGATGACCAAATTGTCCATCAATGAAAAGAAATTGCAAAAAGATATTCTAAACAGTTTTCTCTAAGAATTGTACATGGTAGTAGTTCATACAATATTTACTGAAGGTGAAATAACGGCAAACTGTCGATTGCCATGTTAATGTTGAAGTTTATAATCATATCAAATTCATAAATTACTTAAAACATATAATACACACACAAGGTCCAGATGGCACGACAATAGAATTGTACAAGAGCAAATAAATGTATCATGAATTTATCCATAAGAGACCTTTCAGAGAATTTTCAAGTTCTCACTGTGTAACATGTTTTATAACAAAAATAAAATATTAATAGATAAATACAAACAAAAATTTACTAAACTATAAAATTGTACATAAGGTTACAAGTTTGTAATATTGACCTTGGAAACGTATTGTTTATTTATATTTTATCGCAAAAAATTTGTACATAAGTAAGGTTATAGGTTTGGATCCCAATTCTGATATGTGTGTGTTTGTCTGTGTGATTTTTTTTTTACGTATTGAAATAATTTGATCCATATTTAATCTTCAAGAATTAGTTTAACATTCATACGCTTAGTATTCTAATTTTTTGTTCCATCTAGCTTAGACGACAATAAGCTTCTTATAAACTTTTTGGTTTTTAATTCCTTAAGATAAAATTTTAAATTTTTAATATTATGCATGTTCTATTTATTTTTAGAAATAGAAAATTCGAAAGTGAATTCAGATGAAATATTCAAGATGCAACATTAGTATACCCTTTTAATCAAATATTTCATGAGAAACTATTGTCTACCAATAAATTATTCATATAAAAAAGTAATTATTTCTTTTTAAGATTGAAATTTCATAAACTAATATTTTAGATGTACAATTTCTAAAATACTGAATTTAAATAATTTCAAAGTTACTTCGAGCAATATATTATTATATTAGTATTTTACAAATTAAAAATTAATTGATATTATCTTATGAAAAAATGATTTGATTATTTTAGCTCAAAATGTAAAACTAAAATAATTTAATATAATCGTTGTGATTTAACGAATGAGCTTTTTATGTCAAAATTCTATCAATTTCTAAATTTTGAAAATATTTTTTCTAATATTAAACTCTCTAAAATAATATTTAAACAGTAAACCAAACCGATCGTCAGAATAATTTTTAATAACTAAATTAACATTTTATATAACAAAGTTATTTAACCATGTTATGTATAAATAAATATGGAACATTTATATAAGGAACATAAGTTTCATTTTTATGTTTATTGGTCTTTATTTAAAATAAAATATATTCAAGATTATTTTTGACTATACATATACATTAGTTTATATTATGTTTTTTTTGGAACTAAAAATAGTCAGTATTATATGCAAAATTAAATGTTAAATAATTGAATTTATAGCATATCCTTTGATAAATATTTATACGTACGTGCATTGCACGTTACAAAGTATTTACTAAACTTGTGTCATGATGCTAGTATGAATATTTGAAATTCAAATTATAAAAGTGGAAAGTGTCTTTTCTTCTCTTTTTTCTTTTTTGCCTTTCACGCTTAGATCATGTATATTCTACACTGACTATTTTCGCATGTGGTTTTTAACTAATCATTTCTTTCATCATGTATATTCTACACCGACTATTTTCGCATGTGGTTTTTAACTAATCATTTCTTTCTTGCATGTGAAGATCGCGTTGTTTTTACTTGTATTAAAAGTGTTGCTATACAGTATATACAATCAATTTAGGACTCCAAAAACCACATTTGAAAATACTGAAAGTTATGACTGATCTTTTGAATTTTGTATGCGCTTCAACTCATTAACCTCTTACCATGTCATCGTTGCCAATTTTTTCATTCAAAATTAGAGTTAAGATTTGACTTGGTAATTTTTCCTGGGAACCAGGCTTTTTCTTGCTCAAAAGTAAATTTGGGTTCAAAATTGAAGAATGAAGGACTAAGATTGCAGCATTCGGTTCAAAATTACAACTTTGGTTAGGGGCTTTGGGATTCGATTTTATAAAATTCGGCCAGTTCATTTATTCAGTTTTTGTATTTTAAAATTCTGCATTTGGAGCGTATGGTGTTAGAGGATGGTATAGTTTAAACTGAACGTTACTATTCCCACCATAAAAAATACTGCAAATTACCCAGTTTCAATCAACAATACAGAAAGTATATATTCTTCAGTGCATCCAACAAAATATTGTTATTTGATTTTAGAAAATACGAAGAAAATCTCAAATGGCAGTACAAAGTATGTATAATATTCAAACCAATTGGCATTCTATCACCAACTGCAGTAAAGAACATACACTTTGAAACACAGATCGAAAATTAGATAATTTTAATAGTTTCTCAAAAATGAGAATAGCAATTCTCGTTTAAATTTGGGGCTTTCTAAAGCTTTGAGTTTTGGAGTGAAAAATTTGGTGTACATAAAAGGAGATTGAAGGAGTAAATGGGAGAGCCAAACACACATACCTGTGCTATATGCTGTCTCAACTGCCGCCTCTGCTTCTCAAGTGGATCACCACCACAGCAGACCACAGTAGGACCCATGCCTACCAGAGCCACCACCGCATGAGCCCCAATCACCACTCCAGCCACCACAGCAGCCGCCACAGACGCCACCAGACAATATGCAACGCTCCTGGTAGCACATCTCATCACTCTCCTCTTCTGCACCGCACTCCTTTGTCTTGCATCAAGCAGCCTTTTCAAATCCAGAAAAGACCTCCTGATCCCATCAAAACTGACCTCATTTCCTAGAAATGGACTCACATTTCCATCAAACTCTCGGAAAACTCCCAACGCCCACTCGCACTGCGACTGCTTCAATCCTTCGTTTCCAAGTATGTCCAATAGTTCCACAATCGGTGCGTAAATGCTCACAACTTGTTCGACGCTTTGCCTCAGTGAAAGAAACATGCGCGATGTTTCCTCGCTGCTTTCGATATAGTTGGAGACACTTCTGGTTAACGGAGTGAAGGTAGCAGAATCTAGGACTTCACGGATCGAAGTCCTATCAGGCTGTAAAATGCTCTCGATCACGTTGATCGATTCGGATTCGTGGTGGATTTTTCGCCATATTTCGTTGTAGGAGTCGGTCTTTAGTGAGCTTTCGTATTGGATGTTGATTGTGTGATTTGGGGATATCTGTGAACTGCTGTTATCTCGTGATAGAATTTGATTTTCTGCATCATGATTTTAGTGTGTTAAAGTAAGAAGTGATTGAATTGAGATGATTTAGGTTTTGTTTGACAAATTAATCGGATAATTACCTGTGAATGGGGTAACTGGGGGAGTTGAAAATGGAGTTCGGGAGTTGTCGCTATTGAGATTGAAGCAGGGCATGTGTTTTTTTACGGGTTAATAATTATTTTTGAGTTTTAAGAAGGGAAAAGGGGAAGGAAGTATTATAGGGATGATCTGTGGCGTAGAGAAGAAGACAACGGCATTGACCGCATAGTGAAGATGTGGAGTGGGGTTGACTGTAATGAGAGCACGACCGCTTCCCTTCTGACGTGCCCCCAGTTTTTATTGTATTGTCATTTGGTAAAAGCTACTGAATTTCACGCGGGAGAACAGATGAGGGTGCATTTAAAGCTAAAACTATGTTATTTGCCTTAACGGTGGAGAAACCGATCCGTCGTGTGCCAAGATTTATTTTTTGACTGAATGACAAACTTTGAGAAAAATTAAGTCGAAGGACAATGCTACTTTTAACTAGGATTATATTCAGTTTTCACACTATACAAAATGCTAGTTTTAATTAGCATTTAATTCAGTTTTTACACTATACAAAATGCTAGTTCCAACTAGTATCGTCCTTCAGCCTAGTTATTTTAAAAGTTTGTCTTCCAGTCTAAAAAGGAAACTTGTTGTCCTTCAGTCTAATTTTTTTTTTCAAAGTTTGTCATTATGCCTATTTTTCACTATTATTAATTTGATAAAAAATCAACCGAATTTAAAAAAAATGAAAATAATTCAAACTGTGTAAATCCAACTATATCAAAGATTGAAAATGTAGGTCAACTTGATACTAAGAATGTGCTATCAATGTATTGATATGAACTACCCACAAACACACACACATATATGTATCAAGAAGGTTCAATATACTCTTAATTTTGAGCTTATTTATAACTCTAACTTATTAATGAATTTGGAAAAAAAAATCAAACAAATGTCACCTCGATATACATCATCATATTTTTCAATACCTAATTAAAGAAGATGAAAAATGCAAAAATTGATGTAATAAATAAATCTCATATTATTGAACTATAGTGTTTCAATAAATTACCTAAAAGTACCATTATTATTATTATATGAAAAACTAACATTGCTGAAGTAAAAATAAGAAAAAAACTAAAATTACTGAAACAAAAAACCTAAACTTGGATTTTGTCATTGTTAATATTTCTTCTAACAAGAAGCTTGATTCCGCCACATAATTAATAATTGATTGAGACATAACATTGATTTTTTGTTTTTTTTCATTCATGTATTCAATTTAGGCAACACCAACTCTAAAAAGACGAGGGATTCATAACAACTCCTTTAGTTTTTGTTCGTATATATCTTCACATTCATCATTCTTAATCTTATAAAAGTCATCAGCACTACAACCTATGATTTCCTTTGTTGGTGCAACAACCTGGAATTTTCGATCCCGAAAATCCCAGATAGTTATGAAAAGAAGAAAGAGAGGGAAGAAGAAGAAGAAGAAGAAGAAGAAAAAGATCAGAAACACAAACATCTCACATTCGTAGCGGATAAAATATAATAACAAATAATATCAGTTATAGAAAGGAATTATGTATCTGTCATATACATTAATATTACATCGGAGTTACACATATATATAGACACTGGATATACACAATCATCATGTCTCATATATACAATAATATAATACATCGGAAATACTTTATACGTTCTTGCCATCTAGCTCGCCTCTTGAACTCCAGAACGTCTTTACCTGAAAATCTGTAATACTCGGTCTGACCCGAGCATTACATCAAAGTAACACCCGGGTCAGGCTGGAAACCAGCATGAGTAAACTCATCCAACATGGAATACAAAGCATACAGCTTATATAGAACCCGGGGTAACTCGAATCAATTTACAAGTTCACAATATGTTATAGACATCACTTATTTCACACGTAAGTTTTCTAATTACCAAATATTTAGATTTAAATAGTCCAATTTCTTTAAATCACTCCGTTCCAGCCTATAGATTTCACATATCAATCTATAAAAAAATTCGAAGTGGTTTCGGGTATTTCGTAATACCCGGCCCCGGTCTCTTCGAGTCTCATGTCATCCTAACCCAAGTTATCCAAATGAAATACACAACATTTCATATCAGAGATATCAACTCATTCAAAGCATTCAATACCATTCAATCATCCATAAGCAAAGCTTGATTGCTTCCAAATTAATTCTAATTGAATTACTAACCTCAATCACTTAAATTCCTTTACTTAACATTAATTAATTCCAATCAATTAATTAATCACCCCTTAATTATCTATCTTAATTAATCACCCTGGATTAATTATTCATCAATTACATCCAAGTAATTATCTTTAATTAATTACACAAATTAATTATTCTTAACCAAAAATAAAAATTAATTCTTTAATTACTTCACAAATTAATTAACTATAATTAATTACATTAATCCTTAATTCACTATTAATTAATTTCTCATAAATCACTTATTATTGATTAATTTATCTTAATTAATCAACCTTTATTTACATCATTGATTATATAAATTAATGATTTCTCATTTACATTTCAATTTATCCTAATCTAATCTAATTTCATTAAATAATTAATCATTAATTGAACCGCAAACATTAATCACTCTTGATTTATCTCATCCTGTAATTATCTACCTTTATTTTTACTTCATTAAATAAATTAATTACTCCTCAATTCATTATCTTGATTAATCTCTTGATCAATTAAACAAAGTAATTATGCCCAATTTACTTCTATTTACAAATCATCATTCAACTAATTACATCCAGTAATTATTTACTTATTACTTCCCTACGTAATTATATTTTATTAATTACATTAAGTAATTACATATCAAACCACCCAATTTATTCTATTTATATTTTAGAATCCCAAATTATACTTATCCAATCATAACACAACACAATTTGATCCCAAATTTATCTTTCATAGTATATAAATAATATGCATCATCAATTATGAAAATAATTTCTATATTGTGAGGGATCCATTTGGATCCCTCCAACCTATTTCCCTGCATCCACATGTGTTAGCACAATACCAATTCCACTTTGAGGTGGAATATCGCGGTATATGGGATTTATATAATATCATCCGCTATTATGCGGCGCATAAGGTCTCATCCGCTATATAATGCGGGAAATCAATCGCTCCAGTATATACTATATATACTATATAATATAGCACATCCAATCAAATCAATCAATCAACCAATTATTTAAATTTAACCACTTAAATTTAAATAAAAATCTAAAAGAGTGAGATTAACTCACCTTTGATTTTGGTTTTGCAATCCACTCCAGACCAGTTTGTTTTCCCTTTTCAGATTTCAACCTCGTACAAACATTTTATAATTTATTGATAATTTGATCTAATTTGACAATTTATTTTTAACATTAAATAAATTTTAATTAACTAGTTTTAAATAATGGTTCACATTTTGAAATGAAATCTATTGGGATAATAAAACTCTAAATTTAACTTTACTATTAGATTTTGATAAACAATTTAATTTAAAAGTTTATACCTATTTATACCTATTTATCATTAAATTTCGAATGATATAAAAATTAAACTACCTTGAAATATATATATATATATATATATATATATATATATATTTCTTAAACAGTGAGTAAGTATGCAAATTTCTATTTTTAATCAATACATTCTTATTAAATTAGAAAGGGATTACCTTACTCGAACAAGATCGATCCTAGAGGACCAAGCCCTCACCACCGCGACCTCCAACCGAGGCAACCCTAGCCTGACTTCACACTACCGACACCCAAAATACTCAGCTATCCTCGCAATCGCGTCCCACGACGACTCGAAAACCACCCCTTTCAACAGCAGTAGGCAACTTGACGTTCCATAACTCACTTCCCCAAGGCACACACAAAGTCGATCTAGTGCGAGGCCTTGGAAGTCTCGCGAGCAACATCGTCGAAAATCTTCGATTCAACCCTAAACGTCACTCGGAGCATGAAGCTCTACCCTTCAAAACTTAATTCGAATCTTCCAAGTCGCCGCCTCAAATCGAAGTCGTGAATTTATTCAAAGATGATGTGTGTGTGTGTGTGTGTGTGTGTATTGAACGAATAAATTGAAGAATTGAAAAGGGGAAACTCGGCCTTCGATAGAACGAGAGATGGAAAAAAAATTAATTTCTCAGCAGTATTAAAGAAAGGAGGACGAAAGGAGATGGAATAAGCTTGGCCATTATTTTTATTTAGCGAGTTGCATTCTCTTCAACAAAAATTTTATTTATGATTTTTTTTTCTTTCAGAAGGGTTGAGCGTGATTTAAACGAGAAAGGGGGATAGCAGATCTGCGCGTTCCAGAAGGTAGGGTGGATCGAGTACGATATAGGGTGGCTGGTTTGACTTTTATATTTTTAATATTATTAAATTTCCAAAATATCTCGTTTAGCATAACTTGAAATCTCGAACTCCGAATCAGGCATGCTGCCAGGCGTTTATAAGGTTTTACCCACATTCCGAACACAATGGAACGTGTTTCGGAGCCAAATTCAGTCATATGGAGAAGATAGCTTTTTGGATTAGTTATTATATTGAATTTCGATATAAATTTCAGCGCGTTCACATATCGTACGCTCACAAAACAACTCCAAACACTGTGAAAATTGAAATTCGATAATAATATAATATTATGGATCCAATGAAACTGGTTTCGTTGAATTCTGAGACTATGCCTCGGAAGGTTATTTTTAAATTCAATTTAAAAGATATATTATTAAAACTGAACAAATCACCTTTAAATTCAATTTCAACACTTCTACTATCTTCAATACTATCGATATAAATTTTGCAAGCCTTTAAATTATTTTAAACAGGCTTAGAATTTCAGATTCAACAATTTATCCAATTCCAATTATTAAATTCAATATTTAAATTATCTAATAAACAACGATATTTGAAATTCAAGTTAGAAACTAACTTTTAAATATTTAAAATTAATTAAATATTCCAATTTCAAATGCCTAAAATTCTGGGTCGTCACATTCCTCCCCCCTAAAAGAATTTCATCCCTGAAATTACTAGTTAGGAAGAATGGTCCATAATCCAATAACTATTTCTTATTCCAATAGTTCTTATCAACTTCCCGAAACTTATTCATAGCTCATCTTCAATTCCAATTCAATTTATGACCCACTATCCATCTTACTAACTTCCAAACTTTTCCATAGTTCCCTAACAACTTTATTTATTCAACCGTTCAAATTATAAATCAAAACCAAGTTTTAAATTTTCAAATTTTCTCAAAATTTTTCTAAATCCCTAAATTTTCGAAATTTTTTGCCAGTGTCTCCTTTGCGCGGCTAGCTCGGCACAACTACAAAATGCCTCTTTAGGCCCCCAAATTTCAAAAGAAAACAAAAGGCCAAGTGGCTAGATAAAAAATCCAATCAAATTCCATACAGATATTTAAACACATACCTTTTTTTTGTCGAGCAATTCAAATTTATCTTCTGAAATCAAAACCAATTTTCCTTTCCCATTATAATACATGTATATCTTACTTAGCAATAATATACAATCGTAACTTTTCAAATCATTTTATACATTTCCTTACATAGGTTTCATATCTATTTCTATTCAAATTAGTTTTCCCATTTCCATATGAATTCAATTTATCTTCAATTCTGAATATTGAATTTTATCTTCCATTTATAATTAATTCATATCATTATTTTAAATTAGTTTCATCCACTAATTTATTTCAATTTTCAATTTGAAATCGTTTTGTCGTTAACAAAAAAAATTTCAAAAATTTTGATATTTTTTGGCAGAGTCTCCTTTGTACGGAGGAGCTTTTGCAATTTGACAAGAGATATAAATATATATACATCGACAAACACGGTCGAAAAAACAAAAACAATTCATATTTTCTATTTATATTGCGTAGGCGTACCTTTATTTAGCATTTTAAGCAAGCAGCTTATTATTTTAGCCATTAGCGCAACCAAATCCAGCCAAACGGCCTTCAAGTACCTGTACTTACTCAATTTAAACATGTAAGCACTATATATATGAAGTTTATAACATTTCTCTTACTTGAACAACTGCAACACATCAACTCTAAAAGAAATGCATTCTAAATAACTTCCACGAGCAATTGATATGATTTCAACACTAATTCCATTTCTTTCAACCAATTCATATACCATTTCGTTCAATTTTATTGGTTTACAACTCAATTGCTTACATTCAATTTTAACCCAAACAAGCTCATATTCAATTCAATTGATTTCAAAATTAAGTTATTTAACTTCTCTCAACCCATAGAATTTTAATTACTTTCATTTACGTCAAACGGAAATTCATTCTATGCAAATTCGACAATATTCGCTTAATAGAGTATTCATTTAAGTTTATAACTACTTCAAATTAATTTCAACTCATTCTGTATTTAATTCCATTTCATTTCTAATTTATTCACCAACCATTCATTGCATTTCATTTCATCTCCGCATTGGATTCATTTTAAAACTATTTCATTGAGCTTAACACATTCGATGCTTATATTAATATCATTTTTGTTTTCCAAATAAATTTAACCCAAACTTTTATTTAATGGTCTTCCATTCTGATAACCCAATTTCAATTAAAACTTTGATTTAGTTTTTATTCAATCAGACTTCATCCATTTATTATTTAATTCAATTAACCAATTTATTCACCCCATTTTAGATTTTTAATTCACCTACTTAATTCATTTTCAAATTTATTTTATTAATACAAATTCATTCTCAATTTATTTCTACTTACCTGGGTTTTGTTTGCAACTCAAACCATGTCTATTATAATTCAATTCCATTTTATTTTAACAACATCTCTACTTATTTTAATTCATCATCAAATCCAAGTCTAATTCTATTTATAATTCGAGTTCATTTCCAAACTCCACTATTAACTTACAATCCATTTATTTAACCGAGTTAAATTTTATTAATATACTCTATCAAATAATTTATTTAGCTAATTAGATTACTTCCAACTTTTAAATCAATATTTGATTTTATTACAAAAAGATCACTTTATTAAATTTTCCTCAGTTTAATTTTTTTTCATAATTCCAGTTTGGATTTTCTTTCATTTTTCCAAAATTCCAACACTTTTATTCCAAAATTTTAGAAATGCTTTTAAATTCACATCATACTATTAAAATAGCTCTTTATAAAAAAAAATACTTCTTATAACTCGATGTCTCAACCAGTCCATCCTTGTTCTTACAGAAATTCAGTCATACGTTGATCAGGCGTAGGACTGAAAATCTATAAGTACTTAGCAGACCCATTTTCAACATCCAGTGAAAATACTTGGGAAAATAATTTTATTGAAAATATAGAAAACAGTTTTTGAAAATAGAGGAAATATCTTGGTGAGAATGCTCTGGAAATCATCACCCCCATCCGTGGTCGCAGTTACATCCTGAGTTACGTTGCCATCGCAGCAAAAGTCCATGTAACTGTAGGCACTTCGCGCCACTCGATTACGCCATGGAACCCATAACAGATCGCAGTTACATTCCAGGGTTACGTTGTCATCGCAACAAAAGTCCATGTAACTATAGGCATCAGCGCCCTCGATTTTCGTTGTCAAAATGAAACTTCTCCACTCCTATATAGGTCGCAGTCTACCGATGTAAAATCAAACGTAGACCGTTGGCTCTCAGCAGCACACACGACTTTCGCTATGGTCTGTAGTAGATCGCAGTGACATCGAGTTACACTGTCGTCACAACATAACCCAAATGCCTCTGTAGGCATCAGCACCCCTCGACTTTCGCTACACACTACTCATAATCCTCAGGAACTAGTTTCGTCCGGACTCCTCACATGATCAACTTTAGAACCCCCCCCTTAGGGTTCAAGGAAGCACCACCCAGTGGCACTCCTAAGAAATTCATTTCAAGGGAGCACCTTTTTTCCCCAGAGCCATTTTCAAAACACTTTATAGTATACACATATAGTATCTTTCAAATCATACACCTAGTATGATCTCATACAAAGCTTGTTTACACAAAATCGATTATCCCAAAATCGATAATTCTCAAACTAGGCTTTTCAAATTCCAATATTGATTTTACCTAAAAATCAAAAGCATTTCCAAATCCAAAGGTTCCCAAAACCTTTTTTTCCAAAATCCTCATAAGATCCTTTATATATATATAAATATATATAATTTTTTTTAAAAAAACTTTGGATCATTTCAATCTTGTATAAAACTCCTTTTATACTTCAAACACTTTCAAAATCCTTTTCTTCCGGCAATAGATTCAATAAGGGGAGATTTATCTTATATAACAAAGATATATAACTTTGTTTATTCAAAACCAGATATTCAAATTTGATTACTCTTTTCAATATCAATTTCATCCAAATCCGTACGATGTACACATATCGTCCGTACGCTATACCAATCTGATCGCTCGCTCGATCACACAATTTCACTTCCGAGCTAGTATCGTCCACCCGAATCCCTAGTGCGGACTCAGATATGGTTTCTTGATCAGAAACCGTCGTTCTCCTTGCATAGCCATAACTATGATAGAGAATATCCAGAACCAATCAACAATCCATATCTAGGTTCGCCGTCGAAAATCGAGTGAAAAATCCCAACTCGGATCGATGTAAATATCTCGAAATTCTATGCTCGAATCTGGATCAAATCACTATGCGAATAGAATAATATACGTACATCCTATGTATTTATTTTCATTGATTATTAACTAAATCAATTTCTCTTCTATCCATCCTCACTTTTATTTTTTCACTTATTCACATTTACCTTAATCCTCATTTGGATTATCACTTCAATTCTTATCTCAGTTGGGTATTTAATCAATAACAGTTTGAACTCCGACCAGTTTACATTTAGAAATTAGCTTGAAAATTTTAAAAACAGTTAAGTAGCTGAAAAATAATTATTAGTTTGCAAAATTGCTGCAAAATAGTTAACTAATTGTAAAATAGTTGGAAAATAGTTAAATAGTTTCAGAAATTTTAAATATTTGCAAAATAGTTGTAAAATAGTAATTAATCTATAAAACAGTTGAAAAATTGTTAAATAGTTCCAAAAATAATTGTAAAACAAATATAAAATAATTTGGCTTTAAAAAGAAAGGTTGTATTTATTAAATAGCTTGGAAAAATAAGTTTATATTAAAACAATCTATATTGAAAATAGTCTAGAGTCAAAACTGTTCACTTCCCCTTCAATTCACTTTAAATTTCCGCTTCCATTTAAATTGACCCAATTTCAATTTGAATAACTTCAATTTCCATTTGATTTTAAACCTACTCTACTTTAATTACAATTCCAAATTATTCCAATCAATTTGGAATAATATCAATTGAACCCACCTTAAATTTTAAATCAGTTCAATTCAATCCAATTCAAATTTCAAATTTAAACTATTCCGAATTATATAATTTCGAGTTAAATTTTTTTTAAATGTTGATTTAATTTTTTTAAATCAAATCAACTTATCTCTTTAAACCATTAAATTCTGAATCCATTTCAAACTTATCTTCATTTAATTTTAATTTGATTGTATTTCTATTACCATTAATTTAATCTCAATTCAAGATTTCAATTTGGTTGTATTATATTACTTCTTAATTTAATTCCAATAATTTAACAACCAATCACCTTAATATTTATTAGAAGGAAATACTGCTTTATACATCAAAATATATTGTTATATAAAATCATTTAAAAAATTTATATAAGAAAATAACAAGTACGCTCTCTTATACACACATACACACACACACTCAACTCATCCTAGAGTAATACGGACTCTATTTAAGGAGTAATCCCCACTAGATCCAAGGTTCTCGCTTAACCTTTCAGCTCTGATACCAACTGTAACAACCCGGAATTCTCGATCCTAAGAATCCCAGATAGTTATGAAAAGAAGAAAGAGATAGAAAAAGAAGAAGAAGAAAAAGAAGAAAAAGATCAGAAACACCAACATCTCACATTCGCAGCGGATAAAATATAATAACAAATAATATCAGTTATACAAAGGAATTCTGTATCTATCATATACATTAATATTACATCAGAGTTACACATAAATATAGACACTGGATATACACAATCATCATGTCTCATATATACAATAATATAATACAGCGGAAATACTCTATACGTTCTTGCCATCAAGCTCGCCTCCTGAACTCCAGAACGTCCTTACCTGAAAATCTGTAATACTCGGTCTGACTCGAGCATTACATCAAAGTAACACCCGGGTCAGGCTGGAAACCAGCGTGAGTAAACTCATCCAACATGGAATACAAAGCATACAACTTATATAGAACCCGGGGTAACTCGAATCAATTTACAAGTTCACAATATGTTATAGACATCACTTATTTCACACGTAAGTTTTCTAATTACCAAAGATTTAGATTTAAATAGTCCAATTCCTTTAAATCACTCCATTCCAGCCTATAGATTTCACATATCAATCTATAAAAAAATTCGAAGTGGTTTCGGGTATTTCTTAATACCCGACCCCGGCCTCTTCGAGTCTCATGTCATCCTAACCCAAGTTATCCAAATGAAATACACAACATTTCATATCAGAGATATCAACTCATTCAAAGCATTCAATACCATTCAATCATCCATAAGCAAAGCTTCATCACTTCCAAATTATTTTAATTAATTCTAATTGAATTACTAACCTCAATCACTTAAATTCCTTTACTTAACATTAATTAATTCCAATCAATTAATTAATCACCCCTTAATTATCCATCTTAATTAATCACCC
This sequence comes from Allium cepa, assembly GCA_030765085.1. Lineage (NCBI taxonomy): Eukaryota > Viridiplantae > Streptophyta > Magnoliopsida > Asparagales > Amaryllidaceae > Allium > Allium cepa. The sequence continues at coordinate 295,291,040 of CM060943.1, forward strand.
TGGATTAATTATTCCTCAATTACATCCAAGTAATTATCTTTAATTAATTACACAAATTAATTATTCTTAACCAAAAATAAAAATTAATTCTTTAATTACTTCACAAATTAATTAACTATAATTAATTACATTAATCCTTAATTCACTATTAATTAATTTCTCATAAATCACTTATTATTGATTAATTTATCTTAATTAATCAACCTTTATTTACATCATTGATTATATAAATTAATGATTTCTCATTTACATTTTAATGTATCCTAATCTAATTTAATTTCATTAAATAATTAATCATTAATTGAACCACAAATATTAATCACTCTTGATTTATCTCATCCTTTAATTATCTACCTTTATTTTTGCTTCATTAAATAAATTAATTACCCCTCAATTCATTATCTTGATTAATTACACAAAGTAATTATACCCAATTTCTATTTACAAATCATCATTCAACTAATTACATCTAGTAATTATTTATTTATTACTTCCCTACGTAATTATATTTTATTAATTACATTAAGTAATTACCTATCAAACCACCCAATTTATTCTATTTATATTTTAGAATCCCAAATTATACTTATCCAATCATAAAACATCACAATTTGATCCCAAATTTATCTTCCACGGTATATAAATAATATGCATCATCAATTATGAAAATAATTTCTATATTGTGAGGGATCCAGTTGGATCCCTCCAACCTGTTTCTCTGCATCCACAAGTGTTAGCATAATACCAATTCCACTTCGAGGTGGAATATCGCGATATATGGGATTTATATAATATCATCCGCTATTATGCGGCGCATAAGGTCTCATCCGCTATATAATGCGGGAAATCAATCACTCCAATATATACTATATATACTGTATAATATAGCACATCCAATCAAATCAATCAATCAACCAATTATTTAAATTTAACCACTTAAATTTAAATAAAAAACTAAAAGAGTGAGATTAACTCACCTTTGATTTTGGTTTTGCAATCCACTCTAGACCAGTTTGTTTTCCCTTTTCAGATTTCAACCTCGTACAAACATTTTATAATTTATTGATAATTTGATCTAATTTGACAATTTATTTTTAACATTAAATAAATTTTAATTAACTAGTTTTAAATAATGGTTCTCATTTTTGGAATGAAATCTACTGGGATAATAAAACTCTAAATTTAACTTTACTATTGGATTTTGATAAACAATTTAATTTAAAAGTTTATACCTATTTATCATTAAATTTTGAATGATATAAAAATTAAATTACCTTAGTATATATATATATATATATATATATATATAATTTTTTTCTTAAACAGTGAGTCAGTATGCAAATTTCTATTTTTAATCAATACATTCTTATTAAATTAGAAAGGGATTACCTTACTTGAACAAGATCGATCCCAGAGGACCAAGCCCTCACCACCGCGACCTCCAACCGAGGCAACCCTAGCCTGACTTCACACTGCCGACACCCAAAATACTCAGCTATCCTCGCAATCGCGTCCTACGGCGACTCGAAAACCACCCCTTTCAACAGCAGTAGGCAACTTGACGTTCCATAATTCACTTCCCCAAGGCACGCGTGAAGTCGAAAATCTTCGATTCAACCTTAAACGTCACTCGGAGCATGAAGCTCTACCCTTCAAAACTTAATTCGAATCTTCCAAGTCGCCGCCTCAAATCGAAGTCGTGAATTTATTCAAAGATGATGTGTATATATATATATATTGAACGAATAAATTGAAGAATTGAAAAGGGGAAACTCGGCCTTCGATAGAACGAGAGATGGAAAAAAATTTAATTTCTCGGCAGTATTAAAGAAAGGAGGACGAAAGGAGATGGAATAAGCTTGGCCATTATTTTTATTTAGCGAGTTGCATTCTCTTCAACAAAAACTTTATTTGTGATTTTTTTTCTTTCAGTAGGGTTGAGCGTGATTTAAACGAGAAAGGGGGATAGAAGATCTGCGCGTTTCAGAAGGTAGGTGTGACGCCCCACCTCAATACCCACGCTAGCCAAGAACACTATGGAGTAATGCTGTCAACTAGCGCGGAGAATAAGGTTGTTGAGGAGCGACCATCCATGTAACTTCTTTGTGCGAGCACCGATATGTCAGATAGTATAACATGCATTTCATTTAAGGAGGAAGTCCGACATACCGATACAAACTCAAAGCTATCACACGGTGGCTATAAATAAATCTTCGGAAACAAATATAGAAATAAACATAACACAATCAGTCACAGACATCCATATCACAAAGGCGGAAAAAGATATGAATATATAACTAACACATGAAAGTGTACATCAGAGTAGTGGTCATGAAAGGACCACATACACAAAAGAATAGCAACACGTGCTATACAAAAGAATACATCTATGAGTCTATATCTCAAGTGTAAACGACAAAAACTGCTAATCTAAATGGTCAGCCAAAAGTCAGAGTAGTAAATCCTTGGGGGAGAAGTCAAGCAGAAGCCCCTGTAACATCTCGGTCTGACCCGAGTATTATTTATAAGAAAATAATAAACAGATCAGTCTAGCTATAAATATCAGGTAACATGATATAAAACAATAAATATGGCAAGAACATATAGTAACCATAAAGACATACTATGGTAAGCATGTAAATGAAGATCATCAAGAGATCAAACAATATCAAAAGAATCTTCTAAAAGATCCAAATTCACCTAAAAAAAGGCGATGACACACAAATTTACCAAGACATAAAAGCTGGAAAATCATAACAATGAAAGTCATGAAAATAGGTGAAGCACAAATTCCAGAAGACTACACAAGAAATCCAAATATCACAATATAGGAGCATGAAAACTCACAAAATGGGAGCATGAAAACTCACCTACACGTGTAACACAAAGCGAGACGCTATCTCATGGTTGCAAGCCATTAATTTTGACACACGAATGGCCCGAAGACCGTAGGGCGCTACCCCACATATGTGATGGCGAAACATCACACAAATGCGATGGCGAAACATCACAAGAGCGGGGTCTAGTCTCCCTCGCAGACAAAGAGACATCGCACAGTTGCTAGTCTAAAACACAAAAATGATCGTCATGATCATCAAGTAGTGTCAATCTCACCAAGCCAGTAAATATATGAGTTTAGCTTCATGTCCCATAACCACTTGCTTAACTTAAATTTTTACGAACAAGCTGTATATCTTCGCTAGAAGATTGTCACAAAAGGTTTTAAGGAAAAGGTTTGTATATACTAGTAGATTGGAAAATGGTTTAAGGAAAGAGCTATGTAGTAAAATAGAGTTAAAATCATTTTGATGAAAGAGTTTTGATATTTACTACTAGTATTGAAACCTTCATATTTCTAAAGTTGTTATCCCGCCTTTTTAGCGAGGCCGTGATACCATAAAATCGACCGAGAAGCCCAAGATAGTTTGTCTCGAAGAATGGTCAACTCAGCATCTCAACAAGCAAGTTCTGTTGAATGTTTTTCAGATAAGATCCCCTACGGAGGGGGGTCCAGGGGGGTGGCAACCCCCCAAGGTGGGGGTGCGGGGGCAACACCCCCGCTACGGGATCCCAGGCTCATTAAAAATCTGGTCTCTGTTCGTAAATTTGCCACAGATAATATGGTTTCTATCTCTTGACCCTTTTGGTTTCTCTGTTAATGACTTATAGACGGGGAACAAACTAATGAGATGTGATAGCACTGAAGGCTTATATCTACTTTTCTCCAACTCTCAAGCCATTTCTTCCAATAATCATTCTGTACTACTTTGCCTTCGAATATTTGGCACAATCTTTTAGGTCATCATGGCGATGCTATTCTTAAGTCTCTTTGTAGTAGAAAGTTTGTTGATTGTAATAAGGCTTATAAAACTTTTTGTTCTTCTTTTCCTCTTGGGAAACATTCTAAGCTACATTTTTATGATTCAGTGTCATATACTTTTCTTCCGTTTGATATTATTCATAGTAATCTTTGGACTTCTCCTATTGTTAGTACTTTTGGCCATTGTTATTATGTTCTTTTTCTTGATGACTATAGCAAATTTTTGTGGACCTTTCCTATTGCAAAAACATCTCAGTTCAAACAACTTTTCTTAGCGTTTCACACTTTAGTCAAGACACAATTTAAACGTAATATTAAGACTTTTCAGCGTGACAATGGTACGGAATACATTAATGGCACTTTTAAGGATTTTTTGAGCAACATGACATGCTTTTCCGTCTCTCATATCCTCATACATCTCCTCAAAATGGAAAGGCCGAAAGACACATAAAATCCATGAATAATATCATCCGGACTATTCTTGCTCATGTATCCATGCCACTCTCCTTTTGGCATCATGCTCTCTCCATGACTACATATCTTCTCAATATCCTTCCTTTCAAGGTATTGAATTACCAATCTCCCGCTCAAATCCTCTATCAAAGTGATCCAGACTATTCGGGTTTGCATGTTTTTGGTTGCTTATGTTTTCCATTATTCCCTTCTTCTACTATTCATAAATTACAAGAAAGGTCGACTCCTTGTGCTTATTTAGGTTCGGCTCCTAATCATCATGGCTCCAAATGCCATGACATGTCTAGTGGTAAAATCATAATTTGTCGCCATGTTCGTTTTGTTGAAACAGAATTTCCATTCTCCAAACTCCACAAAACAAAACCTTCGAATTATGATTTTTTGAGTGACAATATTAATCCTCAATTAATACATCATTTATCTCAAAATACCACACCACAAAATATGCAGCTTGACCCAACAACGCAGCCCAACGACTCATCCTCTCTTCTTCAATTTGGGCCACAGTCTCACACAGGCCCAGATTCCACACCTCCCACTGCTGTCCACACTCGGTCCTCTATTTCCTCCTCTGACCCATCCTCTCTTCCCCACAGTCCAACCCCGTCTATGAGTGTAGCGTCCTGACTTTTTGAACGCTTTAAATCGACGATAAACCACACACACGTCCGACTTAAACCATACAGAAGGACGAATTGTTATGGAGTAAATAAGAAAAACCAGAGAAAGAAATAAAACAAAATATAATCTTGCAGCGGAATGATAAAATATAATAATCAAATATACAATTCATGAAGCTGTTTTACAAAATATTCGATTATACTTATACAATACATATCAGAGTTACACATACCAAAGAACAATAAATAATGCAGTGGAACAGTATGAATGTAGTGGAGTACTATAATAAATAATAATAATAAATCTTCGTCTTCGTCCTCTAGAATACGGTCTTCTAAATCCTGAAATGCTCAGGCTGACCCAAGGGAATTGAAAAGACAAAACACTCGAGTCAGAACTAAAAGATCTTATGTAAGTTAAATCAACGGTAAAAAAAATATGAGTGTAAACGGCGTCGGAGATGTTTACGGGATTTGACATCTCCTATCCAGTATCTAACATGAGTGCATTAACTTAAGAGATGCTCGGGATTCACATCTCCTAAGGATCCATTAAACTATTTACTATGTAGTAATATTTTGCTATTATAATAATGTCCATTATTAAAATAAACTTACTTTAAAATAGCATTAAAGGGTTACCCATATGGCCCTTAACACGTAATAGTGCCAGTACTCTATACAGTACCTGCATATCTCCTGATCGGGAGACTACGAGAAGATACTCCATAGCTACGACACAAATCAAACTTGTACAAGGCACGCTAGGGTAGGTGACAAGACACACAAGGCAATGCCAGGGTACATATACCAATTGCTATCCGGACTGGTAGTGACGCATAGCGCGCAGCTACCGCCCACCTCGAGCCACACCTCCAAAAATCAAAAATCAAAGTGGCCACCAAATAAATCTCAAAGTCAGAATATAATATCTAAAGAGTGTGTCCGATAAGAGGGGCTACCTCATTGGCTCGGAATCACACATGTTTTAGCCACCTTATGCCAACTCATGGGAGTCGGGTCTACGTATATACCTCAAAGGAAACGTCGCCACCATCCTACTTCATTCTGGAATCTCCACCGCGTACACGGTTGTTAAAGTGGTTTTCGGAGTTGGCAGAAAGTATGACAACTTCCGATCCCGGTCTCTTTAACAACCAAACGTTATTATAACACCGTGGTCTTTTCAAAATAGTTTATACTTTTAAAACCAAAATAAAATATCCATTTCAAAACCATATAAATACGATATCATTTCCATTTTAATACCAAATCAATATGATATCCTTTTTATTTCAAACCAATATAATATCATTTTATTTCAATTATATCCCTTTTCCAAAATCATAGCACTTCTAAATTATACACTTCAAAACTAAACATTTGAAATTTTAACACATTTAAAACATAATACTTTGAAATTCATAACTTCGAAACATTTCAATTTCGATAAAACATTTCAATTTCGATATATTTCAACGCTTTAAATATTCCAAAATTTCAAAACTAAATTTGATAATTTCGATTCAACAATTAATTTTTTATTATTATTTAGTTTTGAAATATTTTACATAATAACCCCTTATCATTTAAATAAGACTCAAATTACAATTAACTAAATATTTCCTTCAATTCATTTATACTTGAGATAATCATTTAATTCACCTAGACCCCAAAATCAAGTTATAATAATTATACCTTTTAAAATTTCCAATTTAATTCTTTGATAATCCCATATACATCAAATTCAATTACTATTATTTAGATTTGAAATGTTTACGTAATAAACCCAATATCATTTAAGAAAATTTTAACTTCACATAACTGGATATTCTTTCAATTTATTTAACTTGATATATTCATTTAAATCAACTTTATATTCATTTAAATCACTCTAAACCAAATCAAGTTAAAAGAATCATACCCTTTAAAATCTCAATTTTATTTAAATTTCAAATCAAATTTATTTGAGTATAATTCTTAAATAATTCAATTCAAACCAATTTCATATTTATCTTCTGACTTAATTTTTATTTAAGTCATAAAAACTCTCTATATATATACAATATCTTAAACAGGTACTTAACCATATAATATAAAACAATCAAACTCCATTTTTAAACTTAATCTTTAAACAAATTTATACATAGCTTAAATTCAAGAATTTAACTATATATATAAATATTTATATAATATCAAAAATTAATATTTATTAAACCGTATATTTCTTTCCAAAACCATAGAAATCAATTTCAAATTATATATATATATATATATATATATATATATAGACCATGGTGTCTGTATAAAAGTTTCTATCCTATGGTCAAGTGATACATATATTTATCATTTCAATCCGTAATTTAAAAGTTAAAATTAATTTACATTCATGGCATCTAATGAGAACATTTCTAAATTATTTGGATGTTATACCCTAACCTAAATGTTATTTTGTTTTACATGGACAAAGAAAACAAATTCTAAATATAAGATGCATTGAAAATTTATCATAAAAACATGCCTTTGTCTATCTTATTGAAAAAAAGTATGCTTATATTATGTTAGCATCATACTGGCAAGCATAACCCGACACAATCTATGATTGCTCTCGGATACTCTTCACCAATCAGGAATGATTACAAATTACCCCATGCTGTAGTTTACGAAAACAATGGACGTATTCTTAAAATTCGCCAACTAAATATATTTTGCTGCTACAAGACTGTTGCTACATTACTCCTACTTTATTATATCTCATACTTAGCTAGTCTCATCCAAATGGGAATCCTTTAGAAATTACGTAAATTACACCAAAATTATTCAAATGTAATACATTTTGGATTTGGTCAAAAGATATCTCTTATCTTTGCTAAATTGGAAGGTGAATTCTACCAATTATAAATTTTTTGTATTTCATATAAGTGGTTTTTCGATAAGTAACTATTCAATAGTTTGAATTGTGATCTTTTCCACCTTTATTGTATAATTTTTGTTACGACCAAATTTTATCCAATAGAGTTTGGTATTGATTCATTTGTAACTGACCGGCTTATTCATGCACGAATACAATAAAGATACCAAACAATGATGATGTTGAAATTATGTTTTCCTTTATCAAAAAATGATATTGCTTTTTGTAGAGAAAATAGAAGAGTTTTTAAAGAGGAGTGTTTACCATCTCCAATAGTTACTAATGAGACTAAAGGTTACACAAGAAAGTTCAAAACATTAATATCTCTTATGGATAGTTTCCCTATTTTACAATAATATATATGTACATGAGCATAAGAAGGTACAATCAACAACACATGAATTTTGGTCTCCCCCTTTACATGGATTATCAACCTCCCACACAACATAACTATCATTTCACACACTATCTTTCCTTGTATTAATCATAGATAATGCATATCCGAAACTTCCCTTTACTTGTATTTTCTATTCAGTGGCTTATAATATTATTTTTATTCGTTAATAATTATATTCCACATCAAGTTGTGGCATAGAGTAGCGTTGCACTATCAAATTTTGATGTGTCGCATTCGCTCATATCTCTTGTCAAATTTGAAATATATCATATGAGTTTTGCCACATTTGAAATCTATTATATGATTCAAAGGTATGCATTTCATTGAAAGGTTCTTCATTTGCATTTCCTTTTCATATTTCATAAAATGGTTCTAGTTTATTGTAATGGCTATATGATGCAAGATATCGTAGCATAATCTAATGCATGATCATCAACTAATCTGTCGTCGGTTAATAATATTGATGATGTGGATATGGATGTGGATTCGATGATACATAATGATCTTTCTTTACGTAGCATGGATGTTGTTAATGTAGGTTAAATTAGTGAATTTCAAATTTTCTTACCATTTTATTATAGCTTGATGATACGTAATGATCTCTAGTCGACCCCAACTTGTTTGGAATAATGGCTTATTTGTTGTTGTTGTTATTGTTATTATTTGGATCTTTATTGGACCTATGAAGTCCAATTGATTTTAGATCCAATATAAAATTATTTTAAATCAAATCTTTTTATTTATTTAATTTGTTTAAAAGGATTTTTATTTAAATTAATTATATTATTATAAGCCTATTACAGTCATATGTTATAGTGCACGTGCAACAGATAATGATGTACATAATTACTATGTACGTTTATATGTGCTCGAATTACATCATTAGTACAAAACCGATCATTTGCTTTGGTCCTTTAAGCCCTATTACTTTTGTTTAACGACCAAAGCAAATGAAGACGATGTAAAAGACCAATGTCTGTTGCTTTGGTTGTTGAACCAAAGCAAATGACGTCTTTTGCTTTAATCGTTACCAAATGACATATGCAAAATAACGTCTTTGCTTCGATCATTACCAAACAACCAAAGTAAAAGAGGGTTATTTGCTTCGGTTGTTACCAAACGACCGAAGCAAATGTTGGCTAAATTAAAAAATATATATTTAATATCATTTCAAATTTTAAAACCTGAAATGGTATCAAATTATATTTAAGAAATTTGTGATTACATTGTTACTAAGAATTTTGTCAAACAAACAGTATAATTATATTATTTACCACCATATTTTATGTTTACTACATAGACAAAAGGAAGCACAAATAGTATACAATTACATTATGAAAATGTAATATGTTCATTGAATTTGATCTCCGACTTTTTATAACAATCATATTTACCAAGCTAAATAACGTTATCATTTGCCCAGATAATGGAACACGAGACCGTTGAATCATAATAGCTGTAAAGATCGGATTTGGAATTCAAAATAATTAATCATGAAAAAAAATGAATATATGAAAGTATGATATGATTCATTCTGTGACATACCCTTAGAATGAGGCATTAAAAACCATCTTCCTTTCTTTCCAACCGCCAAAAGTAAACATGCTTGGCCGAATGAAGTTCCAATTGCCACAGTTTTATCTATATGGGCATGCATATTGAGTTGCAACTAAAAGAACAAAAGGTCTACATATTAGAAGAGTTCATGCTTCACGAACTACATTAACCTTAAAATAATACTTTGGCGCAGTTGGTTGATGGTCCGGACTGCGTGATCGAAGGTCACGAGTTCGAGCCCCGAAACTGACAACTCTGTAACAAGTACCCGAAATATGTGTTTGGCAGGCACATATTTCCCTAGAGTTTACAAGCGAAGCTTGGTTCTCTAGGTAATTCAAACAAAAATAGTTTGGCCTTAAAATAATACCGGAAAATTGATTTTCTCATCATAGATTTGTGGTCTGCTAATAAAAAAAATAAATAATTTTTTTTTATAGTAAGTTAATTTAACAGTCACTACACCATACCAGCCATTTCGCAACTCCCGAAGGCGGAAAATTTGCAACGGCTCTAAGCCGTTGCTATTAAGCAACGGTTAAAGTCCGTTGCAAAATATTATAATACGGCTCATAGCCATTCTAAATTTTGGAACGGCTCTTACCCGAACTAAATTTGTAGTACAGCCTTCCATACCCCGTTCCCAACTAGCTACGCCTGTTACTTTTATTTTCCACTTCGCGCTGTTTTCGTCTTTCTGCAAGTTTCGTCTTGCTACCAAACGTGAAAAACCCTTTTCTCCTCCCCTAGAGAGGAGAACTTCGCTAATCTGGTTGACATCTTAATCTTGTCTTCAAGTTCTTACTCACGTCAGAGGTACTCCTTTCTGTTGTATTTTTTTGACATTAGTTTCCACCCCTTGATTGTTTACTTCTTTATAAAATTGTATACATCGATCCAAAAAAAGGGAAAGAAGCGATAATAATTCCAAATCCAAATTTCGACAGATCTGAAGAAATAGTAAAGCGATAAAAAGTGGTGAGCGAAAAATAGTGAAAGTTGTTGACTGGTTTTGATAGAACCGTGTTTTATTCATTTTCTCTCTCATTCCTGTCTGTTTGCATTTATCTGCTATTGGTGATTGCGTTGGATATTTGTTTGGTGATAATTTTCTTGTTAACTTGTAATCGCGTTTAGTCCAGATTGAATTATTTCGCAATACGCATGCTTCCTGGATTGTCATAGCACCATATTTATTCTAGCCTATTTGGTCATGCCTTTTTATGTTGACGACTTATAATCCAAGAATGATAAAAGAAGAGAATTAGTTTGTTATGTTTGTGTTTTTTTATTTATTTATTTCAATCATGCTAAAGTTTCCTTTGGCTTATTGAAATAACATAGACAAGCAAAGGAAATAAATCAGCAAATAAAGTAAAATGGTGCATGAAGCATGAACATGCTTTAATTAGGCAAAATGGGGTCAGAGCAATTAAAAGTGCTTGTTTATTGTTGACAAAATTATAAAATATTTAACACCTTTAAAATGAAATTAAACATCTAAAAATGGAGTTAATAAAATTGCAACCATAGTTTTTTATTTGACGAACCTGCCAATCGTGCATATAAAACATATAAAAACACACACGCAAGTTACTATTTTTATAAAAATGGTAGTTAAATGTGTTTCTTTTTAGCATTGAAACTGGTGGGCCATATGTTAAAGAGAAATGAATAATACTTCATTTGATGACTTAAGGATATAGTCCAAATATATATGATTATTAAAAGTATTTCTCATAAAAATCTAGAAATTTTGATCAAATGTTTGTAATCTATGTATACCATTTCAAATTATAAAGCAATGTTATTTAGTTATCATCCTGTGAATCCACAATTTCAATTAAATATTTGATATCACCTCTTTTCTACTTAAAATGTTTGGATGCTAGAAGAACAATCAACAACAAGATAATATAAAGGTTTGCATAATATTCAGCAAGGCATAGTGAAAGTGTTCTACCAAAAGAAATGGGTTACAATTAGCATTTTTTTTTAAATTTTCTATATTTGTTATGTAGTCTATGATTCCTGGAATTAATGAAACAAAATTTAACAAATACAACCTACATAACAAAACTTGCTCTATATGTTTTGCTCAGAAGAAATCATGCTCTATATTTAGTCCATGATCAGATCTTCCTCTATATTTTTGTTATGAATAAATCAATACACCAGGTTATTATTTAATGAGGAAATAATTTAAAATAAAATTTTAATTTATCCTTGACTATATGAATTTCACACCATTAATAATGGATACATGCACACAATACATTTTGATCATTCTCAGACCATACAAAATTGCTTCGACTAATCGGGTATTTTCCTTTTCTCCTTTAATTCCATGAATATTGAATAACAATTGAGTCATTTATGAGTTCTTAAATTAAGGTATGTTGCTATGATGGTTGATATGTAATTTGTTTATTATTTAATGGAATGATAGTTGTCATTTGTAAGTTCTCAAATTAAGGTACATTACTATAATGGAAAACATTTATTTGGTAGACAAGAAGATGTAACTTTTATACTTCTATAATTTCAAACTAGTAATTATTTAATGTATTTTTAGATGAATGATCTGATCTGGTTTACTCAGTGACACTTTTAGAGTGAAGGCGTATTTTTGTAAAAAAGAGCTGTGGATGTCAGAAATCATATAGGGGACTCAAACTAAATGATGCTCGCTCTTTTTACAGTCTGTTTTAAATACAATTCTTCATAGCTAGTTACTTAGACCATCTCATCCTGGTTGTAACATGTATATTGGCCGTAATAACATTTTTAGTGGTAATGAATTTGAATATTTATGATTGTGTTATCTTAATATTTCTAATATTCCACTATATGTACGAAGCAATATCTATTAAACAAAGTTTTATCCAGTCCACTCTAGAAATGAAAGGAAATGTTCCAACTATTAATATGGTAAATAACGGACTATACAATTTGTTTACTAGTCCAAGCTTCAACAATCATTTATCTCTTTTTTCCATATTATTTAAATTAATCATAACTTTTCAGTAAAATGTGAGCAAGAATTCAAATATTTTAAAGTAAAATCACAGTTACCCAATAAAAAGATGAGTTTCGTGCTCTGAATTGAAAAATATAATAAAGCTACAAGCTTGGGTGATTTTTGTTCTAAAATATTATGTCATTTTAAAACTAATGAGGATTATGTTTGTACGATTGAATACTCACTTATAACCAAAAGGTTCAAAAAGTTGGTACGTTCTCTAAATTATTGGGTGCCATGAATCCTATAACCGGAACTCTATAATTATTTTTGGATTTTGAATTTTTTTCTAAGCTTATAGTAATGATATAATAGATAAGTCACTTATTATCGTTAAATTATGATGTAGTATATTATCTGGCATTATGAAGTCTGTATTAAGTATTGAATCAGTCAATGAGTACACAAAGGTAATTTGATTACCAAATGTTTAGGTGAACGTCTCCTCTTAGTATGACACACGTTCAATTCATGATCACAATCATTTTTTACTATAAATACGTATCAACCATAAAGAAATTCCATATATAGTTCCCGGTTGTTGATAAGTATGCAAATATTGTATAATCAATTTTTTTATCTCTGTTATCCAGCCTTTTCTACATAATAAATACTCTTAGATGAATTAAACAGATGGAAATTTCAATAATACTAATGAAGAAACATTGTCTCAATATTGTAACGTAGTTCATGTTAGTTGGTTATATGTATGATATTATGTAGGTGCTTTGCAAATTATCTAACTATAAGGTTATGGTATGTTCTTATGTCTCATGTACCTGTGTTTTGATTATTATTACATCAGAGTTTCATCTCTTTTTGGCTAGACTAGATGACTTAAGAAGTTAGTGTTTGTAGATATAGTGTAACTTTGTGAATTTTTTCTTTAAAAGAAGCCGTGGCGTTGTTTGAAAAGTCAAGGAGAAAGCACAGGAAGTTAGAAAAAGTAGATGTCCAGAGTGAAAAATCATTAGTTGAGGAGTAGGTTTTGAATTCAGTGAAGAGTTTCAACGAACTAAGGTAGGTATGGAGTTGCCTCTATTTATGGGGGGAGGATAGACATGTAAGATGCAATCTAGTAAGTTGAATTTTATGAAGAATTCGGAGAGAAAGGATGACTTTTCTAGGGTTGTTGATGGACATTGTTACTCTCATGTTGCAGCTTTATGCAAAGAAAGGATGCATGCTATGGAAGCAAAAGCGTTAATGTTACTTTCACATTAGTGTATATGATGTTATCTGCAGTGAAACCATTTCTTATATTGCTAGAATGTGGCTGAAAGTAAATATTCCTAGTTTAAATAGAGAGCATTGTAACAAGGCATGCTCGGTTGCATCTACTTTGTTAACAAATATGGCTTTGGTGAGGTAAAGTGCGGATAGTGTTAGTGTCGTCGTTGTTGATTTAAGAAGAAATATGTAGCGAATGCTGAAATTAGTGAAGTTGATTTGTATGGTTCGTTGCTCCATTCAAAAAAAACAAACCAAACACTGCCTAAGTTTTGGTTTGAAAGTCATGACGTGAAAGACAAGATGAAGGTAAAGCAGCATCATCTCTTGAGTAAGTCTTAACCAAAAAACTAATTTTAGTTTCTAATGGCACATGTATTAGAGTGTCACTATAATGAAAAACCTGTTACTTTCTTATCAGCATATATTATACCAACATATAAGATAATATTAGTACTCTAAAGTTATAGACACAAGTTCAAAAGATGATACACAACTAGGCTATCGGTTCATTATAGAGCATGGTTAATGCATGAGTGGAATGTTTTCCAAGTTCTCATTGCTAGTAGAAAGAAAATATCAGTAAGTATTGCAATACTGACAATATTATTGGGCATTCATATAAGGCAAACTATGCTAGAGTTACCTGTAGCGAAATAAACATTCCACCACTAGCACTGCGAGCCCCAAAGCATGCTTTGTGTGCTAATTTACAACTATTTAAGTATAAGGCATGAGTGGAGGTTTGTTAAGGGTTTGCTAATAACTGTCACTATTGTCATGTGAATAATTTATTATATGTTATGTGCTTCCTAAGATATTTTTCATCAAACTATTTTATAACTGCACTTTCATAATAATTCAAACTTGTTTAACGACTAATTTTCTATCGGTTTGGAAAACCGTCAATAAATTTAAATTTAAAATTACCGCAAGCGCATGGAGTAATTAAAATTTTTCTTTCAATGTGTTTCATGTCAGGTTTTAGTTTTTTTTTACTAAAATATTGTATATATTTTAGTTGGCAGATCAATATGTCTTTAAGTATAGATAAAGAGTGGATGAAAGAAGCCGATCAAAGAACCTCACGATATATGGAAGGAGTGCAGAAGTTTATTGATTTTGTTGTAGAAAATGGTGGCAATAAGGAAATCTATTCTTGTCCTTGCACACAGTGCAAAAATATAAAAATGAAAATTAAATTAGATGAAATTCATTTTCATCTACTTAGATGGGGAATTGTCCAATCATGTACTGTTTGGCATTTTCATAGGAAAGAGTCAGCAATGAACCAAAAACAACCTGTTAGTCAAGCCATAAGTACCGATGACTCTGAACATCCTAGGATGGAAGATCTGGTCAATGATGCTGATAGATTTCATCAATTGCAACCTATAAGTTTGTTGCCGGATAATATTGGGGATTCGCCTACGGTTGATGTTGATTGGCAGGCCAATCAAAGCAAGAAGTATAAATCACTTTTTGATAATGCAAAAGAGCCATTGTATCCTTCATGTCCAAAAGGAATAACAAAATTGTATTTTGTCGTCAAGCTGAATAACTTGAAAACCCAGTATGGCTTTTCCGACAATGGTGTGATTGCACTCCTAGAATTCATAAATGAATTACTTCCTAAAGGTAACACACTACCAACAAAGTATCACGACATGAAGAAGATGATTAAGCAAGTTGGTATGGATTACAAAACTTATGATGCGTGCATTAATGACTACATTTTGTATTGGAAGGATGATGCAAATAGAGTTTTTTGTCCAATTGCAAACAATCAAGATATAAAACAACATTCAACGAAGCGAAAAGAGCTGCCAAAGTACCTCAGTAGACGTTGGGACATTTCCCTCTAATTCCTAGGCTGAGGAGGTTGTATACTATACCATGGATAGCAGATGCTATGACTTGGCATGGTCGTGCCAAGTCTAATTCAGACGTAATGCGTCACCCATGTGATACTTCTCAATGGCGAGCTGCAGATTCTTTTGACAAAACATTTGCTGTTGAATCACGAAATGTCACGCTTGGATTAGCGACGAATGGTTTCAATCCACATGCATCTCTAAGTAACCGTTATAGTTGTTGGCCAGTAGTTATAGTACCGTATAATCTTCCTCCATCCATGTGCATGAAAAGAGAGTATTCATGTTGACATTGTTGATTTCTGAACCAAAACAACCAGGAAAGGATATTGATGTTTATTTGCAACGGTTAATAGACGAGTTACAACTGTTATAGGAAGGAGTCGCTGCATTTGACTCATTTAATAATTCTGAGTTTACATTGAGAGCTAGGTTGTTGTGGGCAATTCATGATCATCCTGCACTTGGGACTTTATCGGGATGCACAACTCATTGCTATTTTGCATGTCCTACATGTGGGGAAGATACTTGTTTTTACTATCTTCGTGCAAGTAAGAAGATGTGTTACATGGGACATCGAAGATTTCTTCCTTTCAAACATAAGTTTCGAGACGAAAAAACAAACTTTGATAACAAACAAGAATATCGTCGTCCTCCACGGCCATTGACTGGTTATCAAGTTGAAGAGAAGGTAGCTAATATCAAGATGAAAGTTGGTAAAGACAAATTAGAAATCGGTCGAAAACGAAAAAAGAAAACCGATGAAGACGAAGTTGAGAATGTTCCTGCATGGTATAGAAGGTCCATCCTCTTTGATTTTCCATATTGGAAAGCAAATTTGGTCCGACATAATATTGATGTTATGCATACAGAGAAGAATGTCACTGAGCATCTCATTAGCACAATTATGGGTCATAAAGACAAGTCAAAAGACGACATCAATGCACGTAAGGATTTGAAAAACATGGGTATAAAACAAAAATGGTGGGTGAGTGAAGATCCTGAAAGAAATAAAGTAATCATACCAGATGCAACTTTCACCTTGAGCAAAGACGAAAGGCTACGATTTTGCACCATTTTGAAAAGCCTAAAAGTGCCTAGCAAATTCTCTTCCAACTTCAATAACAATGTGAATATCAATCCTCCTGAACTAACAAATATGAAGTCTCATGATTACCATGTCATAAGGCAGCAATTACTTCCGGTATTGCTTCAGCATTCTTATCCACAACATAAGGATCTACGTAATGCTATACATCGTATAAGTCTATTTTTTAACATTTTATGCTCAAAGGTGATTAACAGAGAACATCTTTTAAAAGCAAATACTAGTTTGGTAGAAGCAATTTGTATGTTTGAAAAATATTTTCCACCTGCATTTTTTGACATCAGCATCCACCTTATGGTTCATTTAGCCGATGAAGCATTAATATGCGATCCTGTTAGATATATGTAGATGTATCCTTTTGAACGATAATTTACTAATCTCAGTTTTGTTCATTATCATTTGATTTAAATAGGTACTATTATTTGTAATCGATTTATATTCATAGGTTGATGAAAACATATAAAGGATACGTCCACAACAAAAGATATATTGAAGGATGTATTGCAGAAGGATATATCGTACAGGAAGCTAGTCTTTACTGCATGGATTATATACCAAAAGGAGGCGATGGCACACATAAACATACTCGTGAGGCTTTCTTAGACGAGGATGATGAGTTTGCTGGTGAGATGCCTCAAGATAATGGTAAAGACATAACCTTAACCTCGGTGCAGTTTGAACAAGTTCGTAGATGGTCGTCAATAAGTATGATGGATTGGAGAATGAGAGAAGTAAGTTCACAAATAACTCCTGAATCTCCACTATTGTAAGTATATAAATGTTTTGAAATGTGTTTTTTGCAGAAGGTATAATATCTATGTGAAAAGTACTAAATCTTAATCTCGAAATGGGGTTTCATCCGTGGAAGATTGTCAAAGTTTTACTCTATGGTTACGTGGCGAGGTATATATTAAAGCTTATTTAATATTTCACGCGTACTTAAAGGTATCATACACCTTATTAATCATACTAAAGTGCTGGTTAAAGTATTCGTAAGTGAGGAATTTGGAGCGAAATATCCGGTTTTTCTTCATTTTCAGTAATAATGATTATGTGTCATATTTATTACATGCCTAAACTACGTTTGTTGTTGATCAATAGTTGCTTTTGTTGCTTCAGTTACACTTATATTCTTTATTCGTAATCGAATAAATTTTTAATCGATAACAATCAAATATCCTTGCTTGCTTTTATTAGACAACCTGTAAAAAAATTATGCTTTTTCTGCAGGTTTCACTCATACAACTATTTTGCAAGTACAATTATGCTGTACAATTATGTGCTGTGTACTATTATGCTGTGAACTCATATATGTTTATTTCTGAATACTTGCAGCAACATTGTCAAAAGCCGCAGAGACGTCGATCCATTCAGTCGTGAATTCGTCATCTTCACAACTCGAGAAAGTGGAGACAAATGCATATGGTGTTCCAGTTTCTGATAATGCTGGGAAAATAGGCAGTAGACTTGGTAAATTGGTACGAATGCATGTGCCGATATCATACTGACAACATAAAATAAGTAAATAAACACATTAAATTTGAATTTGTGCAAACACAAAAAAGGTGAGAAATGTAAGAAAGAGAGAGGGCTGAACTAAACTTGACGTCGGTTATATCTTTCTAAGTTTTGGCTTTTATAATTCCACACCATGTAGCATAAATATATTTACATCTACTTTTTTTGCACTAGCCATTAATGACTTAAATACATTGCATTTGATCTAACTATGGAATAGGCATGTTATTAGAACATTTGCTTTCAGTTTGAGTAGTTTTATTAAACCAAGCTATCAATGATGCCACTTTTCTTCATGCATATTAGTATGTGATTTTGCATAGAAGAATCATAGTTATCACAATTATTTGGTGATGGTGTTGACTCATATTCAAAATGCATAAAAGAGAGGCCTTCAAAACAAAGATTCGTTAATATGTAATGACCAGTGCCCTTTTTTTCCTCTTGTGTCATTTATATAGCTTTACCTTGTATCGTAACTTTATACCAAAATTGATTATATATGTGAACATATATAAATCAATGCTTATGTATTTACGTTTATTATCTCACCCAGTGGTTATATTTTCTTAAATTTTTCCCGTTAACCTATAGCTTTGACGTCCATGAAGTTTTATCTCTTATAACTAAATTACAAACTTGTATTGTCTAATAAATTACATATCTTACAAGTGACATGCACTAATGATCTGTGTATTTTCTTGTATTTTCTTTTAAACGTATATTTATCTTCAATATATACAGACATTTTATGAGTTAGAGTCGGATACAAAAGAGTTGTATTTTAAAAAATGTGCGAATCATTTAGAAGATACAAAAGTGAATTGAGGACATGGTACTACGACAAATTTGATAATGATGAAGCTAGAAGGAAAAACTGTCTGCCAAAATTTAGCGTAGAAGATTGGGACGGATTCTTGAAAAATGAAGCAAAACCCGGCGCATGCGAAAGAAGAGAGCTAGGAAAAAAAATAGATCACAATACAATTATACTCATCACAGTGGTCGTACAAGTCACGCTGTAGTAGAACATACGATGGTACAGTTTTAATTTTTTGTTATTTCGTTGCATTTTACCATTTCGTTGAATGAGATTGTATCGGTAGGAAATAAACTCTTCGAATAAGAATCGGTTGGCTTGATAATCGATGTTTCGGTTGCAGGCAATTGAAAATCCAGGAAAAGAAATCATACGCCGTGAAGTGTGGGAGAAAACTCATACAAAAAAGGATGGCAGCATATCAGATTCAAATTCTTCATACTTTGTAAGTTAAACAATATATTGTTTTAGATGATAAATTAAAAATCATTTACTATTATGACATATATGTTTACATGGTTTATCGGCCTATAACTTATATGCACGAAATTAAATATCTCAAGTATTATCATATTTTAGGGTAAAATTGCAAAAGCAAGGGAAACAATCAATGACGACGAGGAACAAGATATGCCATTGGATGAAGACATCTTGTCACAAACGTTCGGAAAAGATAAAAGGGGCCGGACTCGAAGTGTTGGAACTATAATACCAAAGACACAAGTTAAAGTATCTACTATTCCACGTAAACAACTCAGAAGGAGTAAACAAGACTCAAATAGATTGGAAACAAGGATGTAGAAGGTGGAGGGTTCTTTGGAGAATGTGAAGGGGACATTGAACACATTGGTCGACATATTAAAAGGATATGTGAAACAGATGCCAGACATTGCTTCCAACGAAGGAGGAAGTGGTGGGACACATCATGAAAAGGTTGGAAGAACGTCGAACAATGACGATGTTGCTAACCCGCTTATTTCGCATGTTCAGGAAAATCAAAAATGTGAAGTGTTGAACTTTGATCTGGAAGTCATTGCAACAGGTTTTGTATGCAGAGATTCGACGACATCCATAATACATGGAAACATGTACCTCCTACACATGAGAAGTTGATTGTGGATAATATACTATTACTAGATGAGCCCACAGCCAAACAAAATCATCCTCTTGCTACGACCTTTGATGATGTTGGAATCAGTGGTTATGTGTGTCATCCAAAGAGTTCAATTCGATATCTTTAGACGTAGGAGCAGGTATACATTATTATTATCCAATAAATTCAATCTGAATGGAAACCTATATATGTTCTCTGATCTGTTCTTAATATCAGAATCCTCCAATCTTAATATCAAAACTGAAAATTCTACAAAATCGGATAATTCTCTGATCTGTTCTTTGTTTCAGGTTTTTAACATTTGTTTCAGGTTGAAGATGCTTTCTCTATGTACCTTTCTGATTTAGAAAAGCTTGATCCGTGAGGTAACACAAAATTTACTTTGCTTCCCATTCTCAGATATTTCGTTGCGGGCTTGTTTACTCCGTTGTTATGTCATTTGCACTATTCTTTCACTCATTTGAAGATTGCACTGTTCTTCACCATTAAATTTTTTTGAACTGCATTTCTCAGTTTGCATTTTCCATCACTTTTTGTAATCTCAGTTTGCATTTCTCAGTTTGCATCAACAACCATCCACTCAACATCTCGCTGTCAATATCTTCTTTTTAATAAGTAAAAAACACGTGTTCTGATTTTGTGGTAGAAGTGGTCTGTATGGCAAGCCCTTGCTTTTGCTTCAAGTTTATTTTTGTAGCCTGTATAATAGGCATCTATTTTGATGAAACAAAGTGAGTGCTTTTGCTTGAAAAAAGTTCTGTTTAACATGATGTTGTTTATAATTAAAAACATGAATAACATGTCCTGATACTAGAATTTATGTTTGTTTCTTCTTGAAACGATGACTTTTAAACAATTTTCCATTAATTTTGTTAACCATAATCTATATGTTAACTAATATTTTGCGTCAAATGATTTAACCAATGCATTTGTTTTTGCACATTGTTGTATGGATGGAACTTACAATAGCAATTGCATTTCTGTAATTTTATCAACAAGTTATCCAAGTAGTCGTAGTCATTTTCAAAGAAAATCTTCCTGGTTTTTCATCATGACAACGTGTGATAAGTGAACAATTGACTCAATTTGTAGGCATATTAACTTTTGGTTTGGTATCAAATGATGTGCAACAAAGTTTTTTTTCTAGATTTTAGTTATAGACCTTGTTCCAGTTTTTCTCAAATAATTTAACCCATCAAACCTATTTGACACAACTATAAATTCTACGAGCTTTTGTTACATGCCCTCTATTTTTGATATGCGCATACTTATCATTTCTGTCTATTTCGAATACCAGAACTTGATTACCCATCATCAAAAGACAGTCTCTATCCAAAGCTATAATCATATCTTCATTTTAGAGTTGAGTCATTGAGTTATAATTCAGTACTTCGAGGTTATACAGTATTGGCTCGAAATACAGAGAAACATAAGCATTTTTCCCCATATCTTCAACATCAACATCATCATTCGGCCCAATCTTTGAAGACTTTTGACTTTTTAAATTACCATCGTCAAAAACAACACTGTCAAGTCACCAAATTTTTTCTTATAATTCCTGCCAATGTTGACAGAATTAATAACATCAAAATGTTTAGACAATTCCTTAACAATTCGATTCAGTCATTTCTTTGTATCCACAAATGATCAAGCATGATACGTTTCAATTTCATATATTTCAACATGAAATAAAAGCCTTGGTTAGAAATGCTTGATTGTTTTTAAATGTCTGAACACGAAATAGAAGCCATGGTCATCAAAATGTCCATATCGTGTTTCATTTTATTTGTAGTCTTTGATTATTTCACCACTTGTGCACAAGATCAGATTTGCAGTCTGCAAGAGTTGGGAGCGAGTATTAGTAGTACCCTGCATTTTTATTACTATCCTATGCATTTTAATTTCAGCCAGTACTGATGTTTTCAAATGTGGTGGATTTGTAACCAGCATATTCCATACTCATGAACTTTGATCTGTGTGGTAAGACAATGCTGTTTCTCATAATGACTATTAGTGATTTCCGTGTGTGTTGAAATTAGTTAGTTAACATCAGTTTTATTATAGTCAATAAACATGTTTGAATACTACTTTTCATATGTTGTTTATGTATTCATTTTCCCCTAGATCAGTTCCTATCTGCATATTAGTTCATGTTATCTGTTAAATCTTTCATTACCAATTTGAATACTGTAAATCAAATGTTTTGGTGCTGTAGGAAACATTGTGGTTTCAGGTGTTATACCATATTTTACTATAGCCTAATTGTAAACTCAATTACATCTTAGTGGAAGCTTGATTTCTTTCGTTTAACTGGTTTATTATTATTACCAATTTGAAAATAACCTTGAAAATGTATGTATAATTCATTACCAATTTTTGTTTATATTGTACCATTTCAATGACTCCAACATGTTTCCTTAAATGACAGGTTATAAGAGGGGAGCAATATGATTAATTATTAGAGTATGCAATTTAAATAAGACTAATCAACCAAGGCAGGTTAAACATAGTTAATATTTGTATTTGTATTTGCACGAGAACTCATAATTTGTATTTATGCAATATAAGACTAATCAACTAAGGCAGGTTAAACATAAGATTGCAATGTAGTATTATGTAATGATTCCGCTGTTGTACTATATAGTGGTATGTGTTGATGTTGAACATTATAATTCAAACATTTGTTATGTTTGGTTTTTGTGTTGAATGTATGAAAAATATTTGGTTTAATAATATTTCTTTTGTGATAGTGTTAAATTTGCAAATTTTTGTACTAATTATGATAATGAAATGACTGTCACTGGTGCAGAGAAGAAATTTCGATTTTTTTTTTAAAAATTAGTAATTAGCAACGGATTAAAGCCGTAGCTAATAGTTAAAAACAACAATTATACGTCTACATTTAACAACGGATAAAAGCCGTTGCGAAATAAAATCCGGAACGGCTATGAGCCGTTGCTAAATAAGATTCTGCAACGGCCCTTAGCCGTTGCAAAAGTATATTTAGCAACGGACAAGAGCCGTTGCGAAATTTTTACCACTTCCCATTTCACAACGGCTCATAGCCGTTGCGAAATTATTTTGCAACGGCTATAAGGCCGTTGCGAAATGAGGATTCTGGTGTGGTGAGTGTTATATGAGCTATCTAGTTGTAGAAGTAAAATCAAGCGTCAACCTATAAAATTATTAGGACAAAGAGAATATTGATGCTCTTCAATTTATAGTTGGATTAACTTTTGGTTGGAAACTTGTAACGACCCAGAATTTTAATCATTCGAATTTGGAATATTTAATTGATTTTAAATACTAAAAAGTTAAAATTTATAAGTTAAATAACTTATATTTCAAATATAATGATTTATTTGATAATTAAATTATTAAATTTAATATTTAAATTGGTTAAATAATTGAAGCTTGAATTTAATACGAATGAAGACGATTTCGAAAGTTGATTTAAAATCTATTTAAATTAGAAGGAGGATAGTAAACTTTTAAATTGGAATTAAAAGGAAATAAATTGACTTTGGAAATTGACTTGTTTAATTAATGTGTAAATAAAAAATTTAGGCAGTGTCTCGGATTTCGACGGAATCAGTTTCATCGAATCTGTAATGGTGAATCATTATATGCTATCGAATTTCATGTCAATTGGATGTATTGTTTGTCGTGCGAGTTCGAAACGCGTAGAAATTAATTAAAAGAATTTAATTTAAAATAATTTGACTTTGAAAGCTATCTTCTGTATATGATGGAATTGGCTCCCGATATATATTCCATTGTGTTCAGAATAGGGGTACAACATATAGAACCCCAGGCGACACGCTTCGTTTGGAGTTCGAAATTTTCACGGATAAATAGTGCCACGAAAATTTTCTATAACTAGCCCTTAAGTTCCTTCATTTTTCAAAACCCTAGCTTCTATTTTTTAGCCATCATTTCCATTAACCAAATGCAAGGGCCTTTGTCATAGGAGCCTCTAAGGGCCAAATTGGCCTTCGACTTCAACTAGGAAAATGTAGAGAGCATCGATACGAACTTGTTCAACAGTTAGATAGAGGCGGGGTGGCGGTAAAGTCCTTCCATTTCGCTGCTGCAGTTTGGGTTTCTCGAGGCGATTTCACGCGTTCACGCGCACGATGAAGGGCAGGCGATTCGGTGGTAGGGAAGCACGGCGGTGGCTGCATGCGGCGGTATCGTGGGTGGTGCCACGACGATCGATGATCGAATATTAAAAAAATACGAACGCGTTCGACCTTGGTGGGTTATCGCACATGAGAAGGTTTGGGAGGAAGAAAAGGTAAAGTTTAAAGTAAAGTTAATTATAATATTAATTACATCGTATGTTTATAAATTTATAACTTTCTCGTACGAGGTCCAAATCGAGCGCGACAAGTTGCGTTGTGATCGTTTCAACGAGCACTACACTATGAAGTTAGAATGGACGAATTCAGAGCTAATAAGAATTTTGGATTAAATTTAACGATCGTTCAATTTTAATTCAAACTGGAGTGCTTTGACGATTTCTAGCATTTTTGTGAGTAAACTCGCCTCTCTGGCCGGAATAATTTTATTTACATTGTTTATTGCTTGTGTGGATGCTATACAATATTTATTGGTTGGTTTGGATATATATTCTCGACTATTGGAGTGGATGAGACCCTATTACGTTCTTACATAAGAGCGGATGATCCTTTGTATACGAATCCCGTCTCGAAGCGGTTGATTTATATTTTTATGATTATATGTTGTCTGTGATGTAGAGGACATTTTGGAGGGATCCAATAGGATTACTAACCACTGTTGATTTTACTTTTGATATATATGCTGATATATGATGTGTTGGATGCCATATTTGATGACACAAATATGTTTTGCTTATATAGTGCTATGGTACCACTGGGCCTTATTTCTGGCAATTGATAATGAATGTTTCTTTTGTAATTTGGATTTTGAAGACATTATGCATGTGTATTTTGATTGCATGGGCACATATTATATTCTAAATAATACTCTTAAAATCTTAAACTTTATTCTTAAAACTAAAATTACTGATTGTGACTATTTTGGAACAATTTAAGATTTAAGTTTAAAATGAAAAATAGATTTTTACTTGATACTTTATTCATTATAATTTGTTGGTATATTTGATTTGAGAGAAATAATAGAATCTTTAATAGTAATAATAATCAGTGCAATAAATTAATTTTTATAATGTCTTCCTTTTGTTTTAATTGGATCTCAAATTCTAAATATACATTAGCTAAAAATAATCATTTTAAAGAATATCTTAATAAGATTAGTAATAATATTAAGTTATTTAAACATAAAAACAATATTTTGACATTTATAATTCTAGCATTAACATTTTTTCAAACTTAAATAATGATTTCACTGATTATCATAATATCCTTTTAATCAAAGGAGCATAAGGTTAAATTTTAATCTGTTTTAATTTTTGTATTAGTTTTAATTTGTTTTTTTTATATAGATTTGTAACCTCTTTTGATCCTGGATTCTTTTTTAGTTTGTTTTCTATTTTTTTTATTGTTTTTTGTCCTATTATCTTAGCTTTTGTATCTTTACTTTTATTTCATTAATACATATATATGTATATAAATTTCATTTATATACATGTATGTGTATTTTTCTTATAATTTTCTTTAGTTTCTTTTACAGATACAGGTTTTGGCCAAAAAGGGTGTTAGATTCCATTTGAAGGTTCACAGGATTGCTGATGGCAGGATTGCTATTTGCAGAGAGGAGTTCTTCTCGGTTATTCTACATCTTCAGTGTGGTGTTCTACTTTCTAGATGATTTACTTTGACAGCAAGGCGCTCTCTCCAGTTCTTTCGATTCTTCAAAGTGGCATTTTTCATTCTAGATCATTCACATCTCCAATTTTTCCGAGTTTGCAGAGTGGCGTTTCCTTCTCAGATGGAGCTATCTTCTTGTATCATTGGCATTGAGTTGTTTCATAGATTTTTTTAGGTACTTCTAATAGCTCACTATAAGAAGGTGGCCTTGCCGAAGCTTGATATTGAGGTGTAATGGGCGGTGGCCTTGCCGGAGCTCATTCTAGGGGTACCTGAGTTCTTTTCTTTATTATTTGAACTATGATTAGCTATATGCCAGACATGTTGGCAGCACCTTATTTTAGTGATATATACATATTTACATATGTGCTCTCCTCTATTCTATAGGATCACACATTTTTCTCAAAAAAGTATGATTTTCGGTACTTCGATTTACTATTTTGTAAATTGTTTTTAAATTGAGATTTTGAATAAGTTTATAAAAAGGATTTATAGAAGTGATATTTTATAAATAAAGAAATAGATTTATAATCGGAATTTATAAATATTTAGTAAATGGATTTGAAGTTGTTTATAAATGGATATTGATAGTAAAATTATTTTTTATAAAAGAATGGATTTATGAATAAAATTTTATAAGTAAAGAAATTTTATAAAATAGAAGTTTTAAAAAATCGAAAGGAGATTTATAAAATAGTTTTATAAATATAGAAATGATTTACGTTGAGGTTTATATATGGACTGTTATTTAAAGGAATGTTTGGAAGAAATATTTTGATGGAGTTATTGGTTTTAAAAGTAATTTTGTTTTAAGCAAAGGTTTAGCAAAGTAATAATTCCAAACGGAATTTAATGGTTTGGAAATGTTTTAAAATGTGACAAGTAACTGAAGCATAGATTTCAACATTTATTGTTGTAATAGACGTTTTCGGAAAGTATGGAAGGCATGGACTATAACACTGTTGTTTAGTAAATGATTTCCAAAAGGAAATGTTCTATATAGTATATGGGATTTATCTATATATAATTAATCAAATCCCTATACTAATGTTTTTGGGTTGTCGTAACGATGTTTTACGCAACATTTGTTTTGTCTCAATAAATTATGTTTTTACCTTCCATCGTGAAATACACGGATCGATTCTTATGATCGTACTAAAGGCTTGGTGGTGTAGGAGATTGCTCCTATACTTAACACTCATCCGGAGGTGTACGGACTCTGGAGTTGTATGGTTATAGAAAAATATTTGGCTTGTCTCCAAATGGTAGTGTTATTGAATATACTTATGTAACGACCGTTAATTTCGATAATTTAATTTGTTAATTTAATAGGATTTTGGTAATTAAATTTGGAAGAAATAAAAAGTTGTAATTTGTTAATGAAATAATAATTAGAATTAAAGGTAATAATGTTAATATAGTCGATTGTTAACAATTTAAATAGCATCCCAATGAATGGAATAATCTAAATGTTATACTTGGCTATAAAATTGAATATAAGAAACAAATATAAATATTTAATTTTTGTATAAAATAGATAGTTAATGGTAAATGAATAAAATCGGTATTATATAAAAATTCTAACATTTGTTTGTGAATAATGAATTCATAAGTGTAATTAAAAGTTATGGTAGCGACTGTTATATGTTACCTGTTTTGGTCTATTAAATTTAAGTGGGAAATCAATTAGAATAAAATGAACTTTAATGTTACATTAATAGGATTAAGACAATAACTGAGACAATGAATTAAAAAAAATGAATAAGAAATGATAATTTTATTCATAAAGTAATAATTGATGTAATGAAAGAATGGAACCAAGATAAAATGATTAACTGGATTAAAATCTTAATTCATATGTGCATTAATTTATAATGGGATATAAAAGGTAATTGATAATTTAAAATGTTGTTGATAAAATAGTGTGTAATGAACGGAAATGGAATAAATTAGTGTTATGAAACTAATGGTAGCATTTGTTGTAAGTAATAAACTTATAAATGAAATAAAAATTGAATGGTAACAATTATTATGTGTTACCTATTTTTTTAGTCTATTAAATAGAATTGGAAATCAAATTTTGCAACTTAATGAGATTACATACTATGTGAATTGAAATTAGATGTAAATGGAAATTATTAATGCACTAAGATATAAACCATGATAATTATACCATAAGATGAAATTGACTGAATAATAAATGGAAAGAAAATTAAATTGAATAATTGGAAATTTAATTTATAATCTCTAAATATATTGAAATTTAAAACTTTGAAATTGGTGAAATATGCAACATTAAATTTATATGGAAATTTGTTATAAAGAATTATAAATCACTGAGTAAACCAAGATGATTGGAGTTGTAAATAATTAAAAATTTGAATTGAAAGTGATTTAATTAATTTAATATTAATTTATTTAATTAATGTGAATATAGCCATTTTGGCCACTGACTTGGATTTCGACGAAATCAGTTTCATCGGATTCATAACGGTGAATTATTATAGGATTTAAAATTTCGTGACAATCGGACTTGTCGTATGATCGTACGGGCTCGAAACGCCTAGAAATCAATTTAATTGAAATCAATTGAAATCGATTTGAAATAAGTTGATTTCTGCATAACTTCTTCATACGATGGAATTAGGACTTGAAACCTATTCCATTGAGTTTAAATTATTTGAAAACATCTATTTTGATATATGGGTTGACCCATTTTCGTTCCGGAGTCGAAACGGGCTTTTCGAGTCGTTTATCGTTCAATCAATCGTGTCCATTCATCTCTATTTCCGTCCTACCTTTATATACCTCATTATAAACCCTAGCTGCTCCTCATTTTTATTCGTCTATATGTAGATTTCAGTCTGCTCCTCCTTCTCAATGGTAGACAAACCAAACAATCTTCTCAATTCAATTTCAAATCAGAAATCAAATCAAAAGTTTAAACTCCTCATTATATATCGAATTATATATCGATTTGAAGCTCTTGAAGAGTGCAAGTCAATCATGTGGTTTATTTCTCGATCTGTATTGTTGTGTGCTCGGAATTGGCTAGTTTATCCCCGGCCATTCATTAGATTGTTTCGATTTTAATGGCAGATCTTCATCTTGGCAACGATCGGGTGGTGCGGGATTGTAGAGGGCGCTAGGAGCCATAGATCGATCGGTTTCAATCGTGACCAAGGGCAAAAATTCACCAGAAAAAGGCAAAAAGAGGCACGACGGTGCTTCATGAGGCGGAGGTCGGAGGCATGCGTGTTGGCTCAAGGGAGGCGGCTCGGCGAGTGGAGGCATGTGGTGAGGTTCGATCTGGGTGAAGTCGACGGTGAGAGGCGAAAATTTGGGTCAACATTTCGATCGAAGGCGGCTGTGCTCCTGTGTGTACATTGGTTGTTAGGGTTTCCAATAGTCGGTGATGACGTGGCCGCTATCGACTAGGTGATTCTTTTATTTACTTATTTATTTGAATTTTGATTTCAAATCGTTCTAACGAACATAACTTTTACATACGAGATCATTTTTACCTGCGGTTTCTTGCATTGGGATTGTATTAAAATTTCGATCATTTTGACGCTAATTTCATCGAATTTTAAGACTGTTTGTATTTTTGGTTTAAATTAGATTTAAACTCGATTTAAATTCAAAAGGTGAATGTTTTAACCTACTCACAACTTCTAAAATTTCTTATGTTTGTTAAATTAAAATTATGATGTGATTAGAAATTTATTTATGGCTGTTTGGTATATTTTTAGTCATCATCTCAATTAATTTGAATTTATTTGAATTAAATCGTTATTTAATTTATTATTGAATATAAATTGCCAAATAAATACCTGGTTTTGATTATCAGTTTTACATTGATATTTATTGATTGATTTGGATGATGACAGTGATGGATGTGAGACTGCTGGTATTGGATGAATGGATGTCGTATTTTATATCGTTATAAACTGCAAGTTCCCTATGGGTTGAAATGATACATACCCGAATGATCTATAGATTAGGAAAAAATCGTTATGGGTTGAAATGATAGACTCGAGCGATTTTATGGATTTTACTATTATTTTGGGATTGCGGTTTGAAATGATAGATAATAATAAAATTTTAAATTGCGGATTGAAATGATAAATATCTGTATCATTGACCCTAGGGTAGATAATTATATATGGACACTGGATTGGTTAAATTAAATGATTTTTAAATACTTAAATTTTGAATTTAGTAAGATAATATTTTGAAATAAAATTTGATTAACACAAATTGAATATTACCGAAATTCAAGCTTTATGTTAAAATTGGAATTGGTTTAAAAGGAACTGTTGAAGGAATTTAAATTGAAAATTTGAATTTGTTTTTTTTGAAGTATAATTGATATTTATCGGAATTGAATTATTAAATGATTTGAAATATAACTTTGAAACATTTTGGAATTGGAGTAAATATAAATTGATATCTCTAACATGGGCTGCTGATATGAAATTTAATGGTCTATTGAGAATTTAAAATTGAAGATTTGGAATTGGGTTTTATTGAGAAATTGAAATGGTCTGATTTTGTTGAAATGAAATAAATAGTTTAAATTGATTAAGTTCCAAATTCATGCTTTTAAATATAAACTGTTTTTAAATTATATTATTTTTAAGATTCTAAATTTTAAGATTTTCAAATTTATAAACTATTTTAACCTATATTAACTATACTAAATCAATTTAACCTATTTTGAAACCATTTAATTTATTTTAAAACTAATTAAACCATTTTAAATTATATTAAATCTAATTAATCTAGTTTAAAGCTATTTAATCTATTTTAATTTTATTTAGTCTATTTTAAATCTATTTAACTATTTTAAATCTATGTTAACTATTCTAGAGTGTTTTGACTATTGAAAATTTATTTAAACTATTTATAACTATTTAAACTATTTCTAAATTTTTAGATTAAGAAAAAGGGAAGTGTTTATGTTCAAATTTCATTGGTTTAAAAGCAAATATGATGAAATAATGAAATGACCTAAGTTTGAATTTAAATGTATAATAAATTGAAAATGATGGTTTTGAAGTAAGGATTTAACTTGTTTTCAAAATATGGTTTTGGAAGAAATTACGACTTTTGAAAGTGAATATGATTTGAAAGTGATATGGTTTGAGAATATGATATTTTGATATTAATTGTAAATTGACTTTTTAAAAAGTAAAAGAACCATCCGGTGTGAAATAAGCGTTTGGTAATAAAAGAGACCGGGGCCAGATATTATCATACTCTCTGCCAATACCGAAAACCACTTTCACAACTGTGTACGTGGTGGAGATTCCAGAAATGAAGTAGGATGGTTTGGTGAATGATTAGTGTATAAGGTATGACATGACCCTGACTCCCGTGAGTCGGCTTAAATATGACTAAAATCAGGAGCCACGCCGGGCCAAGTGAGGTCATTCCTCCGATTGGGCGTACTCCTTCGATATTATATTCTGACCTTGTGATTGATTTGGTGGCCACCCTTGATTTTGATTTGGCAGTATGTTCCAAGGTGAGTGGTAGTAGTTGCTATGCATTACCACCAGTATGGATACGCAAATGGTATATCTACCCTGGCATTTCCTCATGTGCCATGTTCACATACCCTAGCGCGCATTCTATGAGTTTGTTTTGTACCATACCTATGGGGTGCCCTCTGTGTAAACCTCTCGGAGGAGCGTACGGTACTGTATAGACTATGGGAATATATAAAACGTGTTAAGGGGGATATGGGTAATGCCTTAATGCTATTTTAATACTTTTACTTTACGCTGGAAGTATTATAATAGCGTATTGTACTACATAGTAGATAGTTTAACGGATCCTTAGAAGATGTGAATCCCAAACATCTCTTAAGTTACTGCATGCACGTTAGACACCGGATAGGAGATGTCAATCCCCGTAAACATCTCTGACGCCATTCCACTCATATTTATTTACCATTGGTTTAACTTACATAAAATCTTTTAGTTCTGACTCGAATGTTTTTATGATGACCTGAAATTTTAGACATTTAAAATTGGAATATTTAATTGATTTTAAATATTCAGGTGTAGATTTTTAAATTGAATTTCAAATATCACTAATCATTGAATAATTAAAATATCGAATCTTGGTTTTTAATTGTGCTAAAAATAGTTTGAAGGCTTATAAAATTTGTATTAGCAATAATGAAGATAATAGAACTTTTAAAATTGAATTCGAAGATGGTTTGTTTAGTTTTGGAATTATATTGTTTAAATCGATATTTAAAAATAGCCTTCCGAGCCACAGTCTTGGAATTCGACGAAACCAGTTCCATTGGATCCATAATAATGTATTATTATCGGATTTCAAATTTCCTAGCGTTTGGAATTGTGGTGTGATTGTACGATAGGTAAACGCGTTGAAATCTATATGGAAAATTCAATATTATAACTGGATCCAAAAAGCTATCTTCTCCATATGATCGAATTAGGACTCGAAACCTTTTTCCATTGCGTTCGGGATAGGGGTATAACATTATAGACGCCTGGTGGCACACCTCGATAGGAGGTCGAGATCTTAAGTTGCAAATCAAGATGGTTTGAAAATTTGTAATAATATATATACAGATATATTTGATTGATTTGACCAAATTCACATCCACTTCCTTTCTTTCTTTTCATCCGCCACCCTACTACCTACTTTGTTTTCAAAACATCTCCTGCCTTTTCAAACACGTACACTTTCTTGTCCTCTTTATACTTTATAAAACTTGAAACAGCCGAACTTAGTTAAAAAAAC
Source organism: Allium cepa (assembly GCA_030765085.1). Lineage (NCBI taxonomy): Eukaryota > Viridiplantae > Streptophyta > Magnoliopsida > Asparagales > Amaryllidaceae > Allium > Allium cepa. The sequence goes on from CM060943.1 coordinate 295,324,101, forward strand.
AAAATCAAGTAATGGCCGATCTTAGTAGGAAATTAGAAACAAATCGTGCTACCCATTTGTAACGACCCTAGTTTTGAGTTAAATTTGAATTGGTAATTTATTTAAATTTTTGGGAATAAATTTGAATAAATTAGTAATTAATATAATTTTTGGATTAAATTGTGAATTTATTTGATTTTTTTCCAAATAAAATAAGATATTTGTTTATTTAATTATATATATATATATATTGATTTTTAAAATAGAACTTGGATTTGAGATTCAAAATAAATATTGAAAATAAATTGAAATTTTGAATTTGAAATTCAAATATAAATGTTTGAAATATAAATTGGATTTAAAACTATATTTTAAAGTTAATAAGAATTTGTTTTCTAATTTTAATGTACATATAATTTGATAGTTGTATTTTGAATTTAATAGAAATGATTTTCAAAACAATTGTTTAAACTAAAATTCTATAATACATATGTGTGTTGTTATTTATGTATATTCAAGTTGACTTTAAATTGGATTTTCAAATTTAATTTGAATTTGGATTTAGAATTGGAATTCAAAAAGATAAATATTTTAAAATGTTTTGGATTTTAAAATATATGAGTAAGCTTTTATTTGTATATATAATTTGTTTTATTCTATTTTCTTTAAAAAATAATTTATATACATATATATTTAGATAAGTAATTACTAAATAGAAAAGTAAGTATAAAAGCTTTTAATTATCATTTAAAATAAGTAGAAATTACTTAAATTACAAGTGTAATTATATTAGACTTTGTTTTAACAAGTGTTAAATAATAAGTAAAGCTAATGACAAATGTTGAGATGATAAATAAGTGTCATTTTAATATTGATTTTCTTTTATTTTTTATTAAATCACAAAATTAACTTATAATAACATATGCTTCTCATCTTCATTCTTTTTTCTATCCTCTTCAAACCAAAGGCTAAGGAACTTCAGCCTGCAAAATTTCTCAAAAACAAATCATAATCATTCCTTCCTCAAACCTGTAAAACAAAATTTTCAAAATCAGATTCTATAACCTACAAACATCTTCAAACTCAATCAAAATCAAGCCTGCATTCTTGTTCAACCTGAGATAATAAATAGCCTGTTTCATTGTCAAACCTGAGATAATGAAGCAATCTTAGAACCAAAGCAGATTTCACCTTTTTTCAAAGAAGAAGTCATCTCTGTTCTATATTTAAGTCATCTCTGCAAGTTTATAAGTCAAGCAACATTTTTAGCAAACAAGTTCTAAAGTGTTCAAAAGCTATGCCAAATTAAAAAGGCTCTATTCATTTTAACAGGTGAAAAAACCCTCCTCTAAAAACAGTTTTAGGTATTGCATGTGATGACATTATGAGAAAAAAGTTGTGATATGGTTTGCACAAGTTATTTTATCTGGACATATGAATGAGATTGCTTGTTTACTTATGTGAATATCTGTATATATTCATATCCGTGCTCTGCTACTAAGATGTTACGGTCCGAATTTTAGCGTTCGAAAATCGACACCCGCACTTCACTTGTACTCGAATGTCGCAGATTCAACCGTTGAAATCCGACTCGTACCAGAGCTTATAATACATTAAGTATAACAACACAATGAAAGAAATGAATATATCATTGACATACAACAGTTGATTATAACAATGATACAAATGATATCAACATCAAAGATACAAGATAACAGCGGAAAACAACAAAACTAGATGGTCTAGACTTTGAAACCATCGACAGTAGAAAGATAACCATCAATAGAGTCTTTCAAGTGAGAAAGCGGGAAACCAACAAACTGAATCTTTAATGCCAAAACTCCAATGCTCTAAACTCGAACCACCATCATTGCTGAACTTGTAGCAAATCCGATCCATACATCGATTGCCAAACCAAATACTTCAAAAACTATCGAATCTACATCTACTAGCTGATTATCTCAAAACCCAACTCTAGACTGCCCGTGTGGAAAATTGTAGGCAACCAGAGTTTAAGGGAACAATAGACTCCAGGGTCAGTAACGGGACTGGTGTGAGCAAACAAAAACAGTTTAACTTTGAATAAAACAATCAACAAAAGAATTCAAGATTGAAATTCGCAATGCTTTTGGAAAATGAAAGTACCATAAGGCCTCCCACCACACACACAATGCAATCGCACACTTAGGGGAGATTTCTCCTTATAATAGTCCAACATGCTTACTACGCAAAAAAATCATTTTGATATTATTATTAGTGCATAGTGTAGAAAACCTTTGCAAGTATAATATTAATCTTAGCTAGCATACGTACCATTATAGTATGCCTACTATAGCTACCATGTTAGATGGCAGGTTTTACAACTAAAACCGTACTGGGCGCGTATTGGTGATTGGATTTCCAACAAATGGTCAAGCAAAGGAACTTCCTGGACCACATGGGTACGCCTCTAGAGGGACGCCCCGAGAACCTAACCGGATCTCTGCCAACACAAGGCTGGGTTACCTCTGTAACTAGGTAACTACTGACACGAGTATGCCATCTCCCGGTCGTAACCAACCTTTATCTCTGGATTCACCAACAACCACAAAGTAATAAATTTGCAGAAACCACATAGGTTAAGTATCTAGACTCCATACCATGATACAACCTCTATCCAGAAATAAATGAACATACCCTCAGGGGGGGCTACCCCCAAATAACCTTGCTGCATTCTTCCTGTTTCGACCGTTCCAGGTTGTGAGGTTTGACCAAGTCTCGTGCAGAAAGCTACGATTTTCACAAAAGCCATGCTTGGATCAACAAATGATCAGCAACACTCAGCATCACTCAGCATGCCAAATTACCAATTTGGGAATGTATAACTAGTAACCATCAACTACATAACCTCTGGGCTCGTACGTCTCAGAGAAGCGTGTTAAGCTAAGAGAATAAATTCTCCGCTACCAAACAGAAATGTATTTGATAGAAACCAGCTTTACATCTCAAAGTATAACGTCAGGCATACATCTATACAAGTCTATTTCGGGTTTGAACAGAACCGAAGGCACTCCAAAAGAAGCCCTTGCAATTCAGATAATCCCTAATTATGTCCAGACTCCCTATCACAAATGGTAATCAAATCTCTATACCGGGGATCAGTTGGTGTAGAGACATTTGACGGTTATCCTTTCACTTTCGAAAATATCCGATCTTCAAATGCGATCCATAATGTCGTGTCATTATTCGGAATGGGTTATATGACACAAACGTCAAATGCGATTGAGACCGGTCACCTCACGGTGATGAACGAACCTCAATTACCACGTCTTCCCAATCCAGACTCCAAACCCTAGTTAGGCTTCGCCAGACAACACCGATGATCAGAAAACTCTCGAGCCATTTTTCCCATGCTCCCCTATTTCCTCGCCACCTTCAGTAGCAATCCCGCCCCCTCCGAACTCACCGATTATCAGAAAAGACCCAAAACCCCTTTTCTGAACAACCCCAAATATCTCATTTAATTCTAACTTAAAAATTATGATTTAGCTTTTAAAATTCCTAGTTTTCAAAGACAATTCAGACTATATTGGTGAATTCGAGAATCATCATGTTTGAAATTTACCCATTTTCTGATTTCCACTGTAAATTTTAAACTTACAGTATATTTATCAAATATAGTCAATTAAAATTATTTTTTAAAAACAAGAACACATTGTTATTGACATTTTCTTTTTAGAAATCAAAGTCTAATTTTGATTTTTTAGGGAGATGGGAATTATTTTGATGATGATGATTGAGTCTGTAACTAATATTTATATAATGTCAAAATTATGAAGAAAATAGTCTGGATTGAAAATGGTTGCATGCGTAAGCAAAAGGTGAGATCCTCTCACTCAATCAGATTTTTTTCCAGTTTAATTTAAAATAGTTAAATTTAAAATTATTGATTGTGTGCTTTGATGATAAATTATTATCAGTTGTATTGAATTAGGCCCTATGCGCCGTATAATAGCGGATGATATTATATTAAACCCATATACCGTGATATTCCACCTCGAAGTGGAATTGGTATTATATATGTATTTGGAGTGATTGATTTCCTGCATTATATAGCGGATGATATTTTATAAATCCCACATACCATGATATTCTACCTCGAAGTGGAAATAGTATTTAATTGTTGTGCTAACGTCTGTGGATGCAGGGAAACATGTTGGAGGGATCCACTTGGATTCCTTAAAATATTTGAATTAGTTTCAATATTGTGTGTTGATTATTTATAATCTGTGTGTGATTTAATTTGTGATTGAAATCGTTGAAGGCTATAGTTTAGCCGAATATATTTTTAGTATCGTAGGATACCGGAAATAAATAAAATTGGATTTTTAAAATTCAAATTGAAAATTTATAGTAAAATTTATTTTTGAGAATTGCATAAATTTAAAAGAAGGAATTTTAAAAGGATAAAGTTTTATTTTTGAATCCTATTGAATAAAATTCCAAAATATGGAATAAAGGCTTAATAAATAGATTTTGGGTAATATGATGCAAAGGTTGAAGAATTTATTTAAAATACGGATTTTAAATAGTTTGGAAGAAGTAAAGGAATTTATTTTAAAAGAAAATAAATTTGGAAATTTGATTCGGTTTTGGAAAATAAATCTTTGGGAAACCGATTTGAAATTGATTTGGTGTTTAAAAAATAAATTTTGGGAAATCAATTCCAAAATCAATTTGGTGTTTGAAATAAATTTTTCGAAAATCAATTTGAGATTTGATTTGGTGTCTGAAATAAATTTTTAGAAATTAATTTGGAATTTGATTTGGTGTTTGAAAGTGAATATTTGGAAAATGATTTGAAAATTGTATATCAATGGATATTTGAAAATTTAAATTCACAATGGGTAAAACAAGGGGAATTTTTTTTTTAAAAATAAATATTATTTTATTTTTAAAAGTGTGGAACGGAATTTATGGATTTGGAATGTAAATTGAAATAAATCGAGAAGATTTATAAATTGATTTGAATGGACCATTTTGAAATGGAAAGAGAATTCTTCCCTAGAAAGCCGAGTATGTTTTCAATATAGTTTATAAATATAAATTGAAGATGTAACGATGGTTTTAAGGAAGGAATATTTTGGAGAAATTATTTACTTAGGTTAATTTGAAATCTTTAAAGTAAAGATTTATTTTAATTTATTATAGAAGTGATTATTTAAAGTTTTAATTGATATTTGTTTTAGAAAATGGATATTTAAATAGTTGTACCCTATCTACTAATTTTGTTTTAAAATTAGTTTGGACTTGAATTTTTATATGAGTAATATTTTCATAACTAATATTTAAGTAAGTGCTTTAAAATAGTTTTAATATAAATATTTCCAAGTATATACGTTTGGATAAGTAATTTAAATTATTTTAAAGTATTTGGACTCAGTTGATTTTCAGTGGAAATGAATAAATATTTAGGAATATATTCCACATAAGGAAAATGATTTGAATTTTTTTTCAAAAGATTGAAAGGTGAAAAGTGATTTGAAATTTGATTGAGTCTATAACCTTGTAAACTTTGTGAAGTGAATCTTTCTGTTTAAAGATTTGAAAATGGTAATTTGTTAAACCATTTGAAGAAAGGTTTTGGGTAATAAGCTATGACTTAACTGAGATCCCAGTATCCATATGTTTTTAAAATATTGCGCTCATTATTCGGTTTAGCCGGGAGAGGACCTTGTGTCAAATAACCCATTCCGAATAATTATACGACGTTATGGATAGCATTTGAAGACCGGTGGTGAAGACCGGTGGTGAAGACCGGATATTCTCGAAACGAAAACTATTTGTTTTCAAATAGTAACAGCTTTCATATAAAGAAGGATTTCCAATTGGTGTTGAAATATTTCAAATTTGAAATGGTATTGAAATAGTTTTGAAAGCTATGAATGAACCTTTGTGAAAGATGATTGAACCTTGTTTTGAAATTCAAGAGGAATTCATATCTCTTTATTCAAATAAATCTAGGCTCTGATACCAAGTTGTCATAGATTTGTGTTTTTATGTAAAAATCCTTAACTTTAATTCATTTATAAATTTTTATCTTAATCTCTTATATTATTAAAATTTACATTTGTATAGTTTTTACATGATATTTTATGATACTTTTCTTTATAGTTGTACAACTTTTAAAGAAATGATTTAAAATGTAATTATATCCAAATAAATAATCATATATACATATATCTTTTCAATTTAGTTTTATAAATCATTTTTTATCAAATCTTATTTAAATTGGAACTATTATACTTTTAAATAAACATACAAACATACATGCATACATACATACATGCATACATACATACATACATACATACATATATATATATATATATATATATATATATATATATATTAGAAAACAAATTTCTATTAATTTTGAAATAGAGCTTTTCAAATCCAACATATTATTCAAAACATTCATTTATAAATACAAATTGAGAATTTTTTTTAATAAAAAGAGTTACAAGATTTTGTATATCTACACTTTTTCTCTTTCATACATTTCAGTTTCAAACCAGGGAACTAAAAACATAAAGTAAATCAAAAATAAAAACAAACCTGAAAATCAAAGAAGAACCTCTTTCAAAAATTCGAAAGCCTGGAAACCAAAATTAAAGCTAAAAAAACCAAGAAATGGAAATCATCTTAAAAGTAAAACCTGGAAAGCACATAAACATTACCAGATTAAGATAAATCAAGCAAATCCGAAAGCAAGCTTTAGATCAAATAGCAAAAGCTTAAATCTGGAAATCAAAGTCTGGATTCAAGTTTTTCAACCTGGAACTTAAACCAAGGATCAAATGAGATTCAACTCAGTGTAGACCAGATCAGGTTCAGCTCAAACCAAATCAATATTCATCAAGCAACAGACAAAAGTTTCAGATCAAATTTAAAATTCATTTACAGATTTTTCGACATCTTTTCCAAGCTTTGGTTCTCTGTTTTCTGGAATCAGGTGAGAAAATCTTTAAATCCCTATATTTATTCTGGTTTGCATGTGATCTACATTGGATATATGTTGTGAAATGATATTGTTTACAATGAAATTATATTGGAATATATATATCTAAGAAGATATAAATATATAGATACAGGCATATATGCCTGTTCCTATGTTTACAGGCTAGAAACAAGAGTAAAATCAAAATCTCTTTGATCAATCATTTATAAGCTTAGTTGTATAAATAAAAGATGTTTGAAACCACAAGGTAATTGTTTTAAAAAAATGGTTTCCAATAAAACTATTTGGTAATATTATGGAAATTGTTAAATAACAGTAGAAAATAAAAATAGGTCCATAATTACACATCTGGATTTTAAGTTTTAATTATATGAATGGGTTCGTGTTGCAAATCCATGAATTTAGATGTAAGTTTCAAGATTTTTAAGAATGAAATTAGCAAGCAGTTTTGAGTTGATCAGAATTGATGATAATGTTGACTGTCGTCGATCGAAAAGACCAGGTGGGTTGAGATTTCCGTTGAAGGTTTCCTGGGTGATAGGGATACACGGAAAAATGTTAAATAATTTATCTGATGATCAAGGCAGTGGCGTGGGGTAGTTTTAGGGTTTTAGACTGGGTTTTTATCGTGCCGGATTTCGAAGGAACTGCGTCCAAGTCAAGGCGATTTAAGTGATCGGACAAAGGGGAAAAGATTAATGGGTCATCGAGGCACCTTGGGTCAGGACGGCGGAGTCGCTGGTGGTCGGTGACAGTGTCGATTAAAACTGGGTAAGTGGTGTTGTGGTGCATCTCTGGGAGGAACGGCGAGGGGTCGGACGATCAGAATTGTTGGCAATGGGTGGTTCTTCGTTTGGAGTTTGGGGTTCCAGTTGGGATTGAAGCACTTGATTTCGATTCGAGGTAGAACAGTTGAATCTGGATGATGGGAAGGCTTAGAGAATTCATCGGTGATGTGTTGGAGCCTTCGCAGTTGATCGACGTCGCATGGTTCGCCGTGCACGTGCACGGTGCACCTTTGATGTTTGGCGAAGTTTTATGTTTGGGGAAAAACTGTTTTCTCGAGTTGTTCTCGAGTATTTTACTTGTGTGTCTCAAAGAGTGAGGATACGAGTGGCTCGAGTAATTGAGTGTTTTGATTTCCTGTTTTAAGTTTTAAAACTTAACCAAATTTTGAAAAGAAAAAAAAAAGAAAAAGGTTTCTCGAGTCCAGACTCGAGTATAGTTCGGGTTGAACCCGAAGCTGGACTCAAAACATGTTTTAAATAAAAAAATTAAGAAAAAGGTTTTGAAATTTTTAAGGGAATTTGATTTAAAACTCTTATATAAATTTCCTTTATATAAGATAAGTGTTTTATTTACATTAGTTTAAGAGGTTGGTAAAATTGTTTTAATTTTATTAATTTGTAAATATTTTCAAACTTAATTTTTGAATGAAATTTAAAAGTAAGTTTTAAAGTGTAATGTCTTAAATAAACATATTAATGACAATTTAGTCATTAATAAGGAAAATATTTTATCTTAAGTTAATTAAGATTTAATGATTTATGATTCATTTAATGGATAAGGTAATTAAAGAGTAATTAATTAATTTAGTTAACTAATGATTAAGAATAAATAAATTAATAATTAAAGGATTATAAGTTAATTGATTAGAGGTTACTTAATGTGTAATTAAGGATCGTTAATTAGATAAGTTAGGATTATTAATTAATGGTTAGAAACTAATTAATTAAGTAATTAAAGATTTGTTAATAGTTAATGAAGATCATCAACTAGGGATTATTAAATAATTAATTAATGTGATTAATTTTTTCATAATTGATTAAATTAATTAATTAAGGATAATCATTTGTGAAATTGGTTAAGTATAATTACTTAATGAAAGTAATTAAAGGGATTAATTACTCAACATAATTAATTAAATTAATTTGATTTGTTTAAGTTAATTAATTAGTTTAATTAATTTAAGATAATCATTTAATTAATTAGTTTAATTAATGTGATTTGTTTAAGATAATTAATTAAATTAATGTGATTTGTTTAAGTTAATTAATTAGTTTAATTAATGTGATTAGTTTAATTACTTTGTGTAATTTATAAGAAGGATAATTACTCAGTGGGAGTAATTAAGAATTAATTACTTAATGTAATTAATTTAAGAATTAATTGATTAATTAAGGTCAATTAATTAATAATTAAAGGTTAATTGATTAATTAAGGTTAATTAATTATTAATTAAAGGTTAATTGATTTATTAATTAAGGTTAATTAATTAATAATTAAAGGTTATTTGATTTATTAATTAAGGTTAATTAATTAATAATTAAGGTTAATTAATTAATAATTAAAGGTTAATTAATTTATTATCAAAGGATAATTAATTAAAATAGTTTATAATTAATTAATGTTGATTAACGTGGATAAGTAATTAATCTGATGCTTAATTGATCCTATTTATGAATGTTTGGATTTTATTGAATACTGAATTGTTTGATATCTCTGCTGTGTGATGCTTTGTGATATGAATTAAGCTGTGATGAATGTAATTTTTTTGTGATGAATGTATATTATTTATCTGTGAATCTGTAAATGAAGATAAGCGTTATAGGAATATTGTAACGACCCAGAATTTTTGATAACTTAAATTTGAATATTTAATTTATTTTTAATATTAATAAGTGGAATTTTTAAGTCGAATAATTTATTTTTCGAATATTGGATTTAATGGGATAATTAAATCGATTTATTTAATAGTGAAATTCCACAAATAATTAGATATTGGGTTAGATATGATTGAAAATGGTTTGGAAAATTTTGTTATATCATATTAAAGTTATAGAAATATTTTAGAACTTGTAAAATTGAATTTGGAGTTAATTTGTAAAAAATTGAATATTTTAATATTTAATTATCAACTGAAAAATAGCCAATTTTTGAACAGTCTCGGAATTGAACGAAACGAGTTCCATTGGATCCGTAATAATTAGTTATTATCGGATTTCAAATTGCGTAGCAAACGGAGTTGTCGTTTGACCGTGGCAGCTCGAAACGCATCGATATCGTTTTAATTTTAATTCGGCGAGTTAAAATAGCCATTTTTCAAACGGTCTCGGATTTCGACGAAACCAGTTTCATCGGATCCGTAATGTGATATTATTGTAAGATTTCAAATTTCAAGTCGTTTGGATTTATCGTTTGTCCGGTACAAGCCAAAACGCCTAGAAATCGCTTAAATCGTTTTTAATTTAAATCGACTGTTTATTGCCGTATCTCACACATACTTCCGAATTAGCTTACGAAACCTATTCCATTGTGTCCGGAATGCGGAAAAACCTTAGGATCGCCTGTCGGATCGCGTAAATCGGAGTTCGTTTGCATGCGTAGTTAAATTGAGGAAATTCTATAAATAGGCAACTTTTATCACAAAATAAAAATAAAAAAATAATAAACTAGGGCTTAGAGAACCATGGCCGGCCCTAATTACTTCGACGACCAGAAATGTCCCAACTTCCCCTTCAATTATCTTTCGATCCGATAGCCATTTGCAAAAACTTCAAACTACAAAGATGTCAAGCACACCGAGATCTTTCGATCCAACGGTGGAGATCGTTCGAAACAAGGTAGATCATCGGCAAATTGAGGTGGAAGGGGCGGCATTTGGGCACGAATTGCATGGCCATGCCTTGGCCGAGTTCATCAAGGTTATAGCCGTGGGTAGCTAGCTCCAAGGCCTTCGGCATGGCGTCACTTGATCGGTGTATAAGTGGTCGTGGAGGAGGCGATGTGTAACCCTTGGTGCGGTTTGTAGTGGGTTCAAGTGCGTTGTTTTCACGTACTGGAGCAAAGAGAGATGCGCGCACGGAAGATGGATGGGGGGGCCCGCTTGCGTGAGTGAGGTGTTTTTTTTTCTTTTTTCTTTTTTGTTTAAATTTAAAATTCGAATCGTTCAACGTTTAAACTGCGATAACTTTTGCATGCGAGGTCGGATTCGGACGAGATTTTTTGTGTTGGCTTCGTATCGTCGTGCTCTTCATAATGCAACTGGTTTGGAGTCGATTGGAGCACGTGTGAATTTCGGGTAAAATTAAACGTTCGTTTAATTTTATTCGAAACGAACCCGAAAACGGAAACAAAATCAAGGTGAGAACTCCTCACTCAATCGAAAGGTTTTGTTTGAAATTTTAAATAGTTAATGTTGATTGATGATTGCTGATTGATTGTGTTAGTAGATATAGTAGGATATATACTATATATAGCGATATATATATATTGGCATATGTATATATCGGATTTGATTTCCCGCCTCGTATAGCGGATGAGACCCTATTGCGCCGTTATTAAGCGGAATATTTTATAAAATCCCATATACCGCGATATTCCACCTCGAAGTGGAATTGGTATTGTGCTAACGTCTGTGGTTGCAGGGTAACAGGTTGGAGGGATCCAACTGGATTCCTCACATATTTATTTGTTTATGAATATTATGTTGATTGTTGATAATCACATTGTTATATGATGTTATTCCCATGATTGACCATTCGATGTCGTTGCATCATCGGATTCTAATTTTTAAATTAAAAATAACGGTTTTGAATTTAAAAGGGGTTTTAAATCGATTTTTCAAAGAATATGGTTTATTAAAAAATTTTGAATTGATTAAATTTTAAAATAAATAGATGGATAAATCTTTATGTTTTAAAAATTTATATTTTTATAAAATATAACTTAAAAGAAATTTTTAACAATAATAGGTTTTTATAAAATAGTTAAATTTGGTTTTTGGGAAGTTATTATTATTAATGGTTTATATAAAGGATTTTATAAATGGATGTTTTTAAATAAAAATTATTGAAGTTATAGAATAAATTTATAAAGTGTTAAGTTGATGTATAACATGAATTTCACTAGGATTTATAGATTAATAAATGTGAAATTTATAAAACGAACGGTTATTGGAAAAATTTAAGTTTATAAGTTATTAACTTATAGAAATGGATTTGGGCATTAAAAAGGGGAATTTTATAGAAATTGTTAATAAATGAAGATTTCATTAGTTGAAATTATTATAAACCATAAAGAAATCTTGTAAGTGATAAGATTTTAAATTGGTGAAGTTCAAAGGAACGATTTGGTAAATAAATAATATTATAAGTATTTAACTTACAATATGGCTTTTGGGTATGAAACTGGGTTATGTAAATTGCATCGGATTAATAAAGGAATTTATAAAATTGGGGTTTATAATAGAAATGGAATTTATAAACTATGTTTATAAATTTGAAATCCATCAAATTTGATAATTGAAATATGGGAATTTGTTAAGTGGGCTATATTCACTATTTTGAATATTGAATAGATTATTAAATAAAATGGGTTTGTTTTTGGGAAAGGAATGTTTTAAATGGAATTTAAAACGAATTAAAGGTGTTTTAAAATGTATTGAGTATTGAAAACATAGATTTCAACATTGATTGTTGAAATAGACGTTTTCGAGAAACAGAAGGGGATAATTTGTATAGTATTGGATTTATATATCTATTTTTAATTTCAAATCCATATACTAGTGTTTTTGGGTTGTCGTAACGATGTTTTACGCAACATTCGTTTTTAACCCAAATAAATGTGAATAAAGGAATGTTTTCTTAAAGAGAATGGAATAAATACTTAACTGTGATTTAAGTATATGGAATATTTTCAAATCGTTGAAAATAAATAAATTTGTGAATTACTTATTTTTAAAATAGGCATGGGAATGGTTTTCTAATATGAAATGGAACGGTTTTTGTGAATTCACCTTTAAGGTAATTGAAAGCAAATAACTTGAAATCGATTTGGGAATCGTATGCTAGTAGATGCTTGGAATTTAAATCCACTTTGGAATTTATATATATGAAGGGAAATTTGTTTAAAAATAAATGTTGATTTATTTTTAAATATGAAAATATAATTTACGAATTTGGAACATAAGTAAAATAAATCGGTAAAGATTTGTTTGGTGGTTTGAAATTTGTTTCAAAAGGTATATATGGTTAAGGTGATTTGAAATTAGTTTTCAAATGGTTAAGGTGATTTGAAATTGGTTTGCAAATGGTTAATGTAATTTGAAAATTGGTTTTCAAATGGTAAAGGTAAATTGGAAATTGGTTTTTCAATTGGTTAAGTGTGGAAAATTTTATCGTGAAGTGGTTTTGGTAAAACAAATAACTGGGGCAATTATTTGTAAATGGTGTATATATATATATATATCTTGTAAAGATATTTTGGGACTTAATAATTTTGGAAAAATTATTTGGAATCTGATGATGTGGCGCATCTTTATTGATAGTTAAATAACCGACTATCAATATTTACCCTTGGATGGTATTGGTTGTGTTTGTTTGGAATTGAATGCACACTTATTTTTAAAAATATAAGCGCTCGCTATTCGGTTTAGCCGGGAGAGGACCTTTGTGTCATATATCCCATTCCGAATATGCGATACGTCGTTTGGATTGCATTTGAAGACCGGTGTTGAAGACCGGGTATTTGTGAAAACGATAGGATGACTATCGATTGTCTCCGCATCGTTAGCTACGATATGGAGATTTCCTTTGTGATGGGAAATTTTATCGGGATTGTGAATACCCGGATTGCAAGGGCTTCCTTGGAAGTGCCTTCGGTTCTGTTCGAACCCGGAACAGACTTGTATGGTTACGTGTCTGACATTACATTTTGAGAGATAGAGCAGATTTCTTTCAAATACATTTCTGTTGGTGGCGGAGAATTTATTCTCTTAGCTTAACACCCTTCTCTGAGACGTACGAGCTCAGAGGTTATGTAGTTGAAGGTTATCAGCGATATTTCCCAATCTGGTAATGTGGCATGCTGAGTGCTGCTGTGTGATGATCATTGGTTGATCGTTTGGATATGATCATTTGTTTGATCATTTATCTTTGTGATTATTGCTTTGGTCATCTGTGGACCCGAAGCATGGCTTTGTTACACAAAGCGTAGCTTTGTGGACGAGACTTCGTCAGGACCTCACTCCCCGGAAATGGTCGAAACAGGAATATGCGGCAAGGTTATGAGGGTCGCGCCCTTTAGGGTATGTCATTCCCTTCTGGAAAAGGGTGGTATCATGGTATGGAGCCCAGATATTTACTCATGTGGAAACACTATATCTATTTCTGTGTGGTGTTGTTGGTATCGAGCGCTCGGATAAAGGTCCCAAAGGACCGGGGGATGACATATTCGTGTAGTAGTTACCTAGTTACAGAGGTAACCCGGCCTTGTGTTGGCAGAGATCTAACCGTAACGTTAGTTCTCGGGACGTCCCGCCAGAGGCGATCCCATGTGGCAGTAGGAAGTTCCTTAGCCTGACCATTTGTTGGAAATCCATTCATCCAATACGCGCCCTGTACGGTTTTAGTTGTAGAACCTGCCATTTAACATGGCAGCTATAGTAGGCATAGTATCATGGTACCTATGCTGGCTAGGATTTATATTATACTTTCGAAATATTTTCCACTATGCACTAGTAATAATATCAAAGAATTTTTCTCGTAGTAAGCATGTTTGACTATCATAAGGAGAAATCTCCCCCATGTGTGCGTTTGCATTGTGTGTGTGCCGGGAGGCCTTATGGTAGTTTCATTTTCCAAAAAGCATTGCGGATTTCAAAATTTAAATTTTCTTGTTGCTTGTTTAAAGATAAACTGTTTTGAGTTCTCACACCAGTCACATGACTGACCTGGAGTTTATTGTTCCTTTCCTAAACTCTGGGTGCCCACTATTTTCCACACGGGCAGTCTAGAGTTAGGTTGTCAGGTTATTCTGGATTCGGGAGTTGCTGTGCAGATCTGGAGGCGAGCCAGATAGCGTAGTCTATTATCTATTGTATATAGTATTTCTTTCCGCTGTTGTTGTCGTACACTCTGATTGATGTAATGTAATGTGATGTAATGTATAAAATGTATAGTTCTTTGTTTTAATGAATATTCATTTATCTATTATATGTTGTTCCGCTGCGACTGTGAGATTCTGTTATTGTTTCTCGTTCTGTTACTTGTTTTTCTGTTTTCTCTTCTCTTTCTTTTCTTTCTTCTTCTACCTCTTTCTTCTTCTAAAACCCTAACGGTTCGATTTTTCGGCAACGAAAAATCGCGTTCGTTACATTTGGTATCAGAGCATATGGTTAAGCGACAACCTGCTCTGTTGGGTATTACTCATTAGAGATAGAGTCAGCAGTACTCTAGAATGAGTGTGAGTGTAATAATAGATATGAGTGCGTATTTGTTAGTGAGTATAAAATTGTTTTATATTGTGATGATTGGTTTGTTGAGTGGTATATGAACCTTCGTCGGCGCAGCCTCGAAAACTGAATCGAAGGGGTTCCTAAACACTTGAATAGAACAATTCGACACAATATTGCTTTAAATTGGGTAAATGAAATAATTTTACCTTGATTATATTTTGTATATAAAGAAAATAATTTTTTCAAGAATTATTGAAGTGTGTATATAATTGATTGCTTGGTTGTTGTAAATGATATATATATATAAAATAATTAAAAGTTGTTTGAATGAGCTAATAAAAGCAACTATTGTAAAAAGAATAATGGTATAAACCAATGAATCATAAGATGAAATTATAATTAATAATGAGTTACAATTGTAAGATAATCATGTATGTATATAAGAAGAAAAAATTATATAAGTAAAAGGGTTATAAAAGTGATTTATGAATAGAAAGAAAACTTTTTGAAAGAATAATTAGCATTGATTTCACTATTGTCACTGGGAAATAATAAGGGTGATGACTGCAGCATCATCAGTATCATTTTCGAGTTTCTATGTGATGGATTTGCTACAATAATGAATTTAAAATTGAAGTTTTGTTGTAATAAACCAATTTGAAATTAAAATTCAACTTGAAATTGTCAAATATAAGTGAAAAAAGGGGTTTTGAACTTATAATATGAGTTGGAAGTTGAATAATAAGTTGTATAACTTATAGAATGAGAAAATGTAAGTAAAACCAGTTATTGAAGTGGTTAAACAATTAAGTTAAATAAAATGGAATATGAATTTGAATATTGACATGAATTTGACTTAAGTAAAAGTTAAATAGGATTTACTTTAGAATTGAAATCCGAATTGGATTGATAAGTTGAAGCTTAAGTTTATTTGAACAAATGATGTCAAATGGAGTATAACTTAAGTGAAGTTGAATAAAAAATCGATCTTTGCATCAAAGTTAAATAATCAAGTGAATTAAATGATGTAAATAAAGTTGAAATGGAATGCAAGTTAAGTAATGTTGAAAGAATTGATGTTAATATCAAAGTAAATGAATAAAGTGAGTAAATGAAATTGTTAAAAAGATGTGAACTTAAGTTATATAAATGGAATTCAATTTTATTTGTAAAAAGAACTAGCAATTGAGTTAAAGTATGAATTGAATGTTAATCAATAGAATATGAATAAGTTGATATGAAATGATGCATGCAAGTGTAAATTCATTTGAAAATAGTTGAATAATTGAATGAAAATCAATTGAATGTTAAACCAATTGGAATTGAGATAGTCGAACCAAATTGCATTTAAGTAAAATAAATAAAATTTGGTTGTATTGGATGTGCATTGGTTGTTATTTGCTTGTTGGTTGGTTGTATGTAAATTCATTAAGTGTTAATGAAATTGAATTAGTAAAATTTGAAAGCTATGTAATTGAATTCAAATGAAAATTGAAATGCAAAATTGAACGAAAATGAATATGCAACTTTAATAGTAAGCTAAAAGTGGTATAAGAAGCACGTATTGGAAATTTTATAATTGAATTGGCAAATTGGGTTGAATATTATAATTGGATATTATGCTAGCAGGATATACAGGATATAATGGAATTGGGATTTTGGTTATGAAGTTAAATTGAATGACTCGACAAAAAGGTACGTATTTCACTTTTAGTATGAGAATTGATGATTTCTTTCTCTAGCCACTTGGCTTTCTCTTTTCTTTTTGATTCTGAGGGGCCGTAGTGCCATTTTGTAGTCGTACCGATCTAGCCGCGCAAAGGAGACTCTGGCGAAATTTTTCAAAAATTTAGGGAGTTAGAGAAATTTTGAGAAATTTTGAAAGTTTGAAATTTGAATTTAAATTTAAATTTGAATTGTTGAGTAAACAATGTTGTTTGAAACCTATAATTGAAGTTGGAAAGCTAATTGAAATGATAGTAAAACTTTAATAAAAGATTGGTGTTAGAAGGTTGATAAAACTATTAGTTTTGGAAAAATAATAAACGGATTATGAATTATTCTCCTTAACTTGCAATTTCGAGGACGAAATTCTTTTAAGGGGGGAAGATTGTAACGACCCAGAATTTTTGATAACTTAAATTTGAATATTTAATTTATTTTTAATATTAATAAGTGGAATTTTTAAGTCGAATAATTTATTTTTCGAATATTGGATTTAATGGGATAATTAAATCGATTTATTTAATAGTGAAATTCCACAAATAATTAGATATTGGGTTAGATATGATTGAAAATGGTTTGGAAAATTTTGTTATATCATATTAAAGTTATAGAAATATTTTAGAACTTGTAAAATTGAATTTGGAGTTAATTTGTAAAAAATTGAATATTTTAATATTTAATTATCAACTGAAAAATAGCCAATTTTTGAACAGTCTCGGAATTGAACGAAACGAGTTCCATTGGATCCGTAATAATTAGTTATTATCGGATTTCAAATTGCGTAGCAAACGGAGTTGTCGTTTGACCGTGGCAGCTCGAAACGCATCGATATCGTTTTAATTTTAATTCGGCGAGTTAAAATAGCCATTTTTCAAACGGTCTCGGATTTCGACGAAACCAGTTTCATCGGATCCGTAATGTGATATTATTGTAAGATTTCAAATTTCAAGTCGTTTGGATTTATCGTTTGTCCGGTACAAGCCAAAACGCCTAGAAATCGCTTAAATCGTTTTTAATTTAAATCGACTGTTTATTGCCGTATCTCACACATACTTCCGAATTAGCTTACGAAACCTATTCCATTGTGTCCGGAATGCGGAAAAACCTTAGGATCGCCTGTCGGATCGCGTAAATCGGAGTTCGTTTGCATGCGTAGTTAAATTGAGGAAATTCTATAAATAGGCAACTTTTATCACAAAATAAAAATAAAAAAATAATAAACTAGGGCTTAGAGAACCATGGCCGGCCCTAATTACTTCGACGACCAGAAATGTCCCAACTTCCCCTTCAATTATCTTTCGATCCGATAGCCATTTGCAAAAACTTCAAACTACAAAGATGTCAAGCACACCGAGATCTTTCGATCCAACGGTGGAGATCGTTCGAAACAAGGTAGATCATCGGCAAATTGAGGTGGAAGGGGCGGCATTTGGGCACGAATTGCATGGCCATGCCTTGGCCGAGTTCATCAAGGTTATAGCCGTGGGTAGCTAGCTCCAAGGCCTTCGGCATGGCGTCACTTGATCGGTGTATAAGTGGTCGTGGAGGAGGCGATGTGTAACCCTTGGTGCGGTTTGTAGTGGGTTCAAGTGCGTTGTTTTCACGTACTGGAGCAAAGAGAGATGCGCGCACGGAAGATGGATGGGGGGGCCCGCTTGCGTGAGTGAGGTGTTTTTTTTTCTTTTTTCTTTTTTGTTTAAATTTAAAATTCGAATCGTTCAACGTTTAAACTGCGATAACTTTTGCATGCGAGGTCGGATTCGGACGAGATTTTTTGTGTTGGCTTCGTATCGTCGTGCTCTTCATAATGCAACTGGTTTGGAGTCGATTGGAGCACGTGTGAATTTCGGGTAAAATTAAACGTTCGTTTAATTTTATTCGAAACGAACCCGAAAACGGAAACAAAATCAAGGTGAGAACTCCTCACTCAATCGAAAGGTTTTGTTTGAAATTTTAAATAGTTAATGTTGATTGATGATTGCTGATTGATTGTGTTAGTAGATATAGTAGGATATATACTATATATAGCGATATATATATATATTGGCATATGTATATATCGGATTTGATTTCCCGCCTCGTATAGCGGATGAGACCCTATTGCGCCGTTATTAAGCGGAATATTTTATAAAATCCCATATACCGCGATATTCCACCTCGAAGTGGAATTGGTATTGTGCTAACGTCTGTGGTTGCAGGGTAACAGGTTGGAGGGATCCAACTGGATTCCTCACATATTTATTTGTTTATGAATATTATGTTGATTGTTGATAATCACATTGTTATATGATGTTATTCCCATGATTGACCATTCGATGTCGTTGCATCATCGGATTCTAATTTTTAAATTAAAAATAACGGTTTTGAATTTAAAAGGGGTTTTAAATCGATTTTTCAAAGAATATGGTTTATTAAAAAATTTTGAATTGATTAAATTTTAAAATAAATAGATGGATAAATCTTTATGTTTTAAAAATTTATATTTTTATAAAATATAACTTAAAAGAAATTTTTAACAATAATAGGTTTTTATAAAATAGTTAAATTTGGTTTTTGGGAAGTTATTATTATTAATGGTTTATATAAAGGATTTTATAAATGGATGTTTTTAAATAAAAATTATTGAAGTTATAGAATAAATTTATAAAGTGTTAAGTTGATGTATAACATGAATTTCACTAGGATTTATAGATTAATAGATGTGAAATTTATAAAACGAACGGTTATTGGAAAAATTTAAGTTTATAAGTTATTAACTTATAGAAATGGATTTGGGCATTAAAAAGGGGAATTTTATAGAAATTGTTAATAAATGAAGATTTCATTAGTTGAAATTATTATAAACCATAAAGAAATCTTGTAAGTGATAAGATTTTAAATTGGTGAAGTTCAAAGGAACGATTTGGTAAATAAATAATATTATAAGTATTTAACTTACAATATGGCTTTTGGGTATGAAACTGGGTTATGTAAATTGCATCGGATTAATAAAGGAATTTATAAAATTGGGGTTTATAATAGAAATGGAATTTATAAACTATGTTTATAAATTTGAAATCCATCAAATTTGATAATTGAAATATGGGAATTTGTTAAGTGGGCTATATTCACTATTTTGAATATTGAATAGATTATTAAATAAAATGGGTTTGTTTTTGGGAAAGGAATGTTTTAAATGGAATTTAAAACGAATTAAAGGTGTTTTAAAATGTATTGAGTATTGAAAACATAGATTTCAACATTGATTGTTGAAATAGACGTTTTCGAGAAACAGAAGGGGATAATTTGTATAGTATTGGATTTATATATCTATTTTTAATTTCAAATCCATATACTAGTGTTTTTGGGTTGTCGTAACGATGTTTTACGCAACATTCGTTTTTAACCCAAATAAATGTGAATAAAGGAATGTTTTCTTAAAGAGAATGGAATAAATACTTAACTGTGATTTAAGTATATGGAATATTTTCAAATCGTTGAAAATAAATAAATTTGTGAATTACTTATTTTTAAAATAAGCATGGGAATGGTTTTCTAATATGAAATGGAACGGTTTTTGTGAATTCACCTTTAAGGTAATTGAAAGCAAATAACTTGAAATCGATTTGGGAATCGTATGCTAGTAGATGCTTGGAATTTAAATCCACTTTGGAATTTATATATATGAAGGGAAATTTGTTTAAAAATAAATGTTGATTTATTTTTAAATATGAAAATATAATTTACGAATTTGGAACATAAGTAAAATAAATCGGTAAAGATTTGTTTGGTGGTTTGAAATTTGTTTCAAAAGGTATATATGGTTAAGGTGATTTGAAATTAGTTTTCAAATGGTTAAGGTGATTTGAAATTGGTTTGCAAATGGTTAATGTAATTTGAAAATTGGTTTTCAAATGGTAAAGGTAAATTGGAAATTGGTTTTTCAATTGGTTAAGTGTGGAAAATTTTATCGTGAAGTGGTTTTGGTAAAACAAATAACTGGGGCAATTATTTGTAAATGGTGTATATATATATATATATATCTTGTAAAGATATTTTGGGACTTAATAATTTTGGAAAAATTATTTGGAATCTGATGATGTGGCGCATCTTTATTGATAGTTAAATAACCGACTATCAATATTTACCCTTGGATGGTATTGGTTGTGTTTGTTTGGAATTGAATGCACACTTATTTTTAAAAATATAAGCGCTCGCTATTCGGTTTAGCCGGGAGAGGACCTTTGTGTCATATATCCCATTCCGAATATGCGATACGTCGTTTGGATTGCATTTGAAGACCGGTGTTGAAGACCGGGTATTTGTGAAAACGATAGGATGACTATCGATTGTCTCCGCATCGTTAGCTACGATATGGAGATTTCCTTTGTGATGGGAAATTTTATCGGGATTGTGAATACCCGGATTGCAAGGGCTTCCTTGGAAGTGCCTTCGGTTCTGTTCGAACCCGGAACAGACTTGTATGGTTACGTGTCTGACATTACATTTTGAGAGATAGAGCAGATTTCTTTCAAATACATTTCTGTTGGTGGCGGAGAATTTATTCTCTTAGCTTAACACCCTTCTCTGAGACGTACGAGCTCAGAGGTTATGTAGTTGAAGGTTATCAGCGATATTTCCCAATCTGGTAATGTGGCATGCTGAGTGCTGCTGTGTGATGATCATTGGTTGATCGTTTGGATATGATCATTTGTTTGATCATTTATCTTTGTGATTATTGCTTTGGTCATCTGTGGACCCGAAGCATGGCTTTGTTACACAAAGCGTAGCTTTGTGGACGAGACTTCGTCAGGACCTCACTCCCCGGAAATGGTCGAAACAGGAATATGCGGCAAGGTTATGAGGGTCGCGCCCTTTAGGGTATGTCATTCCCTTCTGGAAAAGGGTGGTATCATGGTATGGAGCCCAGATATTTACTCATGTGGAAACACTATATCTATTTCTGTGTGGTGTTGTTGGTATCGAGCGCTCGGATAAAGGTCCCAAAGGACCGGGGGATGACATATTCGTGTAGTAGTTACCTAGTTACAGAGGTAACCCGGCCTTGTGTTGGCAGAGATCTAACCGTAACGTTAGTTCTCGGGACGTCCCGCCAGAGGCGATCCCATGTGGCAGTAGGAAGTTCCTTAGCCTGACCATTTGTTGGAAATCCATTCATCCAATACGCGCCCTGTACGGTTTTAGTTGTAGAACCTGCCATTTAACATGGCAGCTATAGTAGGCATAGTATCATGGTACCTATGCTGGCTAGGATTTATATTATACTTTCGAAATATTTTCCACTATGCACTAGTAATAATATCAAAGAATTTTTCTCGTAGTAAGCATGTTTGACTATCATAAGGAGAAATCTCCCCCATGTGTGCGTTTGCATTGTGTGTGTGCCGGGAGGCCTTATGGTAGTTTCATTTTCCAAAAAGCATTGCGGATTTCAAAATTTAAATTTTCTTGTTGCTTGTTTAAAGATAAACTGTTTTGAGTTCTCACACCAGTCACATGACTGACCTGGAGTTTATTGTTCCTTTCCTAAACTCTGGGTGCCCACTATTTTCCACACGGGCAGTCTAGAGTTAGGTTGTCAGGTTATTCTGGATTCGGGAGTTGCTGTGCAGATCTGGAGGCGAGCCAGATAGCGTAGTCTATTATCTATTGTATATAGTATTTCTTTCCGCTGTTGTTGTCGTACACTCTGATTGATGTAATGTAATGTGATGTAATGTATAAAATGTATAGTTCTTTGTTTTAATGAATATTCATTTATCTATTATATGTTGTTCCGCTGCGACTGTGAGATTCTGTTATTGTTTCTCGTTCTGTTACTTGTTTTTCTGTTTTCTCTTCTCTTTCTTTTCTTTCTTCTTCTACCTCTTTCTTCTTCTAAAACCCTAACGGTTCGATTTTTCGGCAACGAAAAATCGCGTTCGTTACAAATATACCGCTTATCGATATTGATGTCTATGATGATTGGTGATATTGCACTATTGTGTAAAACCCCTGGACTACACTATACACACACAAATATGGATTACACGAAGAAATCGGTTAAGTCACAGATATTTTGAAATCTAAATATTATTTTTCGAAAGTTGAATTTTGAATTTAAATGGTTTTGGAAATGGATTTGGGTTAAATATGAAAAGCTTTTGAAAAGGAGTTTTGAAGATAAAAGTTATTTGGAATAACTTGATATAGTTTTGAAATTTAAATAATTTGATTTAAATTTGAATTCAAGATTTGAAATTGAATTCTATGTTTAGAAATTATGGTTTAAAAAGGTATACAAGTTATAAACGTGTTTATATAGGTTTTAAACCATTTTAAAAATATCGGTTTGGGAATTTAAATTCAACCTAAGTTTTATACTTGAAGGGCTTTTACTCGTGCAAATGTAATCGGATTTTTCCAAAACTAAAACTAATTGTTTCAAATGATAAAGCTTTCATATAAAGAAAGGATTTTCAATTTGTATTAAAAGATTTCAAGTTTGAAATGGAATTGAAATAGTTGTAAAAGCTATGAATCAATTTTTGTGTAAGACTGGTGAACTTTGTGAAGTTAATCTTTTTGTTTAAAAAGATTTAAAATGGTAATTTGTTTAAACCATTTGTTTGGATAATAAGTTGTGACTTAATTGAGATTCCATTATCCATATGGTTTTTGAATATTGCGCTCATTATTTGGTTTAGCCGGGAGAGGACCTTTGTGTCATATAACCCATTCCGAATAATAATACAACGTTATGGATCCCATTCGAAGACCGGTGGTGAAGACCGGATATTTTCGAAAGCGAAAGGATAACCCGTCAAATGTCTCTACACCGACTGGTCTTCGGTATTGAGATTTGATCACCCTTTGTAATGGGGAGTCTGGATGTGATTAGAGATTATCCGGATTGCAAGGGCTTCTTTTGAAGTGCCTTCAGTTCTGTTCGAACCCGAAACAGACTTGTATGGATGTATGTCTGACGTTACACTTTGAGATGTAAAGCTGGTTTCTATCAAATACATTTCTGTTTGGTGGTGGAGAATTTATTCTCTTAGCTTAACACCCTTCTTTGAGACGTACGAGCTCAGAGGCTAGGTAGTTAATGATTACAAGTAATACATTCCCAATTTGGTAATATGGCATGCTGAGTGCTGCTGATTATTTGTTGATCGAAGCATGGCTTTTGTGAAAAGCGTAGCTTTATGGACGAGACTTCGTCGAACCTCACAACCCGTAATGGTCGAAACAGGAAGAATGCAGCAAGGTAATTTGGGGGTAGCGCCCCCTGAGGCTATGTTCATTTCCTTCTGGATAGAGGTGGTATCATGGTATGGAGTCCAGATACTTAACCTATGTAGTCGCTGCAAATTTATTACTTTGTGGTTGTTGGTGAATTCAGGGATAAAGGTTGGTTATGACCGGGGGATGGCATACTCATGTCAGTAGCAACCGAGTTACAGAGGTAACCCGGCCTTGTGTTGGCAGAGATCCGGTTAGGTTCTCGGGGCGTCCCTCCAAAGGCGTACCCATGTGGCCTAGGAAGTTCCTTTGCTTGACCATTTGTTGGAAATCCAATCACCAATACACGCCCAATACGGTTTTAGTTGTAAAACCTGCCATCTAACATGGTAGCTATAGTAGGCATACTATAATGGTACGTACGCTAGCTAAGATTAATATTATACTTGCAAAGGTTTTCTGCACTATGCACTAATAATAATATCAAAAGGATTTTTTTGCGTAGTAAGCATGATTGACTATCATAAGGAGAAATCTCCCCCAAGTGTGCGATTGCATTGTGTGTGTACCGGGAGGCCTTATGGTAGTTTCATTTTCCAAAAGCATTGCGGATTTCAATCTTAAATTCTTCTGTTGATTGTTTTATTCAAAGTTAAACTGTTTTTGTTTGCTCATACCAGTCCCATAACTGACCCGGAGTTTATTATTCCCTTCCTAAACTCTAAGTACCTATAATTTTCCACACGGGCAGTCTAGAGTTGGGTTTTCAGATAATCAACTTGTAGATTCGATAGTTTTTGAAGTCTTTGGTTTGGCAAACGATGCATGGATCAGATTTGCTACAAGTTCAGCGATGATGGTGGTTCGATTTTGGAGCATTGGAGCTTTGGCATTGAAGATTCAGTTTGTTGGTTTCCTGCTTTCTCACTTGAAAGACTCTATTGATGGTTATCTTTCTACTGTCGATGGTTGCAAAGTCTAGACCATCTAGTTATATTATTTTCCGCTGTTATCTTGTATCTCTGATGTTGATATCATTTGTATCATTGTTGTAATCAACTGTTGTATGTCAATGATATATTCATTTCTTCCACTGTGTTGTTATACTTAATGTGTTATAAGCTCTGGCACGAGTCGAATTTCAACGGTTGAATCTACGACATTCGAGTACAAGTGAAGTACGGGTGTCGATTTTCGAACGTTGAAATTCGGACCGTGACACCTTTTCTCTTCAGTTTGATTTCTAGAAAAAAAGAAAAGAGATGAATGACGAAATGAATAAATCGCAAGCTTGTTTTCGAGCTGCATTAAATCGCGGTCGCGAAGATGGGATCAATGCACGCGTGGCAGCCATGGTTCGAGAGAGAGGCGCTTGTATGCGGGTTGAAGTTCATCGTGGGTTGCAATTTTAACTCGACTATGGCTGCTTGATTCTGGGTTTGTTCGAATGTGAGAGAGGTGGGTTTTCTCGAGCTATGTGAAGTCGGAGGTGGTGGTGCTTGCGGCGTGTGGTGGCTGATGAGTTCGACGAGGTGCAGCAGCGTTGTTCTGGAAAGATCAACGTCGTTTGGGTGAAGGCAGGTTCGATCGGGGGTGGCTACGATGGAAGGGAGTTCAGTAAGGTATTTGCCGTTTTCTTTATTTTATTTTAAAATTTTAGTAACCTATAAATATATACATATTATACGGAGAAGGGAAATTGTATATTCTCTGTTAGATAAATATATGCAGATATTTTTTTTCGACTTACATACATATATATATACATATAGAAGAAGCAGAAAGAAATTACGGCAAGGGTTGAAAAAAGTTTGTTTAAAAATTAAATCGGCTTTGTATATGTATATGTATATATAAAACAACAAGATGTATTACTCCACTTATAGGTACGAACCGCGTTTGATACATATATGGATTTAAGAAAAATATACTTTAACTTACCGATCAATTTCAATGTATGTATATATATTGGTGATTAACTTATGTTATTAACTTATTAAATTATTTTAGTTACTAAAGATTATTTAAAAGGAAAGTTAGTTTAAAATCAAATTATTAGTTTAAAATAAAATCATTGGTTAATTAAATTTATCAAATGGAAATTTAATTGTTCGATTGGTTCGAATATTAATAAAATCATCTAATGTCTGTACAAGGTCTAAATCGTGGTGAACCAAGCTGGTGTGGATTGGATTGCAAATTAAAAGTCAAAGGTGAGTTAATCTCACTCACATCTGGATTATCAGTTAATTTAAATAGTTAAAATTTAAATTATTGGTTTATTGTTTGAATTGATGATTTCTTATCAGTCTGGATGTGATATTATATATAGTAGTATATATATTGGAGTGATTGATATTCCCGCATTATATAGCGGATGACCCTATATACCGCGATAGCCCCCTCGAAGTAGGATCGGTATTATTATATTGTGCTAACATCTATAGATGCAAGGAAACAGGTTGGAGGGATCCATCTGGATTCCTCAAATTATTGAAATTTGTTTCATAGTCTGTGATATGATTGATTGATTATCTATGATAGATATTATTTGAAATGCGAAAGTATTGAATGCTATCGATTTTGCTAAACATATTTTGGGTATTGAAGATATGAAAAATAAAAGATTTTATTACTTTGAAAAGAGATATAAAGGGAGAAATTTTAAGCAAAATAATTTATAGATAAATTAAAAGAATGAATTTGGAAAAGAATAAAAAGTTTGATTTTAAATTCTATTAAATAAGTTCTAGGTATGAAAACACAGAGATTTCAAATAAATGAAATTAAAAGAGTTTTCGGAGACTTAAGTTATATTGCCTAAGAATTGAAGGATTTTTATTTTTAAGATTTAAAATTATTTGGGAAGAAATAAAAAAGGAAATTTTGAATAAAGTATGAAATGGATATATTTAAGTTTAAAATAAGATTTTGAATCATAAAGTGAATATGGAATTGATGGTTTTGGAATAAATTTGGGTAAGTGAAGGAAAATAAAATGGAGTTAGTTTTGAAAATCGATTTAAAAACCGACTAATGTTGGAATTGGGATTAAAGGAGAATGAGATTATGAAATTTACAAACGGGGTTTATAAATAAAGTGAAATATTTATCAGTGGATAATTTGGAAGTATAAATTCATGGTGGGAACTTATAAGGAAATGATGATTTGTTTAAAAATAAATAGTGGTTTATTTTTAAAAGAGTGGAAAAAAAATTTATGGGTTTGGGACGTAAATTAAACCAAAATAAATCTTATAAATGGTTAGACGGGTTATGTTAAAATGGAAGGTGTATTTCCTGAAAAGCTAAGTATATTTTTCAAAGGAAGATTTTTGGGTATAACTTAAAGGATTTAAAGTTGTTTAAAGGAGTGTTTTTAGAGAAATTTATTTATTTTAAATTGTTATAATTTTAAGTAAATATTTATTTAAATTTATTATAGTAATAATTATTTTAAAAGGTTAAATTAGTATTATGATTTAAAAGATAATTATTAAATATTTATACTTTATACAATAAGTTTATTTTAAAAATAGTTTGTGGCTAAAGTTTTACTTGGAAAATTATTGTAGAATTTCATAACTATTGTTTTGAGTGAAGTGATTTAAGTAGTTTTATTTCAAAGGTTTTAAGTGTATGTTTTTGGGAAAAGTGATCTAGATTATTAAAATCTAAATTTAATAAGACTTGGAGATTACAGTGGAAATAAAATAATTGGTTGAACTGATTGTTTATTTGATAGTTAAATAACCGACTATCAAATCTGGACCCAAATATAACTTTGGAAATATCTAGAAGAGGTATGGGAATTATATGGTACAGTTACCATGTGAGGTGCTTACTGTACGTATAAACTCGTTTGTTCTTCTAGGATGTTTATAAGGAAATCAGTCCACTAATGGTTAGGAGGTGATCTCCGATCTTATTCTCATATGTGTATTTTCTAAAGAATCGGGGTTGAGTTTACTGGGAAATAGCGAACAATGTTTCAAAGAGACCGGGATTGGATTATGATCCAAAATCCATTTCGTTCCAACGAGTATGTGTTCGAAAGGAAGACAAGAGTTTGGAGTCGAAGATGGAGCAGTGAAGTGCAAGGGCTAATCGCTTCTAATCCTGAGGGTGATTCCAAAATGGAAGTAGTAGGAGTAGTGCCTTCAGTTCCGTTCAGACCGAGAAAGGACTTGTATGGATGAATGCTATCAAAACATCGTCAGGAGGATGGTGAGCATTCTAAGTGAATGTGTTCTAAAAGGTAATGCTTAGCATCGACCCTCATCAATCAGGAATGATTGGAAATCAGTGGACATGAAGCAAGGCTAAGTGGATAGCACCCAATTAGGGTAAGGTCATCCTTGTCAAGATGTCCCTTTTATTCGGCTGTGTGGGGTGTTGCTGATCCCAACTGCGCGGTGATCTTATTCGGACAATCCAGTAAGGGGTAGCTTCGGCCTTGTGTTACAGAGGATCGGGAGGGGTCCTCAGTATGCTGATCTAGACCTGGTACTGTGACAGGGAGTATCCCAGTGCCTAGTCATTAGTTGGAAATCCATTCTCCCTACGTGCCCTTTACGGTTTTGATTGTAGAACCTAGTATGCTAGAATTTAATGAATGTAACAATTTTGTCTATTTGAATAAGTATTTGTATTTAGCCACTATTATAATATCAGAGGATTTTATAAGAACTGTTTTGGTTATCGTAAGGTAAAAACCCGACATGTTTATTTGTGGCGTGGTCTTACGAGATACCTTTGATTTCAAAGGATTTTGAAACTTTAATAATTCAATTTAGTGGGTTTTCTCACGCTGGTTTTCTAGACTGACTCGGGTGTTATTTTACTATAATGCTCGGGTCAGACTGAGTACTATAAGATACAGGATAGGATGTCGTGGAGCCCAGAAAACAAACTGGATGGAGAGACATATCACACGTACTTGATGTATATTCCGTGGAGCAGTATAGCTATATAGTCAGCTTTTGTGAGGACAAGCTAACATAACTGTCCAATATTTTTCTATTGATTGTGTTGTACTCTGATGATGTAATGTATAAAACAGATATAGTTCTTTCTGTATAAGATCAGTCATTTATCTATTATATATTATTCCGCTGCGTTTGTGAGATTCTGATGTTGTTTTCTATTTCTTATTCTACCTCTTTCTTCTTTAACCCTAGTGGTTCGTATTTCCATCCACTTTGAGTTGAACCGTTGGAGAATATTGTCGGCTCAAAGGGGTACGCATTTGCGGGCTGTTACAGTTGGTATCAGAGCAGAAGGTTAAGCGAGAACCTTGGCTCTGGTAGGGATTATTCTATAGAGATAGAGTCAGTAGTACTTTAAAATGAGTTTGAGTGTATTAATAGATATGAGCGCGTATTTGTTAGTGAATATAGTTGTTTTATATTGGGTCGACTTATCGGTTGAGTGTTTATAAATTCTGGTCGGTGCAGTCTGGACAACTGTATCGATAGGGATTTCTAAACTCCTAAACTAGGCAAACCGACATAGTATTGTTTTCAAAAGTGGGTAAATGAAATAATTTTTCCCAAATTATTTTTGTATATAAAAGAAATAATTTTTGTAAATTATTGTAGTTATATATGGTTGCTGGGTTGCTAGGAAATGATAATATTCGATTATTATCTTTGTTGTGTGGAAATTGAATAAGAAATTGAAATCATAACTAAAAGCTAAGAAATAAATTCATATACAAAATGGGATTCATAAATGTGAATTATAAATTTGATTTATAATTTGAAATAAAATTCCAGAGTAATATTGGAATACAGAATGGAAGATTTGGAATTCAAAATTAATTTCCTTTGAGTTTGAAAATGATTTTCAAAGGCTTTGGGATATAATAGTGATATTATTTCAAAAATATTTTTGAATTGAATTTGGAATCTAGTGAGATTTTGAATTTAAAAATATTTGGATGGGTTTTAAAGAGATAAAAGCACTGAACTCTTTTCGATCGTTGGAAAATAACTCCGATGATGATCGCGACATCATTTGTGTTCATTTTTGAGTTTTCAAAAGGGGAATTGCTGCCTGGAGATTTTGAATTGGAGTTGTTTGCAAAAATGGGTTGGATTTTAAAATTCAAAGGATAATTTGATATGCAAATGAATCTAAGTAAGCTGAATGAAATGGTCATTAAAATAAAAATTTATCAAGTCTGAAATAAATTTGTGAATGAACAAATGAATTTGCATTTGTAAGTAAATGAAATTGAAACTGGATATTGGAATTAAATTTGAATTGTGTGAATTGAGAAGTTAGTCAAGTTGGACTAAATAAAACAAATGATTGAAAAGAAAGTTAGTAAGTAAACTAATTGATTTAGGTGGGCAAACAAATGAATTGAAATTGAATATTGGAAGACACCTAATTTAAATTTTGTAAAGTAAAGTGAAGTTGTAGAATTAATTTGAAGTGGACTAAAAATAATTAAAGTTTGAAAATAAAATTCATTGAGATTTAAAATAAATTAGTAAGTGGAACTGATTAAAGAAATGATTAATTATGGTTTGAGATGAGATGAATAGAATTCAATATTTTAAAATGAAAGGTGAATTGAGTTCATATGGAACGGGATACCCAATTTGAATAAAAGTATGTAAACCAAAGTTGTAATATGAATATAAATATAAATATTTAAATGTGTAAAATATTTAAACTGAACTTAATAAGTTGTGGTGAAATTCTTGAGTAAAATTTGGTACCGTGAAAATGTACTAAGTTAATAATTGAATGACGATTAAATTGGAAGTTGTGAAATGGGAAAATTGTGAACAAGTGGATAGAAATAAAAATGAATGTGAATAAAAAAATTGATTTAGATAATAATCAATGGAGATAAATACGTAGGATGTACGCATATTATTCTATTCTCATAATGATTTGATCCAGATTCGAGCATAGAATTTCGAGATGGTGATATCGATCCGAGTTGGGATTTTTCACTCGACTTCAACGGTGAACCTTAGATATAGGTTTTTGATTGATTCTGAAAATTCTCTATCATAGTACGACTATGCAAGGAGGATGACCGTTTCTGATCAAGAAACCAGATCTAAGTCCGCACTAGGAAGTCGGGTGAACGATACTAGTTGGAAATGAAATTGTGTGATCGAGTGAGCGATCGGATTTGATATTGCGTATGGATGATATATGTACATCATACGGGCTTAAGTAACACAAATATTGAGATTTTGAAAGGAAATGAATATAATGATTTTGAATTCTATGATTGGATATTATTGCTAAATAAGATACATGTGTTTTGAAAGGAAAGGAAATTGGTGTCTTTGATTTCAGAAGATAAATTAGAATTTGCCAGACAAAAAGGTATGTATTTAAATTGGCATATGAAATTTGAAGGTTTTCTGATCTAGCTACTTGGTACTTTGTTTTCTTTTGGAATTTGGGGGTCCGTAGAGGCATTTTGTAGTTGTACCGTACTAGCCGCGCAAAGAAAACTCTGGCGAAATTTTTCGAAAATTTAGGGAGTTAGAAAATTTTGAGAAAATTTTGATAAGTTTAAAAAGTTGGTTTAAACTACAATTTGAATTATCAAGGGAATTATATTATTTTTAACAGATGGAAGAGTTTGGGAAATTAGTAAGGGTGATAATATGACTTTAATAAAAGATTGTTTTAGGGAGTCGTTGAAAAACTATTTGATTTTGGGAAAAAGTTAATGAATTCTGGAAAATTCCTCTTAACTAGTAATTTTAGGGATGAAATTCTTTTAAGGAGGAGAAATGCGACGATCTAGAATTTTAGACATTTAAAATTGGAATATTTAATTGATTTTAAATATTCAGGTGTAGATTTTTAAATTGAATTTCAAATATCACTAATTATTAAATAATTAAAATATTGAATCTTGGTTTTTAAGCATGTTAAAAAATAGTTTAAAGGCTTATAAAATTTATATTAATAATACTGAAGATAATACAAATTTTAAAATTGAATTCAAACATGGTTTGTTCAGTTTTGGAATTATATTGTTTAAATCGATATTTAAAAATAGCCTTTCGATCCACAGTCTTGGAATTCGACGAAACCAGTTCCATTAGATTCCTTATAATATATTATTATCGGGTTTTAAATTTCGTAGCGTTTGAAGTTGTCGTGTGATTGTACGATAGGTAAACGCGCTGAAATCTATATAGAAAATGCAATATAATAACTGGATCCAAAAAGCTATCTTCTCCATGCGATCGAATTATGACTCGAAACCTTTTTCCATTACATTCGAGATAGGGGTATAACATTATAGACGCCTAGCGACACGCCTTGATAGGAGGTCGAGATCTTAAGTTGCGAATCAAGACAGTTTGAAAATTTCTAATAATATATATGCATAATATATTTGATTGATTTGACCAAATTCACATCCACTTCCTTTCTTTCTTTTCTTCAGCCACCCTACTACCTACTTTGTTTTCAAACATGTCTCCTGCCTTTTCAAATATTTACACTTCTTGTCCCCTTTATACTTTATAAAACTTGAAACAGCCGAATTCAGTTAAAAAAAAAATCAAGTAACGGCCAATCTTAGTAGGAAATTGGAAACAAAATCGCGCTACCCTTTTTTCTTTAGTTTGATTTCTAAAAAAAAGAAAAGAGATGAATGATGAAATGAAGAAATCGCGAGCCCGTTTTCGAGCTACCTTGAATCACGGTCGCTATGATGGGATCGATGCATGCGCGACAGCCATTGTTCGAGAGAGATGCACCTGTATGCGAGTTGAAGTTCATCGTGGGTCGCAATTTTAACTCGACTAAGGCTGCCTGACTCTGGGGTTGTTCGAACGTGAGAGAGGTGGGTTTTCTCGAGCTACGGGAGGTCGGAGGTGGCGGGGTTTGCTGCGTGTGGCGGCTGAAGGGTTCGACGAGGTGCGGCAGCGTCGTTCTGGAAAGATCGACATCGATTGGGTGAAGGCCGGGTCTGTCCGGGGTGGCTGCGATGGAAGGGAGTTCGGTGAGGTATTTGCCGTTTTCTTTATTTTATTTTAAAATTTTAGTAACCTTTAAATATATACATATTATACAGAGAAGGGAAATTGTATATTCTCTGTTAGATAAATATATGCAGATATTTTTTTTTCAACTTACATACATATAGAAGAAGGAGAAAGAAAATACGGCAAGGGTTGAAAACAGTTTGTTTAAAAATTTAATCGGCTATGTATATGTATATGTATATATAAAACAACAAGATGTATTACCTTACTTATAGATACTAACCAGTTTGATACATATATGGATTTAAGAAAAATGTACTTTAACTTACCGATCAATTTCAATGTATGTATATATATTGGCGATTAACTTGTTTTATTAACTTATTAAATTATTTTAGTTACTAAAGATTATTTAAAAGGAAAATTAGTTTAAAATCAAATTATTAGTTTAAAATAAAATCATTGATTATTAAATTTACCAAATGGAAATTTAAGTGTTTGATTGGTTCGAATATTAATAAAATCATCTAATGTCTGTACAAGGTCTAAATCATGGTGAAGCAAGCCGGTGTGGATCAGATTGCAAGTTAAAAGTCAAATGTGATTTAATCTCACTCACATCTGGATTATCAGTTAATTTAAATAGTTAAAATTTAAATTATTGGTTAATTTCTTGAATTGATGATTCATTATCAGTCTGGATGTAATATTATATATAATATTATATATTAGAGTGATTGATATTCCCGCATTGTATAGCAGATGAGACCCTATGCACCCCACATAATAGCGGA
This sequence comes from Allium cepa, assembly GCA_030765085.1. NCBI lineage: Eukaryota > Viridiplantae > Streptophyta > Magnoliopsida > Asparagales > Amaryllidaceae > Allium > Allium cepa. The sequence goes on from CM060943.1 coordinate 295,358,040, forward strand.
TGACCCTATATACCATGATATCCGCCTCGAAGTGGGATTGGTATTATTATATTGTGCTAACATCTATGGATGCAGGGAAACAGGTTGGAGGCATCCGACTAGATTCCTCAAATTATAGAAATTTGTTTCATAGTATGTGATATGATTGATTGATTATCTTTGATAGATATTATTTGAATTTTGAAAGTATTGAATGCTATGGATTTTGCTAAACATATTTTGGGTATTGAAGATATGAAAAATATAAAAGATTTGATTTTGAAGAGATATAAAGAGAGAAATTTTAAGTAAAATAATTTTAGATAAATTAAAAGAATGAATTTGGAAAAGAATAAAAGTTTGATTTTAAATTCTATTAAATAAATTTTGGGTATGGAAAAAAATAGAGATTTTAAATAAATGAAATTAAAAGAGTTTTGGAGACTTAAGTGATATTGCTTAAGAATTGAAGGATTTTTATATTTTAAGATTTAAAATGATTTTAGAAGAAATAAAAAAGGAAATTTTTAATAAAGTATGAAATGGATATTTCATTTTAAAATAAGATTTTGAATCATAAAGTGAATATGGAATTAATGGTTTTGGAATAAATTTGGGTAAGTAAAGGAATTTATTTTAAAATGGAGTTAGTTTTGAAAATCGATTTAAAAACCGACTAAGTGTTGAAACTGGGATTAAAGGAGAATGAGATTATGAAATTTACAAAGGAGGTTTATAAATAAAGTGAAATATTTATTAGTAGATAATTTGGAAGTATAAATTCATAGTGGGAATTTATATGGAAAGGATTATTTGTTTAAAATAAATAGTGGTTTATTTTTAAAAGAGCAGAAAAGAAATTTACGGGTTTTGGACGTAAATTAAACCAAAATAAATCGAGAAGGATTTATAAGTGGTTAGATGGGTTATGTTAGAATGGAAGGTGTATTTCCTGAAAAGCTAAGTATATTTTTCAAAGGAAGATTTCTAAGTATAACTTAAAGGATTTAAAATTGTTTAAAGGAGTGTTTTTAGAGAAATTTATTTATTTTAAATTGTTAGAATTTTATGTAAATATTTATTTGAATTTATTATAGTAATAATTATTTTAAAAGGTTAAATTAGTATTGTGATTTAAAAGATAATTAATAAATACTTATACATTATATAATAATTTTATTTTAAAAATAGTTTGTGGCTAAAGTTTTACGTGGAAATTATTATAGAATTTCATAACTATTATTTTGAGTAAAGTGATTTAGTAGTTTTATTTCAAAGGTTTTAAGTGTATGTTTTTCGGAAAAAAGATCAAAATTATTAAAATCTAATTTTAATAAGACTTGGAGATTTCAGTAGAAATAAAATAATTGGTTGAATTGATTGTTTATTTGATAGTTAAATAACCGTCTATTAAATCTGGACCCAAATATAGCTTTGGAAATATCTAGAAGAGGTATGGGAATTATATGGTACAGTTACCGTGTGAGATGCTATACTGTACATATAAACTCGTTCGTTCTTCTAGGACGTTTATAAGGAAATCCATCCACTAAGGTTAGGAGGTGATCTTCGATCTTATTCTCGTCTATGTATTTTCTAAAGAACCGGGGTTGAGTTTACCAAGAAATAGCGAACGTTGTTTCAAAGAGACTAGGATCGGATTATGATCCGAAAACCACTTCATTCCAACAAGTACGTTTTTGAAAGGAAGACAAGAGTTTGGAGTCGAAGATGGAGCAGTGAAATGCAAGGGCTAATCGCTACTAATCCTGAGGGTGATTCCAAAATGGATGTAGTAGGAGTAGTGCCTTTGGCTCCATTCGGACCGGGAATAGACTTGTATGGATGAATGCTATTAGAACATCGTCAGTAGGTTGGTGATCATTCTAAGTGAATGTGTTCTAAAAGGTAACGCTTAGCCTCGAGCCTCATCAACCGGAAATGACTGAAAATCAGGGAATATGCAACAAGGCTAAGTGGGTAGCACCCAAATAGGGTAAGGTCATCCTTGTCTGGATGTCCCTTTTTATTCGGCTGTGTGGGGCGGTTGCTGATCCCAGCCGTGGGATGATCTTATTTAGACTATCCAGTAAGGGGTAGCTCCGGTCTTGTCTTGCAGGGGATCGGGAGGGGTCCTTGGTATGCTGATCTAGACCAGGTACTGTGACATGTGGCACCCCAGTGCCTAGTCATTAGTTGGAAATCCATTCTCCCTACGTGCCCTTTATGGTTTTGATTGTAGAGACTAGTATGCTGGAATTTGATGAATGTAACAATTTCGGCTATTTGAATAAGTATTTGAACTTAGACACTATTATAATACCAGAGAATTTTATAAGATCTGTTTTGGTTATCGTAAGGTGAAAACCCGACATGTTTATTTGTGGCGTGGTCTTACGAGGTACCTATGATTTCAAAGGATTTTGAAACTTTACTAATTCAATTGAGTGTGTTTTCTCATGTTGATTTTCCAGACTGACTCGGGTGTTATTTTACTATAATTCTTGGGTCAGACCGAGTATTATAGGATATAAGATAGGATGCTATGGAGCTCAGGAAACGAGCTGGATGGAGAAACATATCACACGTACTTGATGTATATTCTGCTGTACAGTATAGCTATATAGTCAGCTTTTGTGAGGACAAGTTAATATAACTGTCCACTATTTTGCTACTGATTGTGCTGTACTCTAATGATGTGATGTATAAAACAGATATATGTCTTTCCGTATAAAGATCAGTCATTTATTTATTATATATTGTTCTATTGCGTTTGTGAGATTGTGATGTTGTTTTCTATTTCTTCTTCTACATCTTTCTTCTTTAACCCTAATGGTTCGTATTTTTGTCCACTTTGAGTTGAACTGTTGGAGAATATTATCGGCTCAAAGGGGCACGCTTTTGCGGGCTGTTATAGTTTTGTTGTTTCAATTCGCTCGGGTCAGCCTGAGCATTTTAGGATTTGAAGACCTTATTTTCGGAGGACGAAGACAAGGATTTGTACAATTATTATTTACTATAATTAATTCACTGTATCATGTATTTCGTTGCATTATTTATTTATTTCTGATATGTGTAGCTCTGATTCTGTGTTGTATAAAATAATCAAATGTTTTTGTAAACAGCTTCATGAACTGTTATTTGAATATTATATTTTGTCTTATCGCTGCGAGATTCTGTTTTGTTTTTTTCTTTCTCTTTTCTTATTTACCCCAATAACAATCTGGTTCTTTGCATGTTTTGAGTCGGCATGTGTGTCTGCCTAAAAATGTGCAAAGAGGCGGGATGTTACAACTAATACCGTTGATATAAATATACGAAAATATTTTTTAATATCGATATTTTGAAATGGTTTTGAGAATATATCTTTCTAATGATAAGTTGAAGTAAATATTTGAAAATTTATTAATTAATAAAAGATTAATTAAATGGCTCTAGTGATTGCTTATAATGCTAGATTTTGTTGTTGCTTTGATACTCAAATAACCGACGATCAACTTTGGCCTTTTTATCGTTGTTGATCTGGAAAGACCGGTGCAGGATTTATCCGGGAAACACTTCGAAACAATATATGCGTTTGAAAGTGCAGGTTTATGATTATGAAGACGGAGATATTCATGATGTAGGGCTACTTGTCACTAGTCCCTTGGGGTGAAATTTACCATATCATGTATGTATGGTGGCAGTAGTGCTTTGTTATAAAAATCTACGATATGCAAGGACTTCTCGCTTCTATTCCTTGTGGTAATTCCTGAAAGGATGTGGTAAGAGAGTACCTTCTATTTGTCCTGTTCCTGAATAACTTGTATGGACGAATGTCTGACGTTGTATTTCTAATTACATTGATTGATCTATATAAACTTATTATCTGCTTGGTGGCGGAGAGTGCGACTTCTCTTAGATTAACATCCTTTCCGGAGGCGTACGAGCCAGGAGTTATACGTTTGTAGAAATCAGTTGTGTGATGATGTAATGACAATATGACATTCAAAAGAGGAAAGTGAAATGTGAAAAGTAATTATGACCTAAGGCCTCACACCCAGAAATGACCGAAATAGGGTAGATGTGGCAAGGCTATGTGGTTCGCAACCATTAGGATATGATCACCCCTTCTAGATATATTTATTCCCGCTATGACATCTGGGTTTTAAATTGTTGTGGATGTATGCGATGAGGGCCTTCGGATAGGTCATTAACGACCGTGGTGATAACATATTATGTACTATCTAGGAAGAGATAGGCCGGTCTTGTGTTGGTAGAGGTGCATATGTTCTGTAGACCTTAGTACATTCCTCTAGAGATGTACTATTGGATGGTAGTTCCTTCACTTGGTCATTCGTATGAAAATCCATTCTCCACTACGTGCCTGTCATTTTGTTAGTTGGCGTAGCATGTTGGAATTTAATAGCGGTAACAATTTCGGCCATGATTAATATTATTTGTAAACTAGAGACTAGTATAATATAATAGGATTCGATATGAAATGTTTTGTTTATTGTAAGGTAAAAACCTATCCGTGTTTATGTATGGGCGTGGTCTTACGAGATACCTTTGTTTTGATAAAGAAAAATTTATAACTTAAAAATTAATTTGAGGTGTGTTTTCTCATGCTGGTTTGAGACTGATCCGAGCATTCTTTCCTTTTGATGCTCACGTCAGACCATATATGTTTATAGATTTAGATTTGGATTCTTTGGAGCTTCAACAGGCGAGCTAGAGGTCTTTTGGTCTTATTCATGTATATGTTTATTCTCGGCTACATTGTTGTTAAATTATCAACACTTGTAATGACATGTTATTATAACTGTCTAGACTGATGATTGGTGATTAATGGTTGCACTGTAATGGATGTATGTATATTACAGTTTCTTTTTTGTAAAGATTATTGATATTATATTATATGTTGTTCCGCTGCAATTGTGAGATTCTGTGATTGATCTAGCTTCTTTCTCTCTTTCTTCTTCTCTTCTTCTCTCTTTCTCATGATTATCCGTCTTACCGTTCAGTTTGTGTTTGACACATGTGGTTTATTGGCAACTCGAATGGGATGAATTTGCGAGTCGTCTCAAAATTGATCATTGAAAATAAATTTCTTCTATGGACATAAAGAATGAAAGACCACTCATAAATAGCTACTCGTTATTATGCACAAAGGAATTAATTGTAGGCTTGATCCATTTCTTCTATTTCAAGTGTGAAACGGTAAACTAAAATGCTCCTTGATTGTGTGTTTCCATGTTGGGTTTGTGACTTGACTAACTTTATGAATTGGAGAAGATAAACACATCTAATTTATTTATTTACCTCCTTCCTTGTTATGCTTAAATTGTTTTATTTATCGGACTACAACAAAATGCCATGCCTAATATTACTCAGTTTTAGTACCTTAATGTTTATTTACTGACTGAAATAAAAGATGATAGGTTTGACTTCTTTAAACTACAAGTATAACCAAGGTAATAAATGAAATACGAAAAAAAAATTTGACATTCCTATCCAAACTACAGTTAGCTCCTGTACATCAATATCTGGTTTGGGGAAAAATCTTGGTACTCGTTAAAAACATTTATAAACATGTTATAGATTCACACATATGGCAGCTTTATTGTGACGCCCCACTCCAAGACCTACATTAGCAAAGAGTATTAATAGATAATACCGTCTGCTACGACGGAGAATAGAGCTGGATAGGAGCGACCATCTATAGCCTTGCTTTAACTATCTATTGAATACATCGACAATTGCCATACCAAGCAGGTCGACATATCCATTGAATACTTAAACAAAACCATAGGTGGCTGGAGGATCTATCAGAATAAAATATAACAACACGAATGTAATATACATCACAGAACAATAGATCAACATATACACATATACGGATACACAACAGAGTATACAAACTGATACATGTCAAGTGGTATAGCAAACCACAATATACAGGCGAATCCAAAAGAATACATATCAGAGTTACAACAAAAAAAGACTACACAAAAGCTATAACAAAAAGGAGCTAGCTGAATAGTCCATGCGGAAGCAAAAGAGGTTATGTCCAAAAGTACCTAACCTGTAACATCTCGGTCTGACCCGAGTATAAAATACACGGGTCGGTCTAGCTAAACAAATCAGTTAGATAAACTGAACAACAATAAACCTACAAGGTCATAAAGTATAACAAATATTTCTAAAAGAATTAACACAATCATCTAACAAAAGATGAATCATAACAAGACAAGCCTCATATCATCGGAAACTCAAATAAACAAAGGATATTAATATCCCAAAACAATCCAAAAAGGAAAATAACAAATACCAATGAAGGTAATACAAGGTCCACAAGGTAACCGCTATACAACGTGTGGCTCAAAAAGACCAACACCGAAGGGCGATACCTAGGGAATATACATATCAATGAAACAATAGAAAATTGCACGTGCTCAGTACTGTATAAACAAGGATCCATGAGCCAGAAGGCTCCAAACCCAATATCACTCGAGCGGTGACGAGTGAACAACTCCAAAAGCGATACAGTAGGTAATAAACCCGAAGGTACAAACCCGAAGGCAACATGCCCGAAGGCAACATACCCGAAGGAGACAGTCCGAAGACATTATCCCAAAGGCAACAAACCGTAGTGGTGAAGGTCCGGAGGCCTAGTACTGGACACCACTAACTAGCAGAATGTGTCTCAAATCTCGAAAAGGAACCCGAAAAGCGTTAACGTGAGTCCCATAACCACCCGTTCGCACTAAACGGTTTACTTAGTCAACTTCACACTCAAAGCAGTACAAAGTTTACCTCATCTCATCAGTAAACCAGACCCAAAGGGCAAAACGTTCAAACGAATAGATTGGGAATTAATTGAAAAGATGAACAGACGTGTTCATAGCACGCGTTTTATCTAATCATTTAATTCTCCTCCCACTTCGCTCGGAGTGCGAAATTGTGTGTGTTTTAGATAGAATTTATAAATGAGAGAAGCGAGCTTTTAATATAATTTAAAACATCATTTTATAAAAACCCATATATGAAATCAAAAAGGAATCATCAAAGTCAAATATGCATACATAGCTAATTGGAATCAACATGCATCGATTAAATTTGGAAAACCAAGCCAAATAGGCAAAAGACAGCAGATTCAGACGTCTGAAGTATATGGTTCAAACGTCTGGATCTGAAAAATTAAAAGTTTTCTAGAATCCCATCCAGACGTCTGAACCATACCTTCCAGACATTTGAAATTGGCATTTTAAACCTATTTCCTTTCTGGTTGCACTCGAACTAATTCAGATGTCTGGGAGCTTTGACTCAGACGCTGGGGAATGAAAATTCCCAGTATAATATTCAGACGTCTGGAAATGAGATTTCAGACGTCTGAAACCTGATGTTCAGGCATTTCCTAAACCTAAGCCAAAGATGGCTAAAACAAATCGAAAGCGATCGGATGAGCGATGATTATGGGCTTACGTCAAACGACTACCCAACCTTAACGACTCACCCAAACACTCCGAACAACATAAACATCAACCATGTAAGGATTTCATAGATTTGGCTTCAAAAATCATAAATTGGCAAATTCACCGAATCAATCCAAATTGAAAGCAAAGGAACATGCAAATATGTTAGGAATTCATTCCTAACAATCCAACATAGTTGTAAACATAGATGTGGGATAAAAATCTCACCTTTAACTCAAAGCACGGGTGAGAAGCTCAAATGCAAAGAAAAGACTAACCACTTTCGACTTCAACTCTACAAGCTTCAATCTAAAATCAAAACAAGTATTTTCTAAATTAGGTTTAGGGAACTTTCTGAAATTGAAGGAAGAAAGAGTTGGAGAAGATGAAGAGAGGGCTTACCAATAGCTTCTCTTGGATTATAGAGCAAGAATTTGTGTTTGCAAGAGAAAACTAGGGCTTGGAGTTTCTAATTCTTCTTCCTTTCCCCCATTTTTAGTTGAGTAAGAGTTTAAGAAATGAAAATGAGTGAATGGAGAAGAGAGGGGACTGAGTTGGGTATTAAGCTAAGCTAATGGGCTGAACCCAAACCCAAAACCCAAAACCCAAATAGAAAAAGTAGCAAAATCCTACTTACCCTAAACATATCAAAGTTTATACTCAAAAAGATTGCAAACGCCATTTTGAACTCAATGGAAGTGGTTTCGAGTCCTAATTTGGCCATTCGTAAAAAGTAACATTTCAGACCTAAATCCAACTAACGACGCTATATTTAAATAAAACATTTAAATATATAATCGTTAAATATGCGGGTTGTTACAGATCTACCCTCCTAACAAAATTGCGTCCACGCAATTCCTAGGTGCGATATTTGTAACAACTACATATATACATCATCCAAAAAGAAAAGAAAAGAAAATAAGCTTTAGATGAAGAGATATTCTCACCATTGCATAACAAAGATAGAAAACCTAGATAGGATCGCTCGATAAACTCTTTGGTTTCCCAAGTACAGTCATTGGGATTAGTGGACCATTGAACTTTAATGAGCGACACGTCCTTGTTTCGAAGGTGTCGCACCTCCGTGGCAAGCACGCGAATATGTTGCTGTACAATAGATAAGTCTTGTGAGATCTCAAGCTCTTGCAAATCAGGAGAATCGATAACAGAATCCGATTCTCGAAGACACTTCCACAGTTGAGAGACGTGAAACACGTCGTGAATGCCAGATAAATGAGCAGGAAGTGAAACTCTATAAGCCACAGGGCCAATACGTTCAGTAATAGAAAATAGTCCTATAAAGCGAGGAGCCAATTTCCTAGTCGTACTGAAGCGCATAGCCCCTTTCAAAGGAGAAACACGAACAAAAACAAGATCACCAATCGAGAATTCGAGAGGCTTCCTACGGTGTCCGTGTAGGATTTTTGGCGACTTTGTGCCTCTTTCATTCTCAAGCGAATAAGATCAATCTTCTCAGAAGAATCACCAAACAAAATCTGGGCCAAGAATAAGCTTCTTTCCAGATTCCAACCAACAAGAAGGTGATCGACATGGTCTTCCGTACAGGGCTTCGAAAGGAGCTATACCGATAATGGACTGAAAACTATTATTGTAGGAGAACTCTACAAGAGGTAGGTGATCCTCCCAACTACCACCAAAATCAAGAATACAAATATGGAGGAGATCTTCCAAGATATGATTTACCCGTTCGGTCTGTCCGTTAGACTGTGGATGATAAGCTGTGCTAAGCTTTGTTCCCAAAGCTTGCTGAAGACTCTGCAAAAATGACTCGTGAATAAAGGATCACGGTCACTCACAATAGAATTAGGAACATCGTGAAATGTCACGATTTCCTTGACATATAACTTAGCCAAATGCGTAGCAATCCGATTAGACTTAATAGGAATAAAATGAGCATACTTGGTGAGGCGATCAACAATAACCCAGATGCTAGAGTGGCCCGATCTCGAACGAGGTAGGCCGTCAATGAAATCCATAGAAATCTGATACCATTTCCACAATAGAATCTCAAGAGGCTGAAGAAGACCCGAAGGACGCTGATGTTTGGCCTTAGTACGCTGACAAGTTATGTGATTACTCACATAATTCACCACATTGTGCTTCAGCCTTCCCAATAATAAAGGCGATGCATATCGGCATACATCTTACTACTACCAGGATGAATAGTATACTTAGAACGGTGACAGTCATCTAGAATGTCATGCCTAAGTGCAAAATCAGAAGGCACAAAAAGACGGTTCTTCTTGCGAAGACACCCATGAGAATCAATGCTGAAATCCCACAATGCCTCATCACAGGATCCAGACTCACAAAGCTGAATAAGATGCAACAACTCTGGATCACGCCACTGAGCATCGGCAATACGATCCAATAAAATGGGTCAAGCTCCCAAACTAAACAATTGAATAGGAGAATCAGAAGATGAACCTCGTTCATGAATTTCACAAAAAGATAGAGTCTCAAGAATATTCCATTCGGCAAGCATCATAGAAACAATAGCCGAATGTTTGCGACTAAGCGCATCAACAACACGATTACCCTTACCAAGGGTATACTGGATATCAAAGTCATAAGAAGCAAGAAACTCCAACCAATGCTGTTGTCTCATATTGAGTTCCTTCTGAGTGAACAAATACTTCAAGGATTTATGATCGGATAGAGAATGAAGTGCTCGCCCAATAAATAGTGTCGCCAAATCTTCAAGGCGAAGACAATGGCGGCTAACTCAATGTCATGAGTGGCATAGCAAACTTCATTCGGATGCAGTTGCCTAGAAGCATAAGCAACTACCCGATCCTTCTGCATAAGAACAGCACCGAGGCCGCTACCACAAGCATCGGTGTAGACAACAAGATCATGATTCCCCTCGAGAACCACAAGAATAGGAGCATTAGTGAGAAGTTCCTTTAATGTCAGAAAGGAAGCTTCACACTTGTCGGACCAAATATAACGAATGCCTTTCCGAGTAAGGCTGGTGAGAGGAAGCACAACATGGGAAAAATCCTTAATGAACCGATGGTAATAACCCGCCAATCCAAGGAAATTATGAATATCATGAACATTCTCAGGCCTCTTCCAATTTTGGATGGCTTCGATCTTTGAGGGATCGATTGAAATTCCCTCGGAAGATACCACGTGGCCTAAGAACTTAACCTTATTCTTCCAAAAATGGAACTTGGAGAATTTGGCTCTAAGCTGATGGTGATGGAGAGTACTCAAGATAATTCTCAAGTGATTACCATGCTCGGCTTCAGACTTAGAATAAACAAGGATGTCGACGATGAACACAAGGACGAACTTATCGAGATATTCCTAAAATACTCGATTCATTAGATCAAGAAAGAAAGCAGGAGCGTTCGTCAAACCGAATGGCATAACGAGCCACTCAAAAGAACCATATCGAGTGCGGAAAGCTGTAAGAGGTATGCTATCCTCCGCGACTCGTAACTGATGGACACATGTGGCAAGGTCGAGCAGAGAAAAGACCTTATCACCACTCAATAGATCGAACATATCATCGATCCTAGGCAATAGATACCTATTCCTGATGGTTAACTCGTTAAGCTTGCGATAGTTAATGCGAAGCCTAAGAGTTCCATCAGATTTCTTCACAAAGACGACCGTGGATCCCCACGGAGAAAAACTGGACTGAATCAACTGCTTGGACTCAAGCTCTAAAAGCTGCTTCTTGAGTTCCTCATTTTCCTTTGTAGACATCCTCGTGGGAGGACGACTAACTGGCTGCGCGCCTGCAATGTGATCAATGCGGAACTCAATTGTCCGCTTGGGTGGCAAACCAAAAACAGGCTCAAAAACATCAGAAAAGTCACAAGCAATAGGAATACGAGATATATCATCATCATCTCGCGAGTCAAGAGAATGTAAAGTCATTTCGGAATTATCCACATTCTGAAGAACAAGTGATAGCTTAGTAAACGAATCTGGATGTCGAAGATATATAATCCTCTCAGAACAAATAATCCTGGCATCGTATCTCACTAGCCAGTCCATACCCAAAATCATATCAAATCCCAGATAAGAAATAACTTGCAGATTCGCACGAAAAGAAAAGCCACACAAAACAATCTCAACATCATCACAAAGCACGCTAAGGGTCGCGGATCCTCCAATAGGATTCACAATCCTCAATGAAGTAACCAAACAAGAAACATCCAAAGATAAATCATCGACGAGCTTCTTCGATACGAAGGAACGTGAAGCATCCGTATCAAAAAGAACTCAAATACTATGGTCATGAAATAAAATAGAACCTTCCAAAATAGATGGAGATATTCCTTTGGACTGAGAAGAACCTTCAAAAGCCTTAGAAGCATAAAGCTTGCTAGACTTGGCACCAACAGGAACAGTAGAGCAGGTGGAAACATGATGACCTTCCTTCTTGCAATAGTGGCAAAAGAGAGGCTTAAGAAAAGTTCGAATCATATGATCGGGAGAACCACAATTGAAACACTTTCGAATGGAAGGTGTTCCAACAGACTGGGACTGAGAGCTAGAACCACCAGTCTTCTTCTTCTTGGAAGGAAAAGACCTGGACTTCTGAAATGGAAACGGCTTCTTGTTGGGGTTCTTGGGAACCTCAACATCATCACCACAATCACACTCTTTCTCGATGGCTTCAAGATGAAGTGCAGAATCTATTAACTCCTCAAAAGAAAGCTTAAGTTGGAGCAATAAAGACTTCTTAAGATATTTCTTAAGACTAGAGACAAACTTCAGATTCTTCTTATAAGATGTACTAATGAATTCAAGACCATACTTAAATAAAGCCTCGATTGATGCAACATACTCAGAAATAGAAGATTTCCCTTGCTTCAACTCAAGGAAGCGACGGGTCAATAAAACTTTTTCAGATTCAGGAACGAACTTGAGTTCGAATCGCTCCCGAAACTGAGTCCAAGAAAGAGTAGACTCATCAATTTCGGCAATAATAAGCTCGTACCAATCAAGGGCACGCTCTTGCAATAAGATAGAAGTTACAAGAACTCTATCATGATCAGAAAGATCCATGCGAGAGAAGATACGCTCGCACGTGCGAACCCAAGCTTGGACTTCAAGAACAGACTCGGAGCCTTTAAACGGCTTTCCTCAAAGATGAGAAAAATCACTGCACAGGCGTGCAAAGGAAGACTTGCGCGGTTGAGATACTCGAGTAGGAGCTGGAGGCTGAGTGCTCCTAAACAACTCCAAAAACTGATCGGCAGACATATAAACGCCATCCGGATGTGAGCCACTGGATTGCCCAGCACCCGAACGTCGTCCTCTGCCTCTTCCAGCCATACGCTGAGAGTTAAGATAAGAACAAGATTATTCACAAGGTAGGCATCAATAATTTAAATATGGAATACTATGGAACAAAATGCATTCCTAGTCGTATTCCCACATTCTATCTACCACCAAAGGCATAGAAGGAATATAGGGGCACGATGGTTCAAATATTTGTAACACTTATACACTTTGATGTACCGGAATATGTGCTTCTATTCTGTGTTTATCATATTTTGTTTTGAACTCAGCTCTGATACCAAGCCGTGACGCCCCACTCTAAGACGCACATTAGCAAAGAGTATTAATAGATAATACTGTCCGCCAATATGGAGAATAGAGCTGGGTAGGAGCGACCATCTATAGCCTTGCTTAACTATCTATTGAATACATCGATAATTGTCATACCAAGCAGGTCAACATATCCAATGAATCCTTAAAACAAAACCACGGGTGGCTGGAGGATCTATCAGAACAAAATATAACAACTTGAATGTAATATACATCACAGAACAGTAGATCAACATATACACATATACGGATACACAACAGAGTATACAAACTGATACATGTCAAGTGGTATAGCAAACCACAATATACAGGCGAATCCAAAAGAATACATATCAGAGTTACAACAAAAAAAGACTACACAAAAGCTATAACAAAAAGGAGCTAGCTGAATAGTCCATGCGGAAGCAAAAGAGGTTAAGTCCAAAAGTACATAACCTGAAACATCTCGGCCTGACCCGGGTATAAAATACACGGGTTTGGTCTAGCTAAACAAATCAGTTAGATAAACCGAACAACAATAAACCTGCAAGGTCATAAAGTATAACAAATATCCCTAAAAGAGATAACACAATCATCTAACAAAAGATGAATCATAACAAGACAAGCCTCTTATCATCGGCAACTCAAATAAACAAAGGATATGAATATCCCAAAACAAGCCAAAAAGGCAAACAACAAATACCAATGAAGGTAATACAAGTTCCACAAGGTAACCGCTATATAACGTGTGGCTCAAAGAGACCAACACCGAAGGGCGATACCTAGGGAATATACATATCAATGAAACAATAGAAAATTGCACGTGCTCAGTACTGTATAAACAAGGATCATGAGCCCGAAGGCTCCAACCCCAATATCACTCGAGCGGTGACGAATGACCAACTCCAAAAGCGATACAATAGGGTAACAAACCCGAAGGCACAAACCCAAAGGTACAAACCCGAAGGCAACATGCCTGAAGGCAACATACCCGAAGGCAACAAACCCAAAGGAGACAGTCCGAAGACACTATCCCAAAGGCAACAAATCGTAGTTGTGAAGGTCCGGAGGCCCAGTACTGGACACCACTAACTGGCAGAATGTGTCTCAACTCTCGAAAAGGAACCCGAAAAGCGTTAACGTGAGTCCCATAACCACCGTTCGCACTAAACGGTTTACTATCCGTTAGTCAATTTCACACTCAAAGCAGTACAAAGTTTACCTCATCTCATCGGTAAACCAGACCCAATGGTCAAAACGTTCAAATGAATAGATTGGGAATTAATTGAAAAGATGAACACACGTGTTCATAGCACGCGTTTTATCTAATCATTTAATTCTCCTCCCACTTCGCTCGGAGTGCGAAATTGTGTGTGTTTTATATAGAATTTATAAATTATAGAAGCGAGCTTTTAATACAATTTAAAAGATCATTTTATAAAAACCCGTGTATGAAATCAAAAAGGAACCATCAAAGTCAAATATGCATAAATAGCTAATTGGAATCAACACGCATCGATTAAATTTGGAAAACCAAGCCAAATAGGCAAATTGGCAAAAGACAGCAGATTCAGACGTCTGAAGTCTATGGTTCAGACGTCGGGATCTGAAAAATTAGAAGTTTTTATAGAATCCCATTCAGACGTCTGAACCATACATTCCAGACGTCTGAAATTGGCATTTTAAGCCTATTTCCTTTCTGGTTGCACTCGAACTAATTTAGACATCTGGGAGCTTGGATTCAAACGTCTGAATACCGGGGAATGAAAATTCCCAGTATAATATTTAGACGTCTGGAAATGAGATTTTAGACATCTGAAACCTGATGTTCAGGCATTTCCTGAACCAAGGCCAAAGATGGCCAAAACAAATTTGAAGCGATCGGATGAGCAATGATTACGGGCTTACGTCAAACGACTACCCAACCTTAATGACTCACCCAAACACTCCGTACAACATAAACATCAACCATGTAAGGATTTCATAGATTTGTCTTCAAAAATCATAAATTGGCAAATTCACCGAATCAATCCAAATCAAAAGCAAACGAACATGCAAATATGTTAGGAATTCATTCCTAACAATCCAACATAGTTGTAAACATAGATGTGAGAAAAAAATCCCACCTTTAACTCAAAACACGGGTGAGAAGCTCAAATGCAAAGTAAAGACCAACCACTCTCCACTTCAACTCTAAAGCTTCAATCTAAAATCAAAACAAGCATTTCCTAAGTTAGATTTAGGGAACTTTCTGAAATTGAAGGAAGAAAGAGTTGGAGAAGATGACGAGAGGGCTTACCAATAGCTTCTCTAGGATTATAGAGCAAGAATTTGAGTTTGCAAGAGAAAACCAGGGCTTGGAGTTTCTAATTTTTCTTCCTTTCCCCCATTTTCAATTGAGTAAGAGTTTAAGAAATGAAAATGGGTGAATGGAGAAGAGAGGGGACTGAGTTGGGTATTAAGCTAAGCTAATGGGCTGAACCCAAAACCCAAATAGAAAAAGTAGCAAAATCCTACTTACTCCAACATATCAAAGTTTATATTCAAAAAGATCGCAAACGCCATTTTTAACTTAATGGAAGTGATTTCGAGTCCTAATTCGGCCGTTCGAAAAAAGTAACATTTCGAACCTAAATCCGACCAACGTTGCTATATTTAAATAAAACATTTAAATATATAATCGTTAAATATGTAAGTTGTTACATTTATCTTCTATCATAATAAATTATTTTTCAATTTTCACTACCTTGAGTAACATAAGTAAATTACTTAAGCATCATAGTGTGTGAAACATAAAAGTAAATTATAAGAGTAAACGCATACGTACTAAAGCGGTTGTGTTGAAGGTAATGTTTGGAACGCCACATTATAAATGACAGATATCATATTAGTGGTTGGTAAGTTTCATCATCACAGCTCAATTGTAGCACCGCAATGAGAATATTTCAATATTCTATATTATTTTGAATTCGAAAATATTTTAGAGCATAATAAATTGGATGTAAAATGTAAAAACAACTTTCCAAGCACTTTCTTTTGACACCTTTAAAGTTTGCAATTTCAACTCTCTGTAATCATCAAAATTACAGAAAGATAAGGCCCTGTTTGGTTTCGTTTTGAGTTTTGTGTTTTGAGTTTTCAACATACACTACAAAATACAAAAAATTATGGAATTTTTTTTTACAATTTTTATCCATCTCGACGATTGACGGGTATGGAGGAGATGAATTGTTTTCCATCCTTTTGTTATGTCTCAAAACACGAAAAATAAAATAAACTTGTCTTCTATTTTCTATGCTAGTTTCATTTTTCAAAATTGTGTGTTTTTCAATCATAAATAATAAATACGAATTTTTGTTTAGATGAAAACACAAAACTAAAAATAGCAAACCAAATGAGGCCTAAATTATTCAATAGATATTATTCTCCAATCTAATATCACCATGAAAATCATAACATGCGCCAATCTTAAAAGTTTTATGGCCCTACACCATACTACGTATGTGTTTAAAATTTTAAAGCATACATTGCACTTTCTTTGATCCCTTTTAGTTTATTCATCAAATCAATAAAGGAAAGGTTCAAACACAACAAAGTGTAACTTACAATACCTACAAATTTGGGAAACCTAGTTCGACACAAAGAGGACTCAGTCCTGGCTCTTCTAATAAGCTTAATGTAGAAAATCCATAGTATGAGTGGTAACTTTCCGGTAACATATCCTCGGAAAAATTTTCATGCCCCAATATAACTTGCAATATAACGGTGGAGATACTTTTTGAAAACTATTAGAGACCTTAAGAAACTAGACGCCAAACTTTGCAATCTAATCAACATTTGAAATCAAACAAATGCAGTACAAAAGAGACTAACCTTGGCTGCTTAGTATCGCCAGGTACAGATGGCGCGGTTGCATTCTTTGAGAAGAGCAGACTATGTTGACTAACACCTGCAATATTGTCTCTCCAGAAATTTTATATAATTTCAACAGTAACACTACAAAAGACGAACTGTTTAGCAACGGCAAAAAGCCGTTGGCGGCTGTCGCTAGCCGTCGCTAGCCATCGCTAACAACCGTTGCAAAATACCTCATTGCAACTAAAGAAAGCGACGGCGTAAGCGGGGGCTCCATTGTTCTTTTTGCAATGGCTTGTAACGGCTTAATGTCCATGTGGAAGCAACCGTTGGGCTTGTTGGTTTTCCGGATTGTTGATGCAAACCATTGCAAATCGTTGCAAAATGGCCATTGCTAGCCGTCGCGAGCCATCGTTTATTTTGACCGAATGGCCGTCGCTAGCCGTTGCAAACCTGGAATATTTTTTCAGCCAATTTGCAGCACCTTCAAACCTCAATCTCAATCAATCCAAATAATATAATTCCATCATTCCACATATATAATACCATTCTATCGTACCATATAATCAATATCGACACAACCAAATCATCAAATATTGCATATTCTATCATATATTTACAAAATCATATAAGAAAATCAACATAACCAAATATGAAAATCCACCAAACCAAACCACATAACTAAATTAAACGACCAGTACATATCAACTGTCCAAATATCAATCACAACAACCAAAATACCAAACTTACCAAAACACTAAGTATCAATCACAACATCCAAAGTACCAAATATCAAACCTATCATAATATGTACACAAACATATATATAAAGCGTACCCATCAAAACAAACTAGCTAAGCATCATCATCATCATCATCATCTGCACCTCCTTCCTCGGGCATTGACCCACGCTCCTGATAGAACGTAGCAATACGCTCATCTATCTGCGTCGCCAACTGACTGTTCCGCCAATCATTGAGCTCATCCAATTGTGTTTGCATCCGAGCAATCTCTTCCTCATCTATGGATCCCCTATATGCCCTTTGGAAATTAAGAGCCTATGAAATAATTCAAGTGAATAAGAAGTTCATGGCATACAATAACAATAAGAAAACTCAAGTTATTGGTAATAAACTCAAGTGAATAAAAAATTCATGGCATACAGGTTTCTACTGTGTAAACGTTAAGTACATACCATATTTCCAAAACTGTAACGCCTGTTTCGACTTGCCGGTTCAATGATTGAATCCCATATCCAATTAGACTCATCAACCGTGAGCGACTCCTGTCCACTCCCTTGAATCGCTCGTGCATACTCTGCGTTATATCTCTCCTATAATTACGGGCAGATATTTGACACAATTGCTACACAATTTACTTATTTACTGTGAAATAAACGAATATGAAATATTTTCATTACAGAAATAGACATATTTACCATTACAGAAGCAGCCTTATCGTTCGACCAATCGTATGAAACATTCCCATCCTCATCTGTATGCTCCACTGCATGTGTGACTCTGAAAACCTCAACCGCTGTGGGCTTCCTATCATACTTTGCCCATTGAATATATACAAGAATAGATTATATGGATAATTTGCATGAGTATATACCAGAATAGATTATATATAAGAATAGAATATATGGTAAAGAGACACTAGTAAATATATACATCCATAACATAAATATCGGTTAATTTATTTACCAATTCCTTCTATGTTGTTGGAAGGATTTCGAGCCACCACGATGTAAAGCGGGATTTTTGTTCCTATTAGCCTTGTTTCTTGCCGACAATTCCTATTAATTTATACACACTATTAAGTAAAATAATTCAACACATTTAAATGTAAAAATATAGTGACAATATAACTTACTTTGAATGTTTCAGATTCCCAATATTGTTGGAATCCAACCCAAATATCATCCCCTATCCAACTTGGCTTTTTCCCTGAACTCTTAGCCCTTGACAGAGTTTCTCTGTAATTTTTCCGCATCTTTTTATCCAATGATTTACAAAAACATCCATATCCTGTGGATCCACATATACAGCTGCCTGCATATTGAATTATTATATGTGTTATGTAAAAGAGATTGTATAATTAAAAAACAATCAGCCGAACAGAATACGTAAAACTGATATCATAAGGCATGATGGCATAATTATATATTACAAAATTTTATTTACCATAAGATCAGCCCATATTGCATTTTTTATATGTGTTGGGATGTTATCTCACTGAGGCCAACACCCTGACATCCTACTCTTGTATGCCTCCTTCAATACTTGTAAAATGAAATCGGACGGCTCCACCTACTTTGTAGAAATGTTGATGATATATTCAATATATTTCATATAATATAATTCAAATAAGTTTGATACATACCCAACACTTTTCGAAACTTTCTCTGCAACTCGACGGAGATCTGGCTCAGAGGTACTCGGACCTGCTCCAAGTGAAGGTGACCGAGATGTACTATGTCGATCACGTCGTCTATCAGACATAACTGACAAACATATGTATAATATTATACACTGCTTAGAAAAGAGTACTGATAACATAAACATCACAAAATCATCAATCAATATCACATAGTCATTAATCATCGCAAAATCATCACATAATTAATAATCAAGTGATAATCATCACATAAGCATACTCTGCACATAATCATCGAAAAGGGCGTACATGAAAAGAATAATGCATAACCCAGAATGATACATATCATATATAGTCATCATTATTATTACATAGCTCAGAATATTACTGAACATAGTCATTATTGTTAATACATAGCTCACACTTATACAACAAGCGATGCCATCTACGATCAGTCTTCGTCATATTCTGATTCAGACTCGGTCTCGTACTCTATATCATTTTCTTCGGTACTTACAAATGCATCTATTAAAACATTCGATTCATCAGTCAACGACCCTACATCAATGTCATCGGTTATCACTATTTCAGTATTTGGCTCGAGATCCGCTTGATACGCTGCTTCATCTGGAATATTATTTCCATCAAATGTATATCTTGCCTTTGTTTTTAAAACAACCCACCAGTCTGCTTTATCTTTTTTTAAGGATGGATATGGAGCAAAATAAACTTGTAAAGCTTGCTTAGCTAATACAAAAGGATCGTACTTATGGTAATGCGACGTATGCCTTATTTCAATTAGCTTATAATCTTTGTGCACGTTAATTCCAGAGCCAGGAACATTACTAAACCAGTTGCATTTGAATAAAAAAAACTTTCTCTACAGGTTGTATATAATATGTAAACTCTAAAACTTGTGTTAAGATGCCTTAAAAATCTTTTATATGCTCCTCTGGATCATCACTTCCTTTGACAAATACACCGCTTTTATATGTTAATTTTTCATCCTCGTAATCTTTGGTGTGGAATTTAAATCCATTGACGAAGAATATTGGATAAGTCTTGACATTTCATTTTGGTCCGATAGCAAGATGTCATAATCCTTCGTCAATAACACAGTTTTATGTATCATGAACGTAGTTTGAAAACCATCTAGCAAATTGTTTACTGAGATCGCCAGATGGATGTCGTGATTCGTATATGCTGCAAATATGTATTATATTCCTTTATAATTAGTATATACATGTATAATTGAATTATATATGAATTCATAATTACCTGACAAATGGTGCAACTTCAGCACAATTTAGAAGAACATACGTGTGTGCCACATGGTAATCTCTATCATCTAACCATATTTCCACACATTTTCCAGCAGGTCTTCCATGTTGTCCAAAAATAGATAACATTGTTTGAGAAGAATCATGTTCAATAGTTTCATCATTACGGGAAACACTTGCGAACGATAAGTTCACATCGTTACTAAAGTAATGTGAGAAAAAAAATGAAGCTTCTTCTTCAAGGTACGATTTGCAAATCAAACCTTCTACTCGTGCTTTTTGTCTAATTTTTTTCTTCAAATGATTCAGGTACCTAAAAAATTTAATTAATTTTATATGGTGGTACAAAAACCGAAATTAATTAAACCACCTCTCAAATGGATACATCCATCCATATTGCACAGGACCACGAAGGAGTGCTTCAGATAGAAGATGAACAGGTAAATGCACCATTACATTAAAAAAACCAGGCGAAAATATTTTCTCCAGTTTGCATAGAAGTACAGGGATTTTTGCTTCATGTTTACATATACGATCTATCTTTAACGTCATAGAACAAAGCTGTTTATAAAACATATTTAGTTCTATTATAACACTCCATATTTTTGGAGGCAACAATTCTTTGAAAATCACGGGAAAAAAATACTCCATCATAATGTGGCAATCGTGACTTTTCATCCCACTCAATTTGCTGTTTTTAAAGTCAACACATCTACGGAGGTTAGAAGAAATCCCATCAGGACATCTAAGTCCTTCCACCCACTTTTGAACAAGTTTTACTTGCTTATTGTCTAGCTCATAGCATGCTTTGGGTTTCTTATTAACGTCGTATAATTGAAGTTCGGGTCGCTTACAAAAGTGTAACATATCACGTCTTGAATTCACATCATCCTTGGTTTTCCCCTTCACATTCAAAATTTAATTAAACACATTGTCAAACACGTTTTTCGTTGTGCATGACGTCAATGTTATGTCGGAGTAGGAGATTTCTACAGTACGGTAACTCCCAGAATATACTTTGCTTGCATCAATTATGAATGTCCGATTTACCTGGAATTTCAACCTGTACCCCAATTTCATGTATCTTTGGGTAATCTTTTACAATTTCATATACCTCTTCACTTGTCAAAACCTTAGGTGGTAGCATACTCTCTGCTCTGTTAGCTTTAAAGTTCTTTTTATCCGTTCTGAATTTATGATTGATATGTAGAAAACACCGATAACAGTCAAACCAAGAAATTTTCTTTTCATACTTTAATGAAAGTGCTCGTGTTTCATCCATACAGTAAGGACAAGCTAGACGTCTAGATGTGCTCCAACCTAAAAGCATGCCATATGCGGGAAAATCACTAATAGTTCGTAATAAAGAAGAAAACATACAAAAATTCCTTTTTCTCGAAATTTCGTACGTTTCAACTCCTTCATGCCATAGTGTTTTCAAATCGTCGATTATTGGTTTTAGATAAACAACAATTTTTTGTGTTGGATCATCAAGACCAGGGATGACAATCGTTAGAAACATATATGGAGTTTTCATACACATCCATGGAGGTAAATTATAAAGAGTAATAATAATAGGTCATGATGAATATTTACTACCAAACCGAGAAAATGGCGAAAATCCATCCGTACAAAAGCCGAGCCTAACATTACGGCTCTCTGCTGCAAATTCAGGATAAATCTTATCGAAATGTTTCCATACTTCTCTATCAGATGGATGTATCAAAGTTCCTTCTTCTGGTGTTCTCACACTGTGCCATCGCATATGACATGCTGTAGCAGAAGATGCATATAACCGTTGAAGTCTGAGAGTGATGGGTAAATAATGCACCCGCTTATATGGAACTTCTTTTCCTTTCTTTTTTCTTGGTTTGTATCTTTCGTCGTTACATATTATGCATTTAGTAAGATGAGCGTCTTCCTTCCAATACAGCATGAAACCTTTTACACATGTATCTATCTTCTGGTACGGCAATCCAAAGGCAGACATAAGTTATTTTACTTTATAATGACTATCACACATCAAATTATTAGGTAGCATGTGTCGTTTTGCAGTTTGTAC
The DNA here is from genome assembly GCA_030765085.1 of Allium cepa. Classification (NCBI taxonomy): domain Eukaryota; kingdom Viridiplantae; phylum Streptophyta; class Magnoliopsida; order Asparagales; family Amaryllidaceae; genus Allium; species Allium cepa. Next base: position 295,380,626 of record CM060943.1, read on the forward strand.
AACTGCTGTAAATGCAGCTTCTGTAAGATTAAATTTCGATTTCATAGTGATGTATTCGACGGTTACAGATAATTCGGTTCCGCTTGTACATCCATCCCACAATGGCCTCTTAGCAGAATCCTATAAATCATAAATTTTTTTAGCTTCTGCGGTCGTCTCTTCGTCAACATTTTCGTTCCCATCATCACCTTGGTCAAAGGTAGGAAACATTGATCGTGCAACATCTTGCACCATGCTTTCTATAGGATTGGTCATATTATTATCGTCCTCTAACAGTACAGGATTAGGTGTAGGTTGAACAAGTTCTCCATGACAATCCTATAAGTAATAATTCGGCACAAAACCAAATTTGTACCAATGTACTTCTACTACATCTGGTTTCCAATGCTTTAGATGTTTGCACTTACTACACGGACAATGAATGTCTACATTATTCTGATTATTAGATTGAGCAAATCTAATAAATACATGTACACCGTTACTGAAATGTTCTTTTATTGATCCTTTCATACCTTTTCGAGGTTCATACATCCAACTACGATCGAGAAAATAATCGAACATATTTCCTGATTTGTAAAATGTAGGTTAGAAGATTGAATAACACACTTCATATTAAAGTCTTGTAAAAATTCATATATAACCCTTTACTATTTTAACAAATTCAAAATAAATACTGCATTAAAATTTTCAATTCTTAAGTTTATTTTTTTTTTACTTTGACGGCCGGTTATCCTACTTCCCATTACAAACACAATAACCTAATCATATTTATAAATCTTTTCAGGTTAAATGATTCTAAAAAATTTCGACAGCACTTCCCTTTATTCCCTGTATCGTACACAAATGCGTGTACACAGGGGAAAAAAGGAAGTGCCATTGAAATTTTCTGAACCGTTTAAACTGAAATGATTTATAAAATATGATTACTTTATTGTGTTTGTAACTTATCCGAATAGTAGGACAAATCCAACAAATGTTGTATTAGACAAATATAGATGTCCATTCTATGGAAAAACGAATATCCATATAATGATCATATACAACACTTGTCAGACGGGGCCAAAAATTCTCTAAGGGGTTCACATAAATAAAGCACAAATTAAAAAATATTAATACTGAAGTGTTAGTGGTACGTAGTGAAATAATGATCTTAAATTTTTTTTAGTAATGTAGCCAAATAGAATTCTTTTAATTATGAGTCAAAATCCATGGGAACTATCAGTAACTCGAAAAATATTGCTTATCTCATAAGTGGGAACCATGAGTTACCATTTTAACAGCTATAAAAACTATTTTATATTTCATTTAACTATTTAAATATTTATTAATTAAATCTAAAATTTTAAAACGTATTTTAACTTTTTTTCAACTAGATAAATTTTTATTAACGATTTTGTGAACTAAATAAGTAGTTAGCACTTACAACAGTATAACAAACATTCTCGTAAACTTATCAATAAACATATTATTTAATAATCATGGACTATTTTTGGATTTTAAATTAGCCATAATTTTTAACAACATAGTGAACAATAAATTCACTAATTACCAAATCAACACTAATTACCATCACCTAATACGAAATAATCACCATTTTCAAACACATAATCAACAAATTTTCTAAATTAGACTTACCATTATATACCCAATTCAAATAATAAACTATATATCATAAACTAATAACATATATTCATCAATTCCAAACCCCTAAATCATCCAATTCCAAATCCCTAAATCATCAACTAATTTAATTTAAACCTAAATTAAACAAAGATAATGTAAAATAGGAGACACCGGCAAGTTTGGAAAGGTTCAAATTAGCGACGGAAGGTTGCGATGGCTTCTAGTGGCGGATGGCGATGGCTGGTTGCGGGAGGGAGGAGAAGGAGCTGAGAAATTTTGGGGGATGGAAATGAAATGTTGCTCTCGGATGCAGATCTATATATTCACGACAAGCGACGGCTAAGGACAACCGCTTTTTTTAGCCGTCGCTAGGCTTTGTCGCTTTACGAGCCGTTTCTAGTATTGTAATTGAAACAAAAAAATTAGAAATGTACATAGAGAAATATATATATATATACACTTCTCTATCTCTATCTCTACTACTAATAAAAAAAATTCGTTGAGCAAATTTGCTCGGTGTCTTTTTAAAATTCCAAAAATGCCCTTGCTTTCTGTTTACATATTTGCGCTCAAATAAAATATCAACGTATACAATAACACAAATAGCTCGTGCGCGAAGCACGGACACATACTAATATATATTAAATATTAGCTACAGTACCTCCCTAAGTTTACTGCTTTCCTTATTGCTGCCAATGGTGGCAAAGCAATGGTAGTTGCTAATGTAAGCCCAGTACATTCATACTTAGAAAGAGATGATTGTAGACAAAATATTGTCCTTAACATATAGAACAATAGAGTATGCAAGTATATGATAGCTTGCATAGGTCAATACTTAGAGCATTTGATGATCTTGAGAATATATGATAGCCTATTTTGGTACGATTCATTATTCTCTATTAATGAGAAGGCCATTTCTACCAATGATTTGCCTAATTGCAATGAATGTTTATTGAGAAGATCAAGCTATTGCACCCATAAATGGAAATATGTCAAAGTAACTAAACTTAATCCAAAGTTTCAGTTAAGTGCTGATCCAGGCGGAAATTATGCAAAGATTGACCCGAAGTTTTGCATAACATACCAGCTTGAGATTAAACCCTTCTCAACGCAATGCAGCATTCAAACAATTAGATATTGCAAAGCCTCTATTGCTAGTTTAGAGGAGAAGGAAATTGAGATTGATGAACTTGGTGTAAGTTTATCAAACTTAATATTTTATCATGTCATGTGCATGCTGAAATTATTATTATTATATAATACACACACATACACAAACATATATATATATATATATATATATATATAAAATTGTTTGTGCTAACAATCAAATGCTATAATGCAGGCATTGAAGTTGCTTAAGTCTTACTTAACCTCGCAATCTATGTTGTGTCTTTCTACCATAGAAGCAAAAGAATAGGATACTGATATAGGATAGAGCATTACACCAACCTCTCATTTCCAGTCTTAATTAATTAATCGATAAGTTTGAAGATTTTTGATCGAGTTTCTCTATGTTGCAGCTTTGTTAGCTTGAATTTCCTTTCTTGTTGTCTTCTCTTTCCATTGTAGTTACTATATTATCTACTATCTATTAATGAGTTATCAAACTGATCTTTATGAACTATTTGTCTTCAAGAGAGTTATTTTTTTAAATTTTTTTCTATACTTGTCCAGGTGTTATTAGAGATTTTATATATCCATTGCTATATCAAGGGTAGATTCATTTTGTTATCAGCTATTTAAAGTAGAGGTTTAACACCAAATGTGAGCTATCGTTAATAAAGATGGCGAAGATTATAAACCATGAATTGTCGTTTTGTATTAAAGATAATTTGCATCGCCTACTTAAATGACAACATTTATTCTATATTCACACTAATACAAATTTAATAATAATAATAAAATGCTTATTCTACCTGTTAAAGTTTATTATGCAGTTCATGAGTGCGGCGCAGTGGAAAGGAGGGTTGGGTTCTGATAAAAAGACGCAGGTTCGATTCCTACCATGCGCTTCCCTATCCTATATAAATTTACCCGGGGGTATGGGTGCTTGGATCAGCGGACGGCTTTACTATACCCTCCTCAGGAGTTTACCGGCCCGTCGGGTTCTCCTGGATTTAAAAAAAAAGAGGTTTATTATGCAGTAAACATAGTTACATGTCATTGATGTCAAATATTCAACAGCATCAATTATGTTTAAGTAGGACTAAAATCAACTCTAGTCATCAATATTGTCTGCATGTAAGTTCATATGCTTACTGCACTATCAAACATATAACATAACCAAACTAATACAACACAAATAAAACCACCAAACATATAACACTACCAAATAGTTAGTTCTTAGCAAGAAATATCTCCAGACCAGAATCAGAAATATAAAAAATATATTTAACTAGTAATTATCCCATTGCACAAACTGACCAGTAATTATTCCAAAAAATTATTAGCTAATTAACATATCTGCTTAAGTTGATTCAAAAAGGATTGACTTGGTAAAATATATATAGAAAGGTTTCAAGAAACTAGATTTAAACCAATACACTAATGGGTACATGTTCATTACATCTTAAACTTCATAATACTTATAACTTAACTCCATCATTATATTGCAAGTGTAGCTATTTACATGGAGGGATCGAAGTAAATTCATAATACTTATAACTTAACTCCATCATTATATTTCCAAATTCAGTTGTGTTAACAATCGAAGTAAATGAGTAGTCCATTGCTTTGCAAGGGTCTATTTCTTCGATTGTTAAGTGGAGACCAAAGCAAATGATAATATTTGCTTTGGTTGATAATACGATCGAAGCAAATGAGGTGAAGCAATGGACATATTGTATACTAGTGCATAGCAATGGACACAATCGTCATTTATATATATCTTTGTTGTCCATAATTTTATTTAAAAATACATACATACATCTCTACCATTAATAAAGAGAATTCAATGAATATAATTTTCATAGTGTCATTTTGAAATTCCAAAAATACCCTTCATCCATTAATGGAATCTCATCGTCCATTTACAAAATCAACCACCCTTCCATTTTCGACTATCCATCAACAGAATTCCAATATCCATTTGCAACTAACACAATCAACATAACCATTTGAAATAAAAGTGCTATGACCACCAAAGTTTTTGCACTTATAGCATACATCCGTTCATTAAATTTTTATCGAATTGAAATGAGATATTTCTATAGATGCATGTACGTGTGATTTACACTAGTACATATAATGATAATAAAATTCAAATTTACATATGTATATATATATTTAAAAATCAATTTTTACTAATTCAATATATTTTGAAACAAAATAATATCCTAAAAAAATCTTAGACTTGGAAATTCTCAAACTTAGATCTATAAATTTTAAATAAAATATTTTTTTACCAATTTTGGATTAAAAAATATAATATATGTATGACGACTAACCTACACCTCTTTTGCCTAATATACTTGTATAATGCACCTTGGAGGTACCCGGCCGATGCAATGATGGCCAAGGGTGAAAAGTAAAAGAAAATTTCAAATATAGAACCTATAGAACATCTCGTAGTGCATAGGAAAAATATAATATAATAACATAATATAAAACAGACGAAATAATGTTATAATCAAACAAACCATTAATAAGAACATTAGAGTGCATCAGGTTCACAAACTATACAAAAACTGAAATAAAGAGTTTATACATCCTAAATCTCTCAAAATAAACTCTATAACTATATTTCAAAATACAAGTACTAACATAGCTCCATAGTACTGCATGACGGAATATAAGCGGTAGTAAACTCAGTATAGATATATGAAAGCTCAGCCTTCTGTCCGTACTCCGTACAGTTCCATGTGCTATCCAGACCTATTGACCTTGATCTACCAATTTAAGAGTACTCGAGATAATAAGAAGCAGAACATAAAACCTCGTGTCGAACAATAGTCTGGTGTGAGCGATACATCATCTTAGAATACTATAAAAACCATATATAGTAGAAAGGGGCCTAAGGTATGAAGAACCACACCTAACCTGTCCCTGCATCCAAAGAGTTTGCATATAAACACAATATATACTAAACTACTATCACATGTGAAATATAGGGGGTATAGAGGTATCACATAGCATATCATGCACATGACACCATAGCATCCATCGCACGACCTTGAATCTCTCACTCAAGTGCTTTAGATGTACAATAACTTTTTCAGATGCTCAAATCATTCCCATGCGGATGGAAAAGGACCGGACACATGCATATGTCCAAAATATATGTACATGTAGACTACCCAAGGTATACATAGGCTACCCTATCCCAAAAATGAGCATCACAACCACAAAGTCATCCATCAATCCCTTAGCATATGTACCGATAGTATAACTACCCACAAATTCTCAACTCATGCACACGTAGACAGCTAAGGACTGGACCCACGTAATCATCCAAACACATGGGTACATGCCGACTACCCTGGGTACATGTAGAATACCCTATCCTACTCACGAGCATCAAAACCTCATGTCTTACTGTATGAGCTATCACACAGAACTCGTCCTTTCAGTGCATCACCAGATGCTATAGTCACTCGCCATGTCGAGTCGTCGAAGTCATCGCACTTCATTAGTTGCCATCCGCATAGTCATCTAGAGTCATTGATTTGGAGATCTTCATCCTCTATCCCAAGCTAACTCCTAAGACCACCATGCAACCCCGAAGCCCCTCCATGCTAAGCCCAAAGCTAATAAGCCAAACACCATCCCATGTTCTATCCGGTCCCTCTCATATAGCCAAACTAAAGCCATCGAACAACATCTCATGTTCGACTCCTCATCACCAAACCAACAACTACCGGATATGATTTCTCATCTGGTCCTTTACTTTCCGAACCAACATCTACCGAATTGGATTTCTTGTCTGGTCCTTCACTTGTCGAGCCAAGCCATCCACCGAACCCAAACTATCATCAAACAACTTGAATCCGAGCTAACACCTTCTCTTCTTGAAGCCAACAATCAGACCATGCTATAACGGACCAAGCTTCACGAAATTGAAACCTATAGCTTTTTCAGCACATCCATTTCGCACTGATTCCATTGCTATACCCAACACTTCGACCCTCATGCTTTGCATACGCAACGATATGACTCCAAATGCTCCAGAGCCTATCCGTCAAAGTCCGATTTTATGGTTCCTACATCTAGTTTGATCCAATGAACCTTTTTACCCATACAAACATATAAACAAACATCATATGCGCACCAAAAACATACAAACATGTAAACCACCCAACCAATCATAGCAATCTACATACAAGGTGTATACAACATGGTCTAGCATCAATCTAACATGTCTAGAACATCAAAAATCCATTTATTCACGTTTTTACGATAGACTGAGTTTTAAAATAGCATTAAGACTTAGTTTTGTCTTTACAATGGATCCAAAATATGTTAAAACCTATAGATACATATATGGTAAGGTGAGAGATGATGAACAACAAATATGTATTTTTCCCTTCTCAAAATGTAGATTTGAAGATTGCTAATGAATCTCCTTGCTAATCTAACCTTAATCTACGATTTAGACTGATTTAGAGGAGAAAAGAGAAAGTTTTGAACCTAGAATGAGTTAATGGGAGCTTGGATCTATTTGAAAAGTGGTAAAATTGATTTGGGGATGATGGTTCAACCTATTATAGCCTTCAAACCCAAAAGAGGTTAGTGGGCTTGTCCCGAAGCCTCACTAATTACCCACCTAGTAGCTTCAAAAACTTCCAATCTCCAAACAGTCGTATCTTCTAGTAGGCATTTCCGACCCTTTCTCATATTATGTACAACTCCATGCGCTAGTAAATGCGATAAACAAAAGTCACTAGTAGGCTTCTATCAAAAGTTATAGAGGTTACTAGTTTTTAAGGTAAAATTATCCGGAAAAATTATAAAGGGAGGAAATGTCACTAGTAGGCATTTTCCAAAGATGTAGAGTCATACGACCTCATATGAGTTTAAAAATAATATTTTACCATCCTTCAATACGTAAAATACGGCTCAATCAACTCCCCTAGGAATTTTGCCCTCGAAATCCCTAATACAAACAAGGTAAAATCAAACATAGCTACCCGCATGCCTAAAATTAACGAGCAACACAAAAGAAAGCAGTGATATCTACGCCTACCCTAGTATGTAGGACACTAAACTTTCCTATATGATAATAAAAATGAAAGTAAATGCGATAAACCGAAATCCCACCATGTAAAGAGCTCAGATAAGCATCTCCTCAGTCTCCCAAATACAATCGCCTTCGCTCTCACTCTATCGAACGTTCACTATCTCTACCGTCTTCCTCCTAATCTGCTTCATATCATGTCCGGTGATACGAATAGGCCTACGAGGTCTCGATGCTTTCGATTCAATCTCGATATCATTAAGCTGATTCAGTTCAACTATCTTACCCGAGCCATACACAAACTTCCGCAAGCGAGATTCGTGGAACATGTTATGCATGCCTGCCATTTTCTGAGGTAAGTCCATTCTATAAGCCAAGTTCCCAATTCTCTCAAGCATCAATAAAGGACCGACAAATCTTGGTGCCAGCTTCCCCTTAATACGAATCAAATAACGTTCTTCAGCAGAGATCTTGACAAACACCATATCGTTTATAGAAAACTCTAAAGCACATTTTCTCCTATCAGTGTAGCTCTTTTGTCTATCCTAAGCAGCTTTTATTCACTGTCGAATGATCTCAATCTTCTCTGAATTGTCTCTTATGCCCAAGTATCAGTTTCTCACTCGCTTCCACAAACATGAAGGAGCATTGCACGATCGACCATATAATGCCTCACATGGTGTCATGCCGAAGCTGGATTGATAACTGCTATTATATGCAAACTCTACTAAATGCAAATGATTGTCCCATGAGCTATTGAAATCGAGAATGTAAGCTCACAAGAAATCCTCTAAGATACGATTTATCCTCTCGGTCTACCTATCCATTTGTGGGTGATAAGCTATACTGAGATGTAGCTCCGTCCCTAATGCCTCTCGTAAGTTCTTCCAAAACCCGCTAGTGAACAAAAGGTCTCGATCGCTCATAGTGCTCTTCGGCATTTCACATACAACTCGGCCAATTTGGATGTCATTCTACTAGAATTAATGGGTATAAATCTAGCCCTCTTCATTAGTCTATCAACCATGACCCAGATGGTATCGTACCCTTCTATGGTCCTCGGCAATCCATCGATGAAACCCATCGATACTTGTTTCCATCTCCACTTAGGAATCTCAAGCGGTTGCAGCAAACCACTCAACTTCTTCTACTCGGCCTTTACCAACTGATAGTCCATGCACTTCAAAGTGAATGACCCAATGTCCTTCTTCATCCTTTTCCAATAAATAACGTGACCCATAAATCACACTTCCCTCCTCCAGAAGTGGTACTTCAAAAACTTCGCCTTCAATTGATGCTTCCTCAACACCTCGAGCACATCCTTAAATGCACATCATGTTCTTCCTTCATCCTCAAATAAACAAGGATATTGTCCACGAACACTAGTACAAACTTATTTAGATGGTCACTGAAAATGCAATTCATAAGATCAATAAAGTATGTCGGTGCTTTGGTTAGCCTAAATGGTGTGACCAACCACTCATAGAATTGATTAGGCGTATAAAATGTAATAATTAACACACTCTTCTTTGCCACTCTTAGTTGATGAAACCCTATCATAAGGTCTAACTAAGAGAACACCTTCACGCCATATAGCGGATCAAATAAGTCATCAATAGCGAAAATGGATACTTGTTCTTCTTCATCACCTTATTCAACTCATGGTAATCTACATACAGCCTTAGAGAGCCATCCGCCTTGGTAAAAATACTATGGGTGTGCCCCACTTAGATATGCTCCAACGAATGAACCCTCATCACAATAGGTCATTCAATTGCACCTCCGACTCCTTTTGCTCACTGGGTGCCTTACACCTCAAGGGCACAACTATCGGCCTAGCAAACTTCATAGAGTCTATGTCGAACTCAATCTCTCCATGTGGCAGTAATCCATTCACTTCCTTGAACATGTCCGGATACTCTCTCACAATAAACACAAATGACAACTCATCTTATGGAATATATCAAGTGAATATATAAAGCTAACCATAACTCCATCCTCATAAAAACAACTAATCACAGTCGTCTGTCAATCCGTAGCCCCAATCGTCACTAACAGCCTCTTGCAATCCACCACCATCACATACTTCCTCAACTAGTCCATCCTCAGTATAGTACCAAATCCCACGAAACCTAAGACAAAGCAATTACAAGCAAAGAACATCCATTACTCGATAAGACTAAGTCTCAACAAATCATGCATAGGCTAGTCGACCCTCCAACAGGGTTTGTGACAATCAATGAATCAAAGATTGGTTAATTATCTTAGTTTTTAATCCTAATCTATCTACATGAAGACCTGAGTATTAAATAAAACACATACAGGTGTATCAGAAATAGAAACCATACCTTGTATAATGTTTCCCTTCCCTTTCTCCTTCGTCGATCGAACACTCAACGAAGCTGGAACAACATTCAAAGCGTAATTCTGGCTCTGGGCAATTCTTCTTCATATACCCTGGCTTATTGTAGTTAAAATATCCTTTTTTCTCTTTTCTACGATCTCTGCTAAGATGGCCTTTCTCTTCATAATTGTAGCAAATAGGCTTCCACTTGCCCTTCTTATAGCCACCTTTCTGAAACTACTTCTTCTTCTTATTGTTGTCCCACTTCCTCTTGCCTCCCCGCCAGTTGGCAGCTTTGGCTTATCCTTGGGAGCAACAATTAACTTAGGCTTTGGATACAGACTTTCATATTGAAGAGCCTTCTCCACCAGCCTCTCAAAGTTCTCATTGGTATGCCCTACTAGCTTCTTTTAATTTAATCATCCAAGCCCATGATAAATTTCTCGTTCTTTAGAGTGGAGTAATGATAAAAGATAGACCATCTTAACAAAATGTCGAATTCGACCACGTACTCTGACACAGACATATCCCCCTATCTTAAGTCAATAAACTTTTGGAAGTGCACCAACTTTTGAGTTGCTGGCATAAACTTCTCTTCAAACCTCGCCTTAAGCTGCTCCCAAGTAATCTGATCCTTAGAAGCAGTAATCTTGATGGCATTCCACCACCCAAAGCTCATCCCTGAAGCTGTCTAGAGGCCAGCTTCCCCTTCATCGCAACCTCTTAACTCCATATCCTCAAAGATGCCTTCATAGATGTCCAACCAATCCTACATTTCAATGGTTATTCTGTTCTAAGAAATGGTTTGCCAAAGTAATCCTTGCTCAATTCGGCACAACCTTCGACGCTCGCATTGGAGCGCCACCACTAACAGTTGCAACAAGGGTGACTTAGGCATTTCGAACCACGTTTCACACTATCTTAGCGAACATGTTCTGCAGTCGGCATTAGCAACCCCTGATCCCACCCCCTCCTCAACTCTAGAGATGGAGTTCCTAGCAGCGTTCTTCATCAACCAGCTCATTCTTACAAGCTGTAATAAGAATGATCAGTCTCTAAGAGGAATAATTGGTGTCCATGAATGCAATGCGACTTATATACAATACACAAACAATACTATATAGTTTTAGAAACCAAAATATAATAAGTACCCTCTCTCATATATCGCTCGATCCATTCTAAGGCGATTTCTCCTTTCTTATTTGTAATGGATCTAAGTATCAAATTAGATCATCCATGCAACATAGGCTCTGATACCAAAAGTGATGACTACCTTAGACCTCTAGTACCCAGTATACATGTATAATGCGTTGTGGGATTACCTGGCCGATGCCGGATGATGGCCAAGGATGAAAAGCAATGAAAAATTCAAACCCAGAACTTGTAGATCATCTCATAGCGTATAGGAAAAATATAATATAATAACATAGACATAAAATAGGCGAGACAATGATATAATCAAATGAAACATAAATAAGAACATCACAGAGTATCAGGTTCACGAACTATACAGAAACTAAAATAAAGAGTTTATACATCACAAATCTCCCAAAATAAACTCTATAACTGTCACGCAAAATACAAGTACTGGCATAGCTCCATAGCATTGTATAATGGAATATAAGCAGTAGTAAGCTCTAAAGTATAAACATATGAATGTGTAGCCTCTAGCATGTATTCCGTGCAACTCCATGCACTATCTAGATCTGTTATCCCTAATCTACTCATTTAAGATTACTCGAGATAATAAGAAGCACAACATAAAACTTCGGATAAGACAATAGTCTTGTGTGAGTGATACATCATCTCAAAATACTAAAAAAAACCATATATAGTAAATGAGGGCTTGTGGTATGAAGAACCATATCCGACCTATTCCTGTATCCAAAGATTTGGCACATAAATATAATATATGCTAAACTACTACATCATGTGAAATATGATGGTATATGGGTATCGTAGAGCATATCAAGCACATGGCAACGTAGCATCCGTCACACAGACTTGCATCTGTCACTCAAGTGCTTCAGATGTACGATAACTCTTTCAGATACTTAACTCATTGCCCACGCATATGGAAAAGGACTGGACACATATATGGATACATGTAGATTACCTTGGGTACATGCAGGCTACCCTATCCCAACAATGAGTATCACAACCATAGAGTCATCCATCAATCCCTTAACACATGTACCAATAGTAGAACTACCTCACAAATGCTCAACTCATGCCTACACAAATGGCTAAGGACTAGACACACGCAATAACCCAAACACATGGGCACACATAGACTATCCTGGGTACACGTAGAATATCATGTCCTACTCATGAGCATCACAACCTCATTTCCTACTCTATGAGCTATCATGTAGAACTTGTCCTTTCGATCCATTACCAGATGTCATAGCCACTCGCCGTGTTAAGTTATCGAAGTCATCGCACTTTATTGGCTATCATCCTAAAGTCATCAAAGTCATTCTGGGGACCTCCATTCTTTACCATGAGCCAACTCCCAAGACCTCCAAGTAAATTCAGGTGCTGCCTCGAAGCCACTCCATGCCAAGCCCGAAGTTAACAGCCCAAAACACCATTCCATGTTCTATCCGATACCCCTTATATAACTGAACCAAAACCATCGAACAACATCTCTTATTCGGTTCCTCATCACCGAACTAACAACTACTAGACAAGATTTCATATCTGGCCCTACGCTAGCCGAACCAACATCTATCGGACAGGTTTTCCTATCTAGTCCTCCACTTGTCGAGCCAGGTCATCCACCAGACCAAATTATCACTGGATTGTCTTGAATGTGAGCCAATTCCTCCTCTTCTTAAAACCAACAACTGGACCACTCCATACCAAACCAAGCTTCACTGAACCAAAACCTATAGTTCTTTCAGCACATCCACTTCGCATCGATTCCATCACACCCAACACTTCGACCCTCATGCATTGCCTATGCGTATGACTCCAAATGCTCTAGAGTCTATCCGTTGAAGTCTAATTCCACGGTTCCTACCTCAAGTTCAATATGATGAGCTTTTTCAATCATACAAACATACAAACAAACACTATATATTTTCCAAACAACATTCAAACATGTAATCCACCCAACCAATCATAACAATCATCATACAAGGTGTATACAACATAGCCTAAAATTTATCAAGGCAATCACATAACAAAATAACATGTTATAACATAGAAAATCCATTTATTCATGTTGTTACTATAAGTTGGGTTTTAAAATGGGATTAAAACTAAATTTTGACTTTAAAAATGGATCCAAAACATGTTAAACCCTATAGATAATATATAGTAAGGTAAGAGATGATAAATCACTCATTAAAACATCCAAATTTAAGTTTTGCACTTAAATCCAAAAATGAACAGCAAGGACGTAAATTTTCTTTTCCAAAAATGTGGATTTGAAGATCTTTAATGAATTCCCTTGCTAATCTAACCTTAATATATGATTTGGACTTGATTTGGAAGGAAAAGAGAATGTTTTAGATGTAGAATGAGTTAATGGGAGCCTAGATCTATCAGGAAAGTGGTAAAATTTATTTAGGGATGATGGTTCAGCCTATTATAGCATCCAAATCCAAAATGGGTTAGCGGGCTTACTCCGAAACCTTATTAATTACCTGCTAAGATGCTCCAAAAACTGTCAATTTTTAAATAGTCATAACTTCTATCCACAAAGTCCAAATCATTATTGTGGCCACTCTACGAAAAGGGAAACTATCGTATCTTGCTAGTGGAAGTGATCTTGGATGCTAAATCGGCTTTTATCAAAAAAATTAGTCACTACAAGTTTTCAGGGGAAAATCGTTTATAAAAATTCTAATGGTTGGAGATGTTACTAGTAGGCATTTTCCAAAGTTATAGAATCATACGACCTCATATATAAATTTAAAAATAATATTTTAAGATCCTTTGATAGATAAAATACAGGTCGTTATAGTGCATATACACATATAAATTCATGAAATATATACATACACAAATTGTTATCGGTAAGTTTTCCATAATCTTAGAATAGACTCAAATGGATAAACTGGACTGTGGAATATATATATACATATACATATCTATGTAATAAAGGTGTTTCGCTTTCTGTTATACATTTGTTATAATGTGTTATAAATAATTAAATGTTTAATTAAAATATAGTTAATAGAAAATTCATAAATGATGTGTTTGTGATATTAATTACAAATGGTTGTAATCATGAGTATTGTATCATAATATTATAAAACACATCATTTTAAATATTTCTAGTTAAGATGCATTAGGAATGGATATCAATGTATCCGTTGAGACTAGAGTATTCCAAATGTTGGATATCGTATTACTCATGACTGTTATGGGCACCACGAGGTTACGTGCTGATGGTTATTGGATAATCATGAAACGACTCACTCGATAGTTTTTTGTTGGTTAAGGTCAAATAGAAAATATTGATGTGATTGATTTACATAGCCCTCTCAACTTAAGAATATTGGGTTGAGTGGAAGTATTGAAAGTGAAGCGCTATTCAAGAGAGAATTTGTCTCCTCAGTTATACGAGGTTAGTTTCATGGTCAACTCAAGTCAAATCAAAGTCAAAATCTCTTAACAGAGTAGTTCAGTTAGTAATAACATTTATTATCGAACCAAGGACTTTGTGTTTGGAGTATAGAGTTGAATATGGACAATATTGGAATTTTGACTATTATCAAATTTCATAAGCCCAAAGTGATATATTTTTGACAAAGAGAATTGGTGGAAATAAAAGTCACAACTGGATAACACTTAATGAAGTAAAATTGGATTTTATCGAAAACCAAGTAAATGATAAATTCGGCCAAAACGTCACACCATCTACCATGTGACGTGTGAACATTAATATTGGAATAGTTCGATATTAATCGCTGGCCAAATTTACACCTAACGAGTCACATAATCGGAACAATGAATTCTCCTTTGACCAAATAATTTAATTGATTTGTAATTGTTATAAATTATTAAATTAACTAATATTTTTGAAATATTAATTATAAATTTTGACTTGATGAATAAATATTATTAAATATATTTATAATAGTTATATTATATTAATCGATATACGATATCGATAAGCATTAAATTGGACTTGATTGCATATTATTTTATTTGGGCTCTAAATAGGTTTAAAGCCATTAAGGGGGCTGGTAGGATCGGCTCATATAGGGGTTATAGGCGGCTTAGGGGTCAGAGAGCTTTGAAATGGATGGCTAGGATGGAAGTTGAACGAGTAAAAGGTTAGATCCAAACTTCTCTCCTTATCTTCCTCTATATAAAGATCTCAACCCTCATCTTTTTAAGAAATTTTGAAGCCTTCATATAATCTCATTTCTTGCAGTCCTCTCCTCTCCATCCCAATATATCAAATTCAAGTCAAATTAGATTCACTGCTTATCAATAGCCGGTAGTCAACAGTTCAAGGACTAGCACTCTTTTGAATTGGAAATTGTTTCAAGGAGCTTACATCATCTTTCCAAGGTATGCTTAAGGGCTTTGGCTACAAGGTACATTCCTAATATGGTTACTAATATTAAACTACATTTATTATGTCCATTATGTGTGTGTGTATAATATTGTTAGTTATGTGATGGTTCCAACATGTAAATATATTATCACAATATTAATTGGTTATTTGCATACGTATATATATATGTTTATGCCAAAAGTTGACACAAACACCCTAAAGATTTATAGAAGAGAATAAAACAAAGAAAATTAAATGAAAAACAAGAGGAAACTATGTACACCAGTTATAGTGGTTTGGCTAATCGTTGGTCTAAGTCCACTTGAATTTTTTTTATGATTTTACATAGGTTTTACAAACATGATCTACTGGATTGATAGTTTATAAATCAGTGATGACCCATGAGATTACAACAATAGTACATAAATTTAGAATGCAGAAAAAAGGATCTCAAAATAGCACATATCACCCTCTATTTATAAAAGAAGAACGATGGATTTATCTCTACCACGTTCTGCCCTATATTCCCCATGTCTTGAAGGCGTTGCTCTAGAAAGATCGTGGTCAGATCAACAAGTCTCATGGATTGGTACCGAACAATGGCCTCTGGATCAATACTGATCCGTAAAATGGATTGTTGAACTTCATTTGATCCTTTGAGGTTGCTTGGTTGGCTTTCATCTTTATTTATAGAATATACCAATATGAGCTTGAACTTGGGTGTAGCCTTCAGTTCGATGACTATTGTGATGTCCCGGAAATTTGGGCAATATTTATTTAATAATTTCATTTATAATTATTTTAAAATGTGAAATTTATTGATTTAATAATCCAATTCAAACATAATTTTCTTTTGAAAATTTATAATTATTTAGTTTGGATAGATAATATTCTTTTGAAAATTTATAATAATAATTGAATTTGAGAATCTTATTGTTTTAAAATATTAAAAATGTATAAATGATAAAATTTCCTTTCTAAGCTGATTTAAAAATATTTTATTTATAATGTATATATGTGTATACATTGTAAATAGGAGTTTTGATTTTTACTTTAAATTTAAATCTAATAAAGGATAATTTCAAATTTATAATATATATAGGTATATAATTTATGGATTGATTAAATTAAATTGAAAATAGTATTGAAACTTTTTCATAAGTCAATTTATAGATCTTTCTTATATTTTCAAAAAGGAACTTATAGTAAATATTTTGTTATAAATATATAATAGTTAAAAATTGTATTTTATAATAAAAGTTTATTCTGTTTTATCTTTAAATTGTTTTGAAATAAATTTAGTTTATTTATATTAAAGTATAATATTTTGATTTGAAATCTTTGGAATAAAATGAATTCAACATTATTCTTTTCTTTTTAAAAAGTTTCTCTTTTGAAAATCGGTTTTAAATAATCTTTAAAAATATTCAAGCAAATATTTAAACATGTAAAGATAACTCATTTGCAATCATTTAAAGAATAAATGTTAATGAAACATACAAAACATCTTAAATTAAATAAGAATGGTTTTATCTAAATTAAAACATTTGTAAACTTAGAAATTTATTTGTATCTTTAATCTTACATGTGTTAACTTCATGCTTTTAAATTGACACTTGTAAATAAATCTTCACATCTAAATAACAATTGGCAATACAAATCAATATTGAATAAAACTTCACAAATCTCTTCATTTCAAACCCTTATCTTCTATAATGAATCTAAATTCAGTTTTGAGAAAACTGAAAATCCATTTCACTCTAAAATCCTCACCCAAACTCAATCAATACTCTGCAAATTTCAAATATGTAAGATCTGCAAATCAATGTTTGTAAAATCTGCAAATGAAAACCCAAATCTGGAAATTCTTTTAAACCTGCAAACAAACAAATGTCTTCAACCTGTGAAATCAATCACATTTGCAAATTGGCTTGAATCTGCAAAACAATTTAATCTGCAACCTGTAAGATCAACACAAACAAGGATGAAAAGGGGTCTACATGCAATTCCAAAGCCTGCAAACAACATGTTGTCATCAATTTCAAACTGCAAGTTAGCTCAGATTCATGCAAGCTCGGTTTCAATGAAATGGAAATTCAGGCTGCAGGAAATTGGATTGCATCTGGATGCTTTCTGTTTTCAATTTTTAAGGTGAGTAAATCTATATTAAGAAAACAGTTCTACCTTTAAAATCCAAGCTATTAAAATTTTGCAGAAATTAAAGTTTAAATTCAAATGCCCTTTAAATAAGCAAATTAAAACAGTAGCAATTAAAACTGTTTTGTTCTTTCTCTTTAGTGAGTAATTCAAAAAATTTGGGTTGTTTAAAGTTTTATATGTGCATGGGTTTGAATATATGCTTGACTGTTGTATGCCTGCATACATTAATCTTGAGTATGCAGAGAAGTGTGATGTGAATTCCTACAAACATACTTCTGTTATTTCTTGGATTTAAATACAAATCCACTTATATATGATTGAATCATAGTTAGAGTTTATTGTGTGAAAAAATTATGTTATTTAGCATAGATTAGGTTTGTAAAATCTTAAGTTAGGAAAAAAATAAACCTGTTACTTCTGGAAATAAGTAACAACAGAAATGGTTTCAAGAAGTAAGTTGTCAACATCTTAAAATTATTAAAACAAGTTAAACTTTAATGCAAGTTCAAAAACATGGATATTAAAACATGCACCAAGTTTTAAAAGCTTCTGTGGAGTAGTAATTTAGATTGTGCAGTATTTTGGAAATTTGGGAATATCAAACCATTTAGTAAATTCTGGAACTTGAATTTCTGCCTGGAGAGAGTGGGAAAATTATGGGAAGATGGTCATGTACAGGTTTGCCATGTATATAGTGAGAGTTGACAGGTTTTGATATGTGTGGTGAAGCTTTCAGGTTGATGTCTTTTTGCTTGAATCTGATTTTCAAGCAACAGAAAGTTTTGTTGATGATTATTATCAAGTAGAGGGGTGGATGGTGTATTGGAGGGGTTGGTAAAGGGTGCTGGAGGTCGCCGGAGTAGCGGTGCATTTGCACAGTGAAGATTGGTCTCTGGTGAAATTTTGGTGGTGCAGGTTTTGGGTGACTCGAGTCACTCCCGGGTAGATTGGATTTTTACTCGAAGATAGGAAGGTTTTGACTCGGAGTACTTTGTTGGTTGGCTCGGGTTAGTTGTTTACAGGTTGTTAATCTGTGCAGTGTGTTTTTTTAATAAAAATCTAGAAAATTCAAATCTTTTTAAACTATGATTTAAATTAAAGTATAGTTTGATTTAAATTCAAGTGAGTTTATGAATTCTAAAGTCTAAAATGATGAATTTAAATTTAAGTAAGATTTAAATTCAAATCTGGAAACAATGTAAATATAGTTTCAGTTTTTTTTTGAATCCAGGTTTTTAATTCAAAACCGTTTTGTTTCTTTTTAAATTTTTAAAAGGGAATTCAAATGTTAAAACAGAGATCCAAATTTAGGTGAAAATTTGAATAGATTCAGGAATACTTTTGAATTCAAAGTTAAAATGAAACTTTTAAATTGCAAGCCAGATCTAAATTTGGTTTTGAAATCAAATTAAATATGATTTCAGTTTTGTTTTGGAATCTGTTTGAATCCAAATCAGTTTGAAATTTTTTAAATATTGGACAGAAATGTTATTAAGTAGAATTTAAATATGAATCTGATTTCAAATGAAAATTTAAATTTTAAAAGAATTCTTTCTTTTAAGTAGTAAATAAAAGTATGATATGTTTAACTTTAAATTGAAAAGTTAAATATCTATCTATTTTAAAATGTTTGATTTCTTAGTATAACTAAGTAATATTGATTTTTAAACTTTTCTTATATGATAATGTTAGATCTTTACCTTTAGGTTTATTAAATTATTAAAACTTGGAAGATGTTTATATGGTTAAACATTTTTAAATCTTAAAATTTTAAAGTGGAAGTTGGATTAGATTTTAGAAATGTATTATTTAAATACATTTTGAATATTGATTAAGTTATAGATAAGTAAATGAATTATTTTGGGAATAATTAAAAATTTACTTATTTATTTGATTTTAAATAATAACTTGAATTAATTTATAATTAGAAATGATTAATGAATAATTAATCTAAGATAATTTACTGAAGTAAGGAATTAATGAAAATGTTGTTAATTATCTAAGGATAATTAAATAATTAATTAATGAAATTAATTTTGATTAATTAATTAGATTAATTAATTTAAGATAATCAATTGTAATTTGATAAGTATAATTATTATTTTAAAAGTAATTAAGGGTTAATTACTTATTGTAATTAATTCTGATAATGTGCTTTGTTTAAATTAATTAATTTAGTTTAGTTAATTTAAGAAATAATTTAATAATTTAATTATAATAATTACTTAATGTAATTTATGGAGCAGGATTACTTAGGGAAGTAATAATTACTGGATTGAAATTATGGAAAGATGTTTTATTTTAGTTAAGTAATTTGGATAATTACTTTTGTAATTAATCAAGGATTAACTAAATAAGATAGTTAATTATTGGATAATTAATTTATTAATAAGTAATTAAGAGTAGTTAATTACTGGATTTTAAATATTAATCAGGGTGATTAATAATTGTATTTTAATTACTAAATGTAATTAGATTTAATTGAGTAATTAATTTAAATATTAATTAGAGATCATTAATTATTATAATTAATAATGTAATTAAGAATTTTTTAATTAAGTAATAATTAATTAATTAAGTAATTAATTAATTGTAATTAATTAAGGATAAATGTAATTAATTATAGTTAATTAATAAATTAAGTAATTAAATGTTAATTACTTATGATTAAGGTTAATTAATTTTATGGAATTAATTTAAGACTAATTACTTATTGTAATTAGTGAATGATTAATCATAGATGTTTAATCAAGTTGAATACTTAATGAATGATTAATTAACTAGGTTGATTAATCAAGATTTATAGGTGAGTAATTAATTTATTTTAAATTAATTAAGGATAGAAGTAATTAATTTAATTCATTTTAAATTAATTATAAATGATGGATATATATCATTGCTTATGGGTGATATTGTTATACCTTTGGATGGTTGTGATCTCAGAAATGAGATGAGTAGTATCTATAGGATATGGATGCTTAGTTATAGTATGATGAATTATTTTGGTTGTGATGATTGTTTGTTGTGATAATTGACTTTTGTGATGATCATATGATGTGATGATGTTATAGGTTATCTGTTATGATGAGAATATGTAGTTTATCTATCTGTGTGAAATAGATAAAAATAAAATGAGTTAATTGTTTAAAACCCTTAAGTATAACTTGGACATTAAAATGGCGTTTGGTTTCGATGAGACCGGGATCGGGTTTCCATATTTGGATATCCGAAAACCACATCGATTCCAATTAAACATTAGGTCGTTAATCCAAGTGGAGCAAGTGAAGACTCGAGGTGTAAGGGCTATACGTCAGTATAACTCTGTGGGTGATTCCGTAATGAGTTTGACGGAATAGTACTTATAGATTCGAGATGGTGATTTAGAGTGCAAGGGTTATCGACGTTAACTCTGAGGGTGATTCCAATACGAGTGTAACGAGATAATGCCTTCGGTTTCGTTCGAACCCGGAACGAACTTGTATGGATTGAATGCTTTCAGAACATCGTCAGGTGGACGATGAGCATTCTAAGATAGATGTGTTCTTTAAAGATAATCGCAGCCTCAAGCCTCATCAACCGAGAATGGCTAAAACAGGGGAGGTGCAGCAAGGCTTCGTGGGTAGCCCCCACTTGAGAGTGAGATATACCCCTGTCTAGAGGTCCCTTTATATTTCGGCTGTGTGGACGGTTGAGAGCTCCAACTGTCGGGGTTGTCTTGTTCGGAACTATTCAGTAAGGAATGGGTCCGGCCTTGTGTTGCAGGGGATTGGGAGTAATCCTCGGTACGGTGATCTAGGCCAAGTACTGTGAGGGGCGGTACCCCGGTAGCCCTGCCATTGATGGAATCCAAAATCCAATAAGTGCCTGTACGGTTTTGATTGTGCCCAGCTATGTTGGAACGTGAGATGTGAGCATTCCAGGTATTTCTTTATTTTATTTTGAAAACCCTAGACACTATTATAATATCACTGGATTTCCTATCAAATGCTTTGGTTAGCGTAAGGTAAAAACTTTTCCATATTTATGTGTGGGAAGTCTTACGTGATACCTTTTGTTTTCAAAGAATTTTCTAAAAGTTAAGCAACTTTTAAACTGTTTACTCACACCAGACCCCTGTCTGACCCGAGTGTTTATTTTCTGTTTTATTAAACTCTTGGGTACTCATATTACGTATGAGTAGTCAAGTGATTCAGGATTGCTTTGACGAGTTCTGGAGGAGATAATGGAGCAGGAGGCTTCAGCGTGTAGATGTATATAGTGGTTCCGCTGTGTTTGAGTTGTATCTGTTTTTCTCTGATGTTCTTGAATTGTAATCGCTAGACAGATGTTTATAACTGTCTAGTTTGTGTTGTATTGGCTGTAAAACTCTGATGTATATGATGTAAAGTATTATGTGATCTAATATAATTTATTCGTTTCGCTGTGAGATTCTGATATTGTCTGTTTCTTTCTTTCCTTTCTTTTATCTTTTTCTATCCCTTTCTTTCTGCTTAACGATGCGACTTCCTGGAGTATGGAAGTTGGCTCGTTACAACGTGGTATCAGAGCATTAGGTTGAGTGAATACCTAGGCTCTGTAGTGGTGTCTTTCTTGAGAGAGCGTACTTGTAATTTTAAATATAAATATATATTTAATCCTACCTATCTGTTGGGTTACCTGTTCAGGTTTTCCAATATAAGTAATAAAGGTAGATAGGGTAGTGATGTGTGTAACACAACTACCAATGGTTGGAGTTCCGAGTGTTTGAGCTTGGAAGTGATCTGCTAGGGCATAATTGGGCATCTTGAGAAGTTTGGCAGTTTGGTGTGAAGGATTTTTCTGATCTCTGAAAGAAGAATCTTTTCAAGATTCGGAGTGTATCTTTGGATTTTAAGCTTGATTTCACTCGTGTGAGTGGATTTTCATAAGTCTGGATCAGTTTGGAGCACTGAAGCCAGCAATGGTATTTTGGCAACCTTAGGAAGGAGTTCTGTCTGTATTTGAGTTTGAGACTCAGTTTGGCAGAGTGTTTTGAGTTTGGTTTGAGTCGAGTTTCGTGAGGGATATCTGTCTTCTGAAGGCTCTATTGTGGAAGTAGCTGGTGTAGTTTTGAGGTTCGATGAGCTTTTGGGTAAGAAAGTTTTTGGCAGCAGTAGCAGTAGTGAGTGACCTGTTTATTCGATGGTTCTGAAGTCTCTGTGAATCTTTTGTCAATAGGCCGGGCAGATGGTGAAGCTTGTCCATTTCTTCTGGAAGCTCAGCTAGGTGTGATGTTTGTGGTTGAAGGTGGACCACTAGTTTCTTCTTTTGAAGGCTTTGGCTGTTCTGATTATTTAAGAGAGAACGATTTCTTGGAATCTGAACTGAATAAAATCGCAAAAGTGACTTGCGATGATCCGGAAGTTTTCTGAGTAACCTTTGTTTGGATTGAAGCATCTCTAGAAGATGTTCGAGTTATCGAAGTAGTTTGATATTTTCTGGATGTCTTCGAAGGAGTTAAGTTTTGCATCCGCATCAGGAAATTGAGTTCTGTTTCGACATGGTTTTTGGAGATTTTTATGGAATTTGATGAACAATCTTTTCGGGATAAGATGATCAAGTTTGTACCTATGTTCATCAACAGCATTTTCGAATCAGAGTTGTGCAGTGGAAGCATGGTGGCGGCTATTCCAGAATAGAAGGAACACCAGATTCAGTGGGAATTTGTGTTTTGTCTTGGATCAGAGGATTTCTACAGGAAATTCACTTTAATCTGGAGACTTGGATGTCTTGGGCATCTGTTCTGTTTTTCGGAATAGGTGTAGTTTATCTGAAGTCTTTTGATATCTGTAGTAGAGTTTGTGTAGTGGATTGGATTGATCTAGAAGGTTGAAGGAAGCCCAGGATCAACAGGAGAGATTTGTGGATAAGAGATTGGACCTTTCTTTTTTCTCTCAAGGATTAAGTGATTGATCTACAGGATTGGATTGCCAGTTTGGATAACTGGGATTTGATGAGTTTCACGTATCTCTGAGGGAATACGTGTATGATCTATCCTTGGTTGTGGAACCAGCAGTTCTGGAGTTTTGATTGTTAAGTCAGACTCGTCTGTAGTCTGATATCTTGTCTAGTGTTATCGATATAGTTGAATAGGAGTTTTTGGAGCTTCTTAGTATTGATTGTTTGGATTCTCTAGAGCGAGTATCCCGGTATGTATATATACTTGGGGAAACTCGATAAAATTTTATCCAGAATTTGTCTGGATAATTTGGTTTGTTTGATTGGTTGAATTGGTTGTTTTGATTGTTAGCATATGTTTGATATATACTTGTGCTTTAAATAAAATCTTTAATGAGATTATTAAATTACCTTTGCTTTTAAATTTCGGGGACGAAATTCTTTTAAGGAGGGAGGAATGTGATGTCCCGGAAATTTGGGCAATATTTATTTAATAATTTCATTTATAATTATTTTAAAATGTGAAATTTATTGATTTAATAATCCAATTCAAACATAATTTTCTTTTGAAAATTTATAATTATTTAGTTTGGATAAATAATATTCTTTTGAAAATTTATAATAATAATTAAATTTGAGAATCTTATTGTTTTAAAATATTAAAAATGTATAAATGATAAAATTTCCTTTCTAAGCTGATTTAAAAATATTTTATTTATAATGTATATATGTGTATACATTGTAAATAGGAGTTTTGATTTTTATTTTAAATTTAAATCTAATAAAGGATAATTTCAAATTTATAATATATATAGGTATATAATTTATGGATTGATTAAATTAAATTGAAAATTGTATCGAAACTTTTTCATAAGTCAATTTATAGATCTTTCTTATATTTTCAAAAAGGAAATTATAGTAAATATTTTGTTATAAATATATAATAGTTAAAAATTGTATTTTATAATAAAAGTTTATTCTGTTTTATCTTTAAATTGTTTTGAAATAAATTTAGTTTATTTATATTAAAGTATAATATTTTGATTTGAAATCTTTGGAATAAAATGAACTCAACATTATTCTTTTCTTTTTAAAAAGTTTCTCTTTTGAAAATCGGTTTTAAATAATCTTTAAAAACATTCAAGCAAATATTTAAACATGTAAAGATAACTCATTTGCAATCATTTAAAGAATAAATGTTAATGAAACATACAAAACATCTTAAATTAAATAAGAATGGTTTTATCTAAATTAAAACATTTGTAAACTTAGAAATTTATTTGTATCTTTAATCTTACATGTGTTAACTTCATGCTTTTAAATTGACACTTGTAAATAAATCTTCACATCTAAATAACAAGTGGCAATACAAATCAATATTGAATAAAACTTCACAAATCTCTTCATTTCAAACCCTTATCTTCTATAATGAATCTAAATTCAGTTTTGAGAAAACTGAAAATCCATTTCACTCTAAAATCCTCACCCAAACTCAATCAATACTCTGCAAATTTCAAATATGTAAGATCTGCAAATCAATGTTTGTAAAATCTGCAAATGAAAACCCAAATCTGGAAATTCTTTTAAACCTGCAAACAAACAAATGTCTTCAACCTGTGAAATCAATCACATTTGCAAATTGGCTTGAATCTGCAAAATAATTTAATCTGCAACCTGTAAGATCAACACAAATAAAGATGAAAAGGGGTCTACATGCAATTCCAAAGCCTGCAAACAACATGTTGTCATCAATTTCAAACTGCAAATTAGCTCAGATTCATGCAAGCTCGGATTCAATGAAATGGAAATTCAGGCTGCAGGAAATTGGATTGCAACTGGATGCTTTCTATTTTCAAGTTTTAAGGTGAGTAAATCTATATTAAGAAATCAGTTCTACCTTTAAAATCCAAGCTATTAAGATTTTGCAGAAATTAAAGTTTAAATTCAAATGCCCTTTAAATAAGCAAATTAAAACAGTAGCAATTAAAACAGTTTTGTTCTTTCTCTTTAGTGAGTAATTCAAAAATTTTGGATTGTTTAAAGTTTTATATGTGCATGGGTTTGAATATATGCTTGACTGTTGTATGCCTGCATACATTAATCTTGAGTATGCAGAGAAGTGTGATGTGAATTCCTACAAACATGCTTCTGTTATTTCTTGGATTTAAATACAAATCCACTTATATATGATTGAATTATAGTTAGAGTTTATTGTGTGAACAAATTATGTTATTTAGCATAGATTAGGTTTGTAAAATCTTAAGTTAGGAAAAAAATAAACCTGTTACTTCTGGAAATAAGTAACAACAGAAATGGTTTCAAGAAGTAAGTTGTCAACATCTTAAAATTATTAAAACAAGTTAAACTTTAATGCAAGTTCAAAAACATGGATATTAAAACATGCACCAAGTTTTAAAAGCTTCTGTGGAGTAGTAATTTAGATTGTGCAGTATTTTGGAAATTTGGGAATATCAAACCATTTAGTAAATTCTGGAACTTGAATTTCTGCCTGGAGAGAGTGGGAAAATTATGGGAAGATGGTCATGTACAGGTTTGCCATGTATATAGTGAGAGTTGACAGGTTTTGATATGTGTGGTGAAGCTTTCAGGTTGATGTATTTTTGCTTGAATCTGATTTTCAAGCAACAGAAAGTTTTGTTGATGATTATTATCAAGTAGAGGGGTGGATGGTGTATTGGAGGGGTTGGTAAAGGGTGTTGGAGGTTGTCGGAGTAGCGGTGCATTTGCATAGTGAAGATTTGTCTCTGGTGAAATTTTGGTGGTGTAGGTTTTGGGTGACTCGAGTCACTCCCGGGTAGATTGGATTTTTACTCGAAGATAGGAAGGTTTTGACTCGGAGTACTTTGTTGGTTGGCTCGGGTTAGTTGTTTACAGGTTGTTAATCTGTGCAGTGTGTTTTTTTAATAAAAATCTGGAAAATTCAAATCTTTTTAAACTATGATTTAAATTAAAGTATAGTTTGATTTAAATTCAAGTGAGTTTATGAATTCTAAAGTCTAAAATGATGAATTTAAATTTAAGTAAGATTTAAATTCAAATCTGGAAACAATGTAAATATAGTTTCAGTTTTTTTTTGAATCCCGGTTTTTAATTCAAAACCGTTTTGTTTCTTTTTAAATTTTTAAAAGGGAATTCAAATGTTAAAACAGAGATCCAAATTTAGGTGAAAATTTGAATAGATTCAGGAATACTTTTGAATTCAAAGTTAAAATGAAACTTTTAAATTGCAAGCCAGATCTAAATTTGGTTTTGAAATCAAATTAAATATGATTTCAGTTTTGTTTTGGAATCTGTTTGAATCCAAGTCAGTTTGAATTTTTTTAAATATTGGACAGAAATGTTATTAAGTAGAATTTAAATATGAATCTGATTTCAAATGAAAATTTAAATTTTAAAAGAATTCTTTCTTTTAAGTAGTAAATAAAAGCATGATATGTTTAACTTTAAATTGAAAAGTTAAATATCTATCTATTTTAAAATGTTTGATTTCTTAGTAAAACTAAGTAATATTGATTTTTAAACTTTTCTTATATGATAATGTTAGATCTTTACCTTTAGGTTTATTAAATTATTAAAACTTGGAAGATGTTTATATGGTTAAACATTTTTAAATCTTCAATTTTTAAAGTGGAAGTTGAATTAGATTTTAGAAATGTATTATTTAAATACATTTTGAATATTGATTAAGTTATAGATAAGTAAATGAATTATTTTGGGAATAATTAAAAATTTACTTATTTATTTGATTTTAAATAATAACTTGAATTAATTTATAATTAGAAATGATTAATGAATAATTAATCTAAGATAATTTACTGAAGTAAGGAATTAATGAAAATGTTGTTAATTATCTAAGGATAATTAAATAATTAATTAATGAAATTAATTTTGATTAATTAATTAGATTAATTAATTTAAGATAATCAATTGTAATTTGATAAGTATAATTATTTTTTTAAAAGTAATTAAGGGTTAATTACTTATTGTAATTAATTCTGATAATGTTCTTTGTTTAAATTAATTAATTTAGTTTAGTTAATTTAAGAAATAATTTAATAATTTAATTATAATAATTACTTAATGTAATTTATGGAGCAGGATTACTTAGAGAAGTAATAATTACTGGATTAAAATTATGGAAAGATGTTTTATTTTAGTTAAGTAATTTGGATAATTACTTTTGTAATTAATCAAGGATTAATTAAATAAGATAATTAATTATTGGATAATTAATTTATTAATAAGTAATTAAGAGTAGTTAATTACTGGATTTTAAATATTAATCAGGGGTGATTAATAATTGTATTTTAATTACTAAATGTAATTAGATTTAATTGAGTAATTAATTTAAATATTAATTAGAGATCATTACTTATTATAATTAATGATGTAATTAAGAATTGTTTAATTAAGTAATAATTAATTAATTAAGTAATTAACTAATTGTAATTAATTAAGGATAAATGTAATTAATTATAGTTAATTAATAAATTAAGTAATTAAATGTTAATTACTTATGATTAAGGTTAATTACTTTTATGGAATTAATTTAAGACTAATTACTTATTGTAATTAGTGAATGATTAATCATAGATGTTTAATCAAGTTGAATACTTAATGAATGATTAATTAACTA
Source organism: Allium cepa (assembly GCA_030765085.1). Lineage (NCBI taxonomy): Eukaryota > Viridiplantae > Streptophyta > Magnoliopsida > Asparagales > Amaryllidaceae > Allium > Allium cepa. The sequence continues at coordinate 295,409,019 of CM060943.1, forward strand.
GGTTGATTAATCAAGATTTATAGGTGAGTAATTAATTTATTTTAAATTAATTAAGGATAGAAGTAATTAATTTAATTCATTTTAAATTAATTATAAATGATGGATATATATCATTGCTTATGGGTGATATTGTTATACCTTTGGATGGTTGTGATCTCAGAAATGAGATGAGTAGTATCTATAGGATATGGATGCTTAGTTATAGTATGATGAATTATTTTGGTTGTGATGATTGTTTGTTGTGATAATTGACTGTTGTGATGATCATCTGATGTGGTGATGTTATAGGTTATCTGTTATGATGAGAATATGTAGTTTATCTATCTGTGTGAAATAGATAAAAATAAAATGAGTTAATTGTTTAAAACCCTTAAGTATAACTTGGACATTAAAATGGCGTTTGATTTCGATGAGACCGGGATCGGGTTTCCATATTTGGATATCCGAAAACCACATCGATTCCAATTAAACGTTAGGTCGTTAATCCAAGTGGAGCAAGTGAAGACTCGAGGTGTAAGGGCTATACGTCAGTATAACTCTGTGGGTGATTCCGTAATGAGTTTGACGGAATAGTACTTATAGATTCGAGATGGTGATTTAGAGTGCAAGGGTTATC